>OZ018313.1:7023723-7077238 GCA_963969455.1 Arge pagana
CTCTCTTTCTAGTGTATGTGTGTGTGTTTGTGTGTCTGTATAATCCTAATTCCCACATATGATTTTATACAAAAGTACAAAATTTCATCTAACAATCAATTTGGTTTTATTAAAAATGAAGGCACAAAAAACGCACTACATTATGTAACGGAAATGATAAATAATAACCTGGATAAAAGTAAACCCACAATTGCAGCAATCCTTGACCTTGCAGAAGCGTTTAATACGGTAGATCATAGAATACTTTTAGGCAAATCATATTATTATGGAATTAGAGGGAATGCCCTAAAATTACTTGAAAGCTATCTATCCAGTAGAAAATAAATGGTAAGAATAAACAAAACCAATAGTGAGTCCCGTATTATTTCAACAGGAGTCCCGCAAGGTACAATTCCGAGACTATTACTATTCCTCCTATATATCAATGACCTATTACAAACTATATCCCTGGAAGATATAATTGTATATACTGACGATACAGTTATAATCACCGTTAACCAGAGTTGACAAAAGGTTGAAAAAGCAATGAATTTGTATTCAAAGCATGTTTCAAGATGGCTGGCATATAATAAAATGTCTATAAATATTAACGAAACCGTGTATATAACGTTTGGCAACTACTGTGACAGTGTCCCTAGGGAAATGAGTTCAAAAATAGACAACACACAACTGGAAAGAGCAGAATACTGCAGGTATTTAGGACTATTTTTTTATCTCAACATGAAATGGTAAAGGCACATAGAATATCTGATAAATAAGACTAAATATTTACTCTACGTCTTTGCCAAGTTTGTGAGGCTTAAGAAGTAAAAAATACTTCTTATGTTGTACTATGTGTTATTCCACAGTACAGAAATCTACGGAATAATCGCTTAGGGTGGTGCCTATAAAAATAATCAAGCCATACTGCAAAGGATCTAAACCAAGCTGATCAAAATGATAAGTAGAAATACACTCTCAATATTTGATCACCCACTAACAATAGAACAAACAACTATGATACAAGGTATACTGCCACGCAAAATAAAAGTATTATCTCACCAAGAACGAAAAAACAAATAAGCAATAAAAGTAGTTATGTGGTTGCAGCCAAAATCTTCAATGAACTACCAAAAAAAATAAATGAAAACAATGCCAACCAATACATAAAACAAATAGGTTAAGAAACTGGATTAAAAGTAACCAATAAGTATCACAATATTTCAGATTTCTATACTGTTGTTGTGCCGTGAAAATTTATGCAATGTTTTGAGCAGTAGGTCTATAAGTATTAGTCATCAGCATCTTTTTGTTCATTCTGCCTGCTTTTCATATTGTTATAACTCAACGCTACGCACAGGTAAATGATGCTTACCTCTGTAGGAATCTATTGTTTGGCTGCCTATAATATATTGGTTACCTTAATGTATTTGATGTTGGCAATAAATACTAAATACTCAATAAATACGATTCATGTGAATTTCATTTTGCAAAGTCTGTCGTTTAATTCCGGAGTCAATTTGGTAATTTTGTTAATAAGATTACGTGGTCGACTACGTGTAAGTCGAGTGCCTATCCTCTAAGTTACGCCACGTTTCTACTTACAAAGTTAACAGTATAAGAAAATACACAAGAATATTTTTATTTGTTTAGTCGGAGACGGCTGCGAATGGCGTGCTCTGCGTTACACCTTAGACTGCTATTATGAAGTACTTTCAACAGTCCAAAAGAACTTTCGAATCGGTGATCCCAAACTGTCACCCTCCCCTTGTAAGTTCTATGTGAAAGAGCTACCTCAATGGGAAAAATGAGTCCTCGATTGATGTCAGAAGCGTTACGAAACGATTCCGAAACCAATCGAGAACTAATTTTTCCCCATTGGGACGGAATGCATCATAGTTAGTGTTACGATCCGAGCGGCTGGATCCTCAGTTTCCGAAAATAGTAGGGAGCGGCGCGTCGACTCTGCGAGTCGTTTAGGGAAGTGACGGGTTCGATTGAATCTCGACGATGTATTAGAGGATCTATTAAAGATTTATTGAAAGGTTGTTCCTATTCCCACGATCTACAACAGGTTATGAAAGCGACTCGACTCGAAGAAGTTATAATAGGGATATCGGCGTAAAAAGGTCAGGCAGAGAGTGTCAAGCGTATGACTATCGGAGGTGACGGTCAGGCGATGACTGTCTTTGCAGTCCCGTCGGTTAGCCCTTGATGGACCGCGTAGTGATATTACTATCTGCAAAAGGAGCCCTTTTGCGCTGGCCGCGGAGCGCCCGCTGACAGCTCCGCGGTCGACGGATCCCGCTGTCTCGGCGGAATTCCATCCTTCGTTCTAACGGTCGTTTCCAACGAACGTTTCCAACGGACTTTCTCATGACTCTGATTACAGATCCGAGGGATCTGTCGATAATAACCGAATCGTCGGAACGACGGACGGAGTCCGTTCGTTACAGTTAGAAAATCCAAAAAATACGCTCCAATTTACGTATTGTGTAAAAGCGTGGGTTCATTGTTTTCATATTATTTATTGTTTATTGTTTATATTTATCACATTTGACGACAAGCGACCCACGTTTTTTCACACATTTCATTTTTTAGACTCATTTACATTTTTCACTCACTTTATTCTTGTATTTTTCACTTTTCCGTTCGGTCTGCCATGAAAGCGTGTTTTTTAGTTTTCAAAACTATAATTCAATTTCCATTTCTTAGTTCTCTAGTTTTCTCACAATTTTGAAGGGCGTAGGGGGATAAGCACGGTGAAAGCACCCCTGAGGAATATTCAGTGGCCACTCTGGCATTATAATGGTATCAATAAAATATTAAGCTCCTGCATATCCCACATCTTCAACTTAACGCGTTTCCGAGAAAAACTAAAAATACTAAGAAACGGACAAACATTTTATACCCAGGAGTGGCTGAATCAATTTTGATGAAATTTTACTATGTTGTAGGATTGAATTGAAGCTATTCTAGGTTAATATAACAGCCCTGTAAGATTTTATTATCCAGCGGGAAAGAATATTTCTCAAAAATATTTTTTCTCATTGTGATATGATCTTGGTAAAATTATGAAATCACTTATACCAGAACTGTATATACGACCGTGGCAGTGAGCAGCAGCAGCAGTTTGATAACTTAGATATTACTAGCAATCTCACTTGTAATATCTAGTTACATCTAGTTACTCACTTGAGTTATCTTGTGAGTTCCTAAGCTACTGCGGCTGCACACTGCCCATGAAATGCCAGCTTTTGTGTGCGTGTATGAGTCTGTGACTCTAATTGTGAGTATGCTTATCTCCGCATACCAATCTACAAAAATGCCATCCTACGCGTGTACCAACATTTGCAAAAGAAGTGACGCGACTTTTTCGAATATGTGAAAATAAATAAACAGATTGTTACGAACGAACTCCGTACGTCGTTTCGACGATCGGATTGATATCGATGGATCGGATGGATCCGACGAAAACGACGATTGAAGTAGATCCGAGTTCGGCGCATAGAGGCGTCTGGCGGAGGCAGTCTCACGCTTTTCGCTAATACAGCAAAAGCAAGCAAGCGCGTGCATGGCCGTTCCAGTCTATGCCGGATGCAAAGCGAACCTTCCGTGAACTCAGGAATATTTACGCGGATCGTCGAGGGCTAGACGATAGTACCGCAAAGGCAGTCATTACCTAGCAATAGCCAGAGACAGTCATGTCTCAATAATTAACATGGTAACATCAGGACTGATTTTCAATTAACATCCATTAAAATCGGTTACTGCTTAACATATATATACCTTGTCAATCGACGGAAACAGTACATTTGCTACAACTATCGAGTATCGCGAGTAGAGTCACCTTAATCACACGTTGTATGGTCGAGGGATGGAGTCGAATCTTAATAAACCACAGTAGAACCCCTCTAATGCGTCTCTCTCGGAAGTAGAAGTATGGCCGGAATGCAAAAAAGGTCGGATTATTAGAAAAATGTTATGACATATGTATTTATTGCACAATATGGAGGTAAATGTTATAATAACTAACTACATTGAACTGAAATGTAAGAAAGCTGTTGTTTGTTTTGAAAAAAAGTAAGTAATTGATTTTTGTTTACAACATGAAATTGTGGAATTAGCTAGAGTATTCCTTCATTTTTTGATTCACAATATGTCCATCAGTGTTGATGCTGAGTTCTGCTCTATGTACTAAACGCCGATTTCAAAAGCATTTTCGGTGTCGGTGTGTGAAATCCGTGCAGAAGGATCGTCATCATCACCGTCTGAGTCTTTGTTTACGTTTTCTTGAACATTGCATTCCAAAACCGCGGCAACAATTTCGTCATCGTTAAGCACTTCATTGGTTTCGCAGTTTTCATCGTAATGTTTAATTCACTCCTAAACTGCACGCGCAGGGATAACTGCATCTAGGATTTGAAGATTGTTAACGTCAAAGCTTACGCCTAGATTTTCTTAGCGTGTCAGGATTCAGTTCTGCCCATGACTCAGCCATTGTATAGATAGCATCTTTTTATGTTAAAAGATTTCATGGCTTGAAAAATGCCACATCCTTCTTCGGATTTTTCTAAAATTGAGCTTATGTATTTTTGACGATAACGCCTCTTAAAATATTCTATCACTCCCCGACCATTACCTGCATAAGTGATGTGACATTTGGTGTGAGGAAGAGAGCTTTAATGTCTCCTTTTACTAAATCCTCCTCAGAAGGGTGTAATGGTGCATTGTCCAATAGCAGTAGAACTGGAACAGGAAGATTTTTTTTCTTCAAGTCCTTCTCAACACAATGCATGAGCTCGTCAAAAAACGAAGATTTGAAAAGATTGCAGTCCATCCGAGCAGATTTTTGATTTCGGTAATAAACCGGCAAGGATGATAAGTTTATATTTTTAAAAGCCCTCGGCTTCTTAGATTTTCCTGTACCGAATAAGGGAGGTTTGTGTGTACCATCAGCATTGCTACAAGGAGCAACAGTTGGCCTATCTTCTATGAGTTTTGTTTCCGCTGCAGTTTTGTTTTGTTTGGAAGCACTTTGTAGTTTGGGTCTGTCTCGTCTATGTTATAGACTTGGCAAGGTAGCAGTTCATTTTCTTCTATAATTTCTCGAAACTTCACACAAAATTCCTTAGCTGCCTCGGCATCAGCAGATAATTTTCCACCAGAAATTGAAATAAGCCGGATAACATGATGGGTTTTCTACCGATCAATCCAGCCTTCACTAGCTATGAACTCACTTCCGACTTCCAGTTTTTTGTGCGAAATTATTGCTTATTCTTTTATGAGTGGGCTAGATATCGGAGTTCCCTTCCTTCTTTCTTAGCTGAACCACATCCAGAATGCACTATCAAGCAGTTCAAGTTTAGGCTTTTTCATTGTTGTTCGATTCTTGAAAGCACTTTCTCCATGTATCATCATTGTGTATGATTCAATGGCTTTTCGATTTCTTCTCCAATCTTCAATTGTCGTAACGTCTAAATTTAGTTCCTTGGCAATTTTTTGGAGTGACTCACCTTTGACCAGTCTTTGTAGCACTATTAGTTTTTCATTTAACGAAAGAGTAACGTGTTAACGTTTCGCTCCTGACATTTTGAAAACAAACACACACAATCCGCAAATAAATACATACTGTACAGTACTGTACTAACGAACACGAACAAAACTACAAAAAACAATACTAAATCAGGCACAACAGTCAGTGCACGTAAGTCGACCTCAGGCCGACAAGCGGTATCATCGGAAACAACGGCGCAGAGTGCCAGACAGGTTGGGACAACTTTGCGAGCTCGGCATGGTCGGATCACCCGGGACGTCGGACCGTCCGAGGGCGGACAAGAGGGGTTCTAGTGTATCTGTGTTCCTCACTAATTCTGTGTCCGACTCACAACCGACCCGTCAGTTTCTGAAACGACTGACAGAGTTGTCTGCTTACTTTCTATATTATCTCACAACTTCAAGATCCAACCGCTTGGATCGTAGCAATTACTTCGCGAGGTCACGATCCGGAAATCGCATAGGTAAGAATTGGTGCTGAGTGTGGGGCACTGCGTACGTAACTCAGGGAACTATGAAGAAATTCTCATTGCTCGTTCTGTCAATTTTGTGAGAATGCATATCTTACGTTTGAGATTATTAACGTATTTTTCTCAGATAGTTTACACATTTGTCAAGTCAAACCTTCAGAATATCTATTATATGTGTGAAGTAATTGTCAATTATTAAACAAAAGTAACTTATAGTAAAAAGTAGTTTTTTTTTTTTTTTTGGTATGGCTCCACTTTCAATCGACTGAAAAAAATATGTATTCGTGTTACGGACGGACTTCGTCCACCGTCCAACGGTCCAGTTGCTACCAACGGATTCCGCCGACCTGGAATCCGAATCATGGGAAAGACCGTTGGAACAGATCCCACACCTTTCCGCGGAATCAGCAGATTCCACCGAGCCGCAGAACTCTCGGAGAGCGCTCTGCGGCGAGTGAACAAGACCCTTTTCCTGAATTAGGAATCATTGCGCGAACCGTCGTGGGCCGCACGAAGGGTCCGCGAAGGCAGTCATCGCCGAACGATCATCCAAGACAGTCCTCTCGCTGATCTTGCTAATTGTTAACCGACCAAGTTTTCATATCGCACGAATATCACAAGTCCTCATATTAGAGTCGCTTTATCAACATATTGTAAGGTCGTGGGGTAGGGCAAGCTCATGAATAAACCCAATTGATACTATTTTCTCCCAATTACTCGTCTCGAACTACAACCGAACCCGTCACTTCCTTAAAACAACTCAGAGAGTTGTACGCGCAGCTCCCCCGAACTCTGAATAATCGACGTTCTAACCGCTCGGAACGACCGTTACTACGCGAAAACAACATCCAACGATCGCGTTCGTAACAATTTGGTGCTAAGTGTGGGGTGTCGCGAAAGGTGAAATTTTTATATTTTGCTGACAAAGTGAGTGGGCTAATTGATTAACCCACAAGTGTCACAACGGGAAGTGACCATAAGGATTTAACGAACCCAGAGACGGGGAACGACCAGGATACCAAAGAAACCGAAAAGAGGACGAAAGAGAATGATAATCGCCCTCTGCCTCTTCCGAGTATGGAACCTTTTTGGGTAAGTCCCGCTTTACATTATTACGAACTTAACTTGATTGTGTGATCAGTGCGCCTAAATTAGACGTCGGTGCATCCGAATATCGAATGTTCGAAACTTCATCGACGGGAGAAAATCATTCACCCTTCGATCCGTGGGCGCGTCGCGAAAGCAAACCGCATTTAAACAGCGATTCCGACGAGGGCACGTTGACGTCGGTCGGAGAAATGGAACAAGTAAATAACATAACGAATCCGTCGCAAGCACAGGGTGATACATCGGCGATGGCTCACCGGGGAAACGCGCGCGGACACCTTCGCGACGCGTTAGATATGATACCGAACTTCAATGGGTCCCCGGACCACCTAATCCCATTTATTCAGTAGTGTAAAAACGCGGTCGCGTCGGTCCCTCCAGAGATGGAAAAATTAGTAGTCCAATCCCTAAGCAGGAAGTTTAAGGGAACCGCGGCGGATTTCGCCATCGCAGTAATGAGTATGGAGAAGCTAGACGAAGTAGTAGCTAGGCTAAATGCGGTGTTCGACGGGAAACGAGGGGATTCGTACTGGATGGAAGAGTTATACCGAGCCCATCCGACCCCTAACGAAACATCCGCGACTTACGGGGCCCGAATAGCGACGATTTACGAGAATCTCCGTATCGAGGTGCGAACACGAACAGACACCTCCGAGGGTGCGCGAACAGCGAAGATAGAACAAGCCGAGGAAATAGCCCTTAGAGCGTTTCGTAGAGGCTTAAAAACAGACGTCGATACACGACTAGTAGCAGGGAACCCCGCGACTTTATCGGAGGCCAGGTTTCTTGTCGACAAGATCGAACGCGACCTCCAGTGGATACGCGACGCCCCGATAGGAAAAAGCGACAACGCTAGCGGCGCGCAAACACCGCTCTGGCGCGATACGAGTAAGCGGTGTAATTTCTGTAGGAATAAGGGTCATACCCAAGCCGAATGCAATACATTGGTCAGGGAAATTAGACAAAGTACCGCCCAAGGCCGCGGTAACTACAGAGGGTCACGCCCTCGCGACAACCAGGTCCGACACAACGGACCCCGGGAAAACCACTGGAATCATGGGTCGGAATCGTGGAACGAGCGCTCAAACGATCCACGCAACCAAGGACGGATACGAAACGGGTCTTGGCAAGACCGCGCAAACAATTCGCGAACGGACCATCAGGGTGGCTGGCACGGGCGATACCAACCACGGGGATACAACTCGGGAGCTCCGGGACGAAACGCATACGAACCGAACGCGCAGGGACAAGCCGGAAATCATAATAAAAGTTTTCAGCGCGATTTAAACGAGGAGAGGGCTCGGCCCGACACGTCAGGACCGAGCCCGGGCGTACAACCAAGCGCGAACATGCGACCGTGCGGCCTCAACGAGTAAACGGAATCCTAGAGATTCAAGGAAATCGGCTCGTCGCCGCCCCCGCGATCGAACTATACAGCGACGACCTCCGGAATGGACGAGCAGATTTCTTGGTAGATACTGGTGCCGAGATCTGCCTGATCAAGAGAGGAAGCGTAGCGAACGATGTACCAGTATACGCAAACGATACATGGGAATTAGTAGGAATTACGGACGGAAAATCAACGACTCACGGACGAGTCGACATTATGCTGGACGGTCGACGGTGCGAATTCCACGTCGTCGACGACAATTTTCCGATTTCACAGAGCGCCATACTAGGTTCGACATTCCATTCCAAATTTAAAGCTACAATCTCCTATAGCCAACGAACATATAGCGTAGGAAAAGACACATACCCGTTTCGAAAAGGGGAAGGGCTCACCATTCCAGCGCGAAGCAAGCACAGGGTATACGTGAGGGTCGCCAACCCAGAAATAGGAGTAGGAATGTTACCCTCGATCAACGCCGGGCCCGACATCTACATGGGGAATTGCATCGTGAACGTAGATAACGAAGTCGCGCACCTATACGCAATAAACACATCAGAGGAGGCGATCACGATAGAAGTACCGGTGTTCGAACTAACCGAATGCGAACAAATTCGAGCGGGGACCGAGGAACACGTGACCGTCGGCCTCGGTGAAGTAAACAGCGAAGGGAAAATAGCGACGGTGAACGCAACGAAGAGGAGAGACCGGACCGACGAAGTCTTCGAAATTCTTCCGCGAGAGGGGTTGAACGCAGAAGAAAACAACCACGTGAGAAAATTAATCCACGAATATGGTCACCTGTTCTCCCTACCCGGTGACCCGCTGCCAGCGACGACCGTGCTGTCCCATCACATCCCCACCACCGACGATCTCCCAGTAAGAACGAGACAATTCCGACAGCCACCGCTACTTCGAGAGGAAATTAACCGACACGTAGCAGAAGGATTAAAGGCAGGGATAATTAAACCTTCCGCCTCCCCGTACAACTCACCCGCATGGGTAGTGCCAAAAAAGGTGGGAGCGAACGGACAGAAGCGATGGAGATTGGTCGTCGATTTTCGCGGACTAAATGAAAAAACAACGCATGACTCGTACCCCCTACCGATAATAACCGACGCTCTGGACCAGCTGGGACAAGCGAAGTACTTCTCAACCTTCGACCTAAAATCGGGGTTCCACCAGATACCGATGGCCAAGGAGGATATGCACAAAATAGCATTTTCAACACCAAACGGCCACTACGAATATGCCCGTATGCCGATGGGAGTTCGGAACGGTCCCGCCACCTTCCAGAGGCTGATGGACCTGCTGCTAGCCAGACTCCAGGGAATCGAGCTCGCGGTATACCTTGACGACATCATCATTTACGCCAAGGATCGGGACGAACACGAAGTAAAGTTTCGCCGCCTGATGAAACGGATCGACGACGCGAACCTTACGTTCGCGCCGGAAAAATGTTTCCTCCTGAGAAAGGAAGCCGAATACCTCGGCCACGTCGTAGGGGGAGGGATCGTCAAACCCGATCCAAAAAAAGTCGAGGCTGTCCGAAATTACCCACCACCGAACTCTGCAAAGAAAATCAAGCAATTCATAGGGTTAGTAGGTTATTATCGTAGATTCATCGAAGGGTTCGCGAAGATAGCAGCTCCTTTACTGCGATTACTTAAGCGCAACGAAAAATTTGTATGGGGCGAAGCCCAGAAGAAAGCGTTTGAAACATTAAGAGATAAATTGTGCGAAGGGCCCATACTCCGAGGACCCGACTTTTCGAAACCGTTTATCGTCACTACGGACGCGTCAGACTACGCGATCGGGGCAATCCTCAGCCAGGGAAAGTTAGGAGAAGACCTACCGATTGCATACGCCTCGCGCACGTTAAAAGGGGCAGAAACTAGGTATAGTGTAGGAGAAAAGGAAATCTTAGCAGCGGTATACGCAACCGAACAATTTCGACCGTATTTATACGGAAACCGCTTTACTATCGTAACTGACCACCAGCCACTGAAATGGTCCAAGAATATGAAGAACCTCGCGCTACGTCTCCACCGTTTTCGGATCAAACTAGAAGATTTTGACTACGACGTCGAGTACCGATCGGGCGCACGTCAGGGGCACGCCGACGCGCTATCACGAAATCCGGTACTACGCGAGGGGGAGCGCGACCCCAACAGACCGCGGTTAGATTTCTATGAGGCGGACGAATTCCACGAAAAAACGGAGGAAGGGGATACACTCCACGTCCTCATGGTGAAGAAAAAGGAAACGGACCAAAACCGGCCGTTAAAGAAATCAAAAGGGTGGCATCAGCACGCCACCCGTAACCGATCCACAGACGGATCGGGCAGTGGAAATCCAGCGCCAAGGAAGCAGAGAGGGGTCGATGCTAAAGAAATAGAAGAAAGCGGTAAGAACACGAATGATCAAGTCGGATCGGATCAAGCCGTCGAAATGACAGAATTACCACCGCGGTTCGCGCGGGCACAACGGAAACGGATACGCTCGACCGATGAAACGGAAAGTGGAAATCCGGCAGCGAGGAAGGAAAAGCGGTTAAACGGGAGCGAAACAAAAGAAAGCGTCGCGGCGACCGACGCCCGACACGGTTCGGACCAGGACACCGAAATGGACGAAGAAATGCCACGCCTCGCCCGAAAACGAAGAGCGCGAGCGTGGAGAACCGAGGAATTAAGTAGTGGAAGAGCAGCGCCCAGGCAAAAAAGGCGCATTCAAAGGGAAGAAATCGAACAGGTCGCCGGAACGAGCAGCGATCGAGATAAAGGGAACCCAAGCGAGGGCGGTGAAGGGTGCACCTCACTATACGGAGAGATTACAGACGGATACGTCCCCGGGACGGAAAGCGAAGAAGGTAGCAGCCGCAAAGAAGCCCCAAGGAGCAAGAAAGGAAGGAAGACGAGGAAAAGCAGTATCAACGACGCACCAAACGCGGGAGGAGAGATACCCCGTATATTCGATCCGGAAAGTGCGAGAACCGCCCAAACAGACGAGGCGACGGCACCACACGGATCCTCAACGGCAACCGCCACGGAGGATGGCGACACAGAAACGGGAAGGGAAATGCCCCGTATCGTTGACCCGATCAACATGGAAAAGAAAATCCCCCGCACAGACAAAGCGAGCGATCGGGCCCACCGATCACAACCACGACGAGGCAGGGGGAGACCGAAAATCGAACGCACGGGTCGCAGTGGAAGACCCAGGAAGGTATATCATCCGAGTCATCACCCCGACGAAACCGAACGGCCGTCACAAATATCGTCAAGATACACAAGGACGAGCGTAACCGAATTGGACGGCACAAAAAAACTCCGTGGTAACACAACAGAACCTGCCACGAAAGGTATAACGAGAAAGTCAATTAGAAAAAGACCGGAGATCATCGACCCCGGGGGATCAACAGCGGAAGGCGACGTCCAGACGACCACGCGTGATTGGGCCAGACCACGCGCGCGGTGGAGGGAAAAGGCGACACAAACATTCGAGATAAGCCGGACGAATCAGCCGGTGACCTCGACCGACGTCGCTTATCGCGCTGACGAGGCGCAAGACAGAAGAGCCGTGACGCTAGACAGACCCAATGCTAAGGCACAGGGATCCGTAGCTCCCAACCAGCTGACAAAACGCACGCAAAACGAAGAAGTTGGGCACAGACAGGACGTAGCCCGAGCAAACGAGCATACCCCAGTGGTCCGCAGTGGCGACATGGTGGGCGCCGAATTCTCCCAGATTCGCGGAAGCATGGCGAACCTGACGGATGAGTTCGCGACCCTAGCGGGACAATACAACCTCCTGGACGACAGGGTCCAGATGATGAAGAGCGAGATTTGCCTACATTCAGCCGGAATCGGCCTACACGGCGATAAGTTGCGACCTGAGAACATACGTCAGCTTAGGAATTGAGGAAATCGCGCGTTGTCACCTCTCACGCTTGGGTCGGGTCTGTATGGCAGAGACCCCCGTTTACGACGTTTCCGACGAGTCTGATTGCGCCGTGCAAATCAACCTGAACCCGGAATTCCGCGCCTATGACCGTTGCGATGTTCGGATCGAGAAGCGCGAGACAACATTTTGGAAACGGGCGGGAAAATAGAACACGTGGTACTTTTCAGCGTCCGTCCGACAAACGGTATTCGTCAAATGCGACGGGGCAAACGCGGCGACCGTATTCATTGAAGGCACCGGAGCCTTATCACTGCAGCACGATTGCGTCGGACGCACGAATACGGTCACACTCCGCGCGCATCGAAAATTCGAAACGCGGACGTCGACCGCGATTCGGGAGGGACAGCCCCTCAATATTACCGCTATGTGGGTAAGTAGCGACCCCGAAATAAAATTAACTGAGGCCATCGCCGACGTAGAATCGTCATTGGCGAACCGCACCAGACAAACAAGCGCGAAATCACGAACGACGGCCAGCGGCGTCCGATTCGCCGAAATCGTGACGCGAGCGAAAGGTATTGCCGAAAAACAGCACGTAGAACGGCGGATCCAAATTATTGAAAGATTCGCAATCTTCGGCATCGCGTCCCTAGGCACCCTGATCACCGCCATATTTGTCGCGAGGAGGTTCTCCCTGGGGGGGAGCCTCCTCAAACTAATACTGTGTAGAAAGATTACAGGGAAACAGGAGTCGATCGAAAACAAACGGAGCGAGGGAACAACGTTCAACCTCGCCCTGACCGACACCAGACCAACAATGGTTGCAGTGGAAGAGACGCGGGAGACACATGATCACCACCGACCGCGTCACCGCCGCCCGACCACCGAGATTCACGGAGTAGAAGAACTCCGACTGGCCTTGCCAGCCCCTCCAGAACCACCGTGCACCGCGCGAACCAAGGCCAGCGATCCAAACGGGAGTTGGGAAAGCCTAGACAGCGCATCAACACGGAAGTCATACTACCATAAAAAGGGGTAACGCAAACCCTCGGAGGGACGCAAAGTACAACGACTCCTTACGAATATCTGCTCACCATACACATACATAACCCCTTTAGGCTATCGGGATCCGGCCAGTGGGTCCCCGACGAGTAGGGAACACCCCGCCCCTCTAGAATAAGGATTTAGATACCTATGTACCCACGACCATTTTCAATTTTTTTTTAAACTTTCGCCTTGTTTTTGAATTGTCGATTTTTTATTTTTTACTGATCATTTTACACTTTTGTTCTTTCCTCCATTTCAATTCCAACTCGCCCTCCGCGAGAGAATTGGCGACGGTGGATCGTCGCTTTTTCACCGCCCCGGGAGTGTTACGGACGGACTTCGTCCACCGTCCAACGGTCCAGTTGCTACCAACGGATTCCGCCGACCTGGAATCCGAATCATGGGAAAGACCGTTGGAACAGATCCCACACCTTTCCGCGGAATCAGCAGATTCCACCGAGCCGCAGAACTCTCGGAGAGCGCTCTGCGGCGAGTGAACAAGACCCTTTTCCTGAATTAGGAATCATTGCGCGAACCGTCGTGGGCCGCACGAAGGGTCCGCGAAGGCAGTCATCGCCGAACGATCATCCAAGACAGTCCTCTCGCTGATCTTGCTAATTGTTAACCGACCAAGTTTTCATATCGCACGAATATCACAAGTCCTCATATTAGAGTCGCTTTATCAACATATTGTAAGGTCGTGGGGTAGGGCAAGCTCATGAATAAACCCAATTGATACTATTTTCTCCCAATTACTCGTCTCGAACTACAACCGAACCCGTCACTTCCTTAAAACAACTCAGAGAGTTGTACGCGCAGCTCCCCCGAACTCTGAATAATCGACGTTCTAACCGCTCGGAACGACCGTTACTACGCCAAAACAACATCCAACGATCGCGTTCGTAACAATTCGTATAAAAAGATATGAAGCTGTTGAAACAGATAGTTCAATAATTTTGGCAAAATCAGACCACAATAAGAAAAAAAAAATTTTGGCAAAAAATATTTTTTTCTCGATCGATAACGAAATCCTACATGGCTGTTGTATCGTCCCAAGATAGCTTTAATATAACCCTCAAACATACTGGAATCTCATGAGAATCGATCTGGCCATTCCCGAGTAAAAAATGTTTGTCCATTTTTTAGTATTATTTGATTTTTTCCAAAACGCGTCGAATTGATAATCTGAAATTTTCAGGATCTCAGTCTTTTATCAGGACTATTGCAACCTCAGAGTCACGATTGAATATTTCTCAGGGCCACTTCCACCATGCTTATCCTCCTATGCCCGTTGAATTGAGTAAAACGTTTTTTCTTAATTTTTTTCATCCTGAATTATTGCATCGTCATCCGTCTTCGATACTCGTGGAAAGTTTCAATTCAATTTGACGTTTTAAAGTATAGTCCAAGAGCTGGTGTCAAATTTTACTGGAGTATTTTATCGCTCTTGAAAGCTTCATAAATAGGTAATTTACGTAACACTTATGAGTGAATCGACCATCAGCTGGTCCAATATCTTTGCGTTGGGCTGCGGGAGGCTGCGCATCTTGTCGAGATAAGAGGACTTTACGGACCATTTTATAGCTGCTGAAATTTTTTTCTCACGTAGTTGTTATGGAAATAAACATAAAAAAGTAATCAGCTGCACCGCTGATGTTGCGATCGCCGTCAGCTACTCTCAAGACCGTGCAGAAAAAAAATTCGTTAAATCGGAGCATTCTATAGCTGCTGAAACTTTGTGGAAACGAAAATTCATGATATGAAAGTGAGAAAAATCAACATCAACTGACGATATCATGTTGCAAACAATTCTGGATGCCTGCTTAAAAATCCCTGGACCCAATCTTTGCCAGCTTCTTTTTTTCCAGAGTTGAAGTGATTTTGCTTCCCATTTTTTACTGCCAAAGTGTATGCCAAAACCTTCAAATCTTTTATTGTGAGTCCGTAAAGACGACTCTCCATATCAATTATATAGCTGCAAAGCTCTTGCTCTTCGTCAGCAGAAAATGTTTGCTTCTTTGGGCCCAAGGGAACTTTGATCAAAGGTGCAGGAGCAGTCAGATCTTCTAGGGCTATACGAGCTCCTTTAACTTTTCTTTCGAGTGTCGTTTGTAGCACAGAATATGTTTTCGCAGCTAATTTATACCCCATTTTCCCTTTCATAACAACGTCAACCGCATTTTTCATATTCTATTCACTCCAATTCCCCCTCTCTGTCTTTTTCTTATAATTCTTCACCATCCTAAAACAAGATAAAACACAATTAAGGTATGAAGAATCATAAATTGTCACAGGGAAATAATTTGAATTTCTTCGAGGGGCAAGATGGGGTACCCCCCATCCAAACTCTCTGGCGCATCATCAAATCTTTTTGGTTGTTGTATTATCGAAGCCCCTAATCGCACTACAGTTTATTCCGAGTACTTGTGTTGGGTGCTATCGCGAAGCGATTCGTGGTTATTAGAAGCGATATTCGGTTTTGTATCAAAAACTTGCATTCTAGTGATGTTTGAAAAGTTTTGTATCTCATTACTTTCAAGTATCTGTGAGAGATGTTTTTGCATTAGCTTTAAATCGTAGGTGATTTCATTTCACTGTTACCCATTCATCAATGAAACTGCAAATGCAATTGTAAATAGTCCAAGAAGAGGGCGGCAACTCAAACCTGTCACCACCACTGGCCAATAAAGTATGGGTTGATTGGGGATCTTATGAATCAATGAAGGTTTTATTGATTGGATTATCATTTTTTTCTCGATATTCCCCAAGTTTTCTGATTGCATTCACTGGATTATATGTAAAGACTCATTTTCATGATCTCGCTTTGACGTGAATCATGAATTATTCATCCCATCACACGTCGTCCATAACTATAAATATCAGCTATCAAAGTTAGATTTACCATTATCGGATGCCAAATTCAAAGAGCCACGTAATTGTTGCATAGAATGTTCATCCTTAGCAATATCGGGTTGTGGTTTGCAGTATAATTCAGCACAAGGCGGATCTTTGTGCTGGCGGCAGAGTGTAATTGTTGCATAAAATGTTTGATAATTTGGTTACGAATGGACTTCGTCCGTTCGTTCCGTTGATCGGATTGCTATCGACGGATCGGATAGATCCGATGGAAACGGCGGATTGCGAAGATTCGAGCTCCTGGGGGCGACCAGCGGAAATGACAGCTGTCCTTCACTGTCGATCTTGGAAAATTAGACAGGCACGTGTACGCCGCTGCACAGTCGTACCGGTCTAGGCCAAAAGCAAAGAAGGGTTTTCTGTTAACTTGCAAATTCTGTACGTGGACCGTCGCGGGCTACACGACGGTATCGCGACAGAAGTCGGTGAAGAGTAGTCAGAGAGTAGTCACAGAAGCGTTAGAGAAGAGTAGAGATATAGTAGAGTCGTAGTAGAGTCATCTCCGGGTCGTTGCACAGCAATCATCACGATAGTCATGTTTTAACGATTAACGCGGTAACATCAGGACCGATCCTCAATTAACATCCAGTAAGACCGGTCACTGCCTAACGTATAGCCTATCAATCGGTAGATACGGCACATTTTCTACAACCATCGAGTCACGCGTATAGAGTCACCTTCTCACATATTGTAAGGTCGTGGGATAGGGCCAAGTCTCAATAAAATATCTCTGTATCTCTCTCTAATCATTCGTCCGAGTTACCATCGAACCCGCCACTTCCTGAAACGACTAACAGAGTCGTCGCGCTGCTTCGTTCATTCAGGATCCAACCGCTCGGATTCCTAACAAGTTGCAATATCGAAATGTGGTTCGCGGTACAATCTAGCACGAACCAGGCACAATACACCCCACAATCATCGTTTTTTACATTATCGGAAAAGGCGGGGTTGACTGTTGCCCAAAAAATTTTTTTTACATGAAATTTACAGTATTTTGTAATTCAAAATTTGGTTTGCGGCACAAACCAGGACAAACCCAGCGTAAACCAGCACAATCATTGTTTTGCCAATTACTTAAGAAGACGGGGCTAATTCCAGTGACATGAGAATATCGATTAGATATCTGAAGTCGATCGGTGCATTGGTTCTAGAGATATCGTGTTCATAAGAGGGGGACTCCGAAAAACTGTCCGGAGAAGGATGAGAAAAAGAATAAGAAAAATAAGATTCGAATTCTTCTCTCACTTTGACAGTCCATAACACTGGAACTACTCGATCGATCTCGTACTAATTTTCCCACGAAGCTCATTAGGACTTGAACTATCAGGCCTATAAATTTCATCCCTTAATGTAGCGTGGTCAAGGAATTATGACGCAATATTTACAGGTATGAAAGTTCGCTAGTGTGAATGGTTCATGGTATGAACTTCGCGGCGATTCGCTGCCGCGAATCTTGATATTCATAATTTACCCAGAGGGTGTTCAGAATACGGCCGGAAACGGGCACCCTATCTTGGGCAAGCCCGCCCACGCGGGTCACTTTAACAACAAGATTCATTCAAACATATCAAATATGAAAATTGAGAAACGACAGAATTCAGCCACTTACTGAATAGATGAATGAGCAATTATCCGCCGGCAACAAATTTCCTATCGCGATTTGCCAATTAATAGTTGTGACCTAGTTAATCAATAATCTTTTTCTGCTTCAACATGAACCAGAGAGTGTGATAATTGTTGAACGATGAGTCTGGAATTGTTTTTCTTACTCAGAGCTATTTTTGGGAGGATTCAGAATGGATCTCAGTTCGAACAATTGAAAAATGTTCATCTGCCAGTTGTTTATTAGTAATTAACGAGGTTGAAAAACTAGAAATTGTAATCGATTATTGAAAACGTGGTTAATAAATTATTCATTTTATTTATCGCAATTGTTCATGAAAGTCACTTTTAGAATTTTTTCTCACGTTCAATACTCAAGTGTCTCATGAACTATCGTAAAGTAATTCTCAAAAACAGTTGCATTATAATAAATGAATCATTGGTTGACGCCTTGAGTTCAAATGTGATTTTATTATTTGAATAATGAGAGAATGAGTAAGTCTTGAGTTTTTCGATCATATCTCTACAAGCTTATGAATTACAGTGATTTAACCCTCAAGGACGCGCGCATGCGGGGATTTAGCCGCAAAGTTAAAGAAATGCGCAGTACGTCTGAAAAAATGCAAGGAACGATTGACGAGTCCGGGTATTCCCACCCCATTCTACCAGCAGGGAGTGGGTGGGGTGGCCGGTGCCTGAAATTGAACACGTGATTTTCTATCAGTTCGTCCACGTAAGCTATTTGTGAAACGTAATTACCTCCCGCGCGCATTATTCTGTGAACAAAGGTGCATTCAATTTTTCACGGTGCGCATTTGAACGTCTGAAAAAATGTAAGTATTAATTTTTTTTTCACACCTTTTTGTTTCATAATTCATCTTCCTTTCATTCCTGTATACACTTTTTTTATAACTTTCAGGGTGTATATGGTGCTTCTTGTTCTCTCCAACGTCGAAATAAAAACCATTGACTGGTTTTACGCTTTTTCCCTAACTTTTCTCAATTTCCCATTTTTCTTCACCTATTCCTATCCTTTTCTTTCTATTATCTCTGCTCCCATGTGATGTCTACGGTAATCCAAGTCCCCTTCCCATGGGGAGAAATTAATGGGTACTCGAACCCGTTGGATTGATCATTTATGTAGTCATCTTTATATTGAACAGGCGACCCACTCGGCCAATTCTTTTTCTCGATACCGAAGATGAGACGAAAAGAAGAAAAGACTGATGAATAATATAATGTACTTATCGTTTTCGAGCTGTAAATTCTTCAGTGAATGAAAGAAAAAAATTCTCATTATTATTCCTCTATTTGCTAGTATTCTTCCATTTAATACTCCAGGAAACCAAGGGCGGTTCATACCAAGTTGATATGAACAAGATTTGCATGAATATAAGCATTTGTTGCACGAAAATTGTATTAAATCCCGCAGATTCGGATGTGCGGGTGATTAGCCGCGGCGCGCGTCTTGCCGTGGGCCTAACAGGCGCGCGTCCTTGGGGGTTAAAATATGAAAAACCAGGTGAGAATGATGGCTTTACGGAGCATGGTAATTATAGAATTCAATGAAAAATATGATCATTTTTTTCGCGAAAGGCAACGTCTGGTTGTTCCTTTTTACATTGAATAGAGTAGTGAAAAACATGAGTGAAAATTGGTTCGTTTATAACAATTTGATTAGCAAACAACCTATGAAAAATTAGAGCAAAACCAAAATGTTGTTCTCAAATACAGAAAAGCGGGATGAATTACGATTTTTTGAAGAAAAAAGATGGTCCCTCATTATTAATTGTAAGTGGAGGAAAAAAATTTTAATTGCCAAATGAGTGTCTAAGCAATCAAACAAATTTTTTTTGGAACGATTTTTTTTCATAATCATTGTTCGCATCAAAGATCAGAATTCGAAAAAAGAATTTCAATTATCTCATCAACAATGCATTTGTTCATAACAATTTTTTGAACAATAGGAAACGCAAAATTTGAAAAAATCCATGCAGCTTCGGACTATAAAAATACATATCATTACAGACATTAGAAAGACCATGAGAGTTTCACCTATAAATTGTGAATGGAAATGTTTATCGCGAATAGTCCTACGAAAAAACCGTGGCAACGCCGAGGGAATATCTAGTATTTAATTTATTCAAATGATTTTCATTGTTAAGATTTTCAAAGTGGGCGTGGCCTGCGCGATGGAGGCAGAGCACCCGTTTTCGGGCGTATTTTCACCGCTCTGAGGAAATTATAAATATTGGCCCCACATTCCCTGGAATCGGAACATTTTTGTAGGAAATTTCCTCCTCTTTTCGAATATATTTTCAAATTTTCAAAATATCAATTAGTTTTTAAGATATTTGCCGAAAACAAAGACCACCGTTTTTTTATAGTGAATTGTTTGTAACTCTCACAATTTTCTCGAGCTGGGCTTGATTTTGCTCAAAATCCATCTACACGCGATTCTGCGTCGATTGACACTTCGTCCAGATTTTTCCGAGACTGCTCAAAACAGTTGAACAAAAGTGCGTTGTTAACTAGACTATTCATCCCAAATGATCAATTTGTTCGTCGATAATTGGTGATGGGCATTTCATGCGTACTATCACTTGGTTTGAGGCCCGATAGTCTACGGAGATTCGTTCGTCCCCTGTTTTTTTCTTCACGAGTGAAATGGGACTTGCATATGGCGGCAAAGTCTCTCTAATGATGTCACCCCTTCAAACGCGTAAGACATTCAGTTTACTTTTTCGCGCTGAGATATTGGTAACCGATATGTTGGACGATCGACGGGTTCATCAGTGAGGGGTTCAATCTTCTCACCCGGTACGTCCACACAACCTTATTCCACTATACTGACAAAAAAATCTCTCCAACCCGAACTTTCCGATAATAACGATTTTCCATATGTCTTGAGAAGCCCGTTTAGGGGATGAAATCTACCCCCAAAGTTCACTCCACAAAAGTGTTTTTTCGATATATCTATGCTTCTAATTGATATTTCGAGACGAAACCACTTGGAAAATGTTCCTGGCGGTAATCCGAAGCTACTTGACATTGTTATGGCCATGGGGACTGCAACCCCTATTTGTTAAATTGGAGGAACTGAATTTTTTGCAGATATTTTCTGTGTAAGAATTCTAGTTTGAACTTGAAAAATGAAAAAATTAATCCTTTTGTAGACAAAATAGAATACTTGAATTGACAAAATTAGTGTTTCGTGTAAAATCATTTTTGGGTAACTTTTACTTACTACCGCCAAAAAGATTAATTCTTTAATTTTTAAGTTCAGATTTGAATCATGACTGTTATGAGCGCGTTTGCTGTGTCGGGATTTCGTGGCGTAAGTTTTTGTTCCGAGCGGTTGGAGCGGCAAATTTCAAAGAGTTTGGAGATGCGCGTACAACTGTATTCCCATAAAAAGCACCTCTGGTGTAAAAACCTTTCGCCTGGTTATATAAATGTGATAGTCACCCACAAAAAATACATTCTTATGCCAAGAAAACATTATACACTTATTATTTTACACAAAAATTTCTTCCTCGTAAAAAAAAAGATTCGAAATCAGATGCTATTGCCTAGTACCGATATCACGTTGTCTTTTTTCGAATTGACAATTGGGCTTTTCATAACACGGTATTGACAGGCTTCCTGTCCTGCCACGTAGTACCATAGATATAACGATAAAGGACTGACGCCTCCATTGGTTCACCCAAATAACATTTTAAAAATATAATTAAAAAAAAAAAATTTGGTGGTAGTGGTACTAGGCGGGCCAATATTTCGTATCACTATATTAGAATTATTGACATGGTTCAACCGCCGTAACATTGTACTTATCTAGAAAAGGCCTGCCTAGTACCACTACCACCAACATTTTTTTTTCAATTATTTTTTTAAAATGTTATTTGGGTGAACCAATGGAGGCGTCAGTCCTCCTCTATCGTTATATCTATGGTACTACGTGGCAGGACAGGAAGGCTGTCAATACCGTGTTATGAAAAGCCCAATTGTCAATTCGAAAAAAGACAACGTGATATCGGTACTAGGCAATAGCATCTGATTTCGAATCTTTTTTTTTACGAGGAAGGAATTTTTCTATAACATAATAAGTGTGTAATGTTTTCTTGGCATAAGAATGTATTTTTTGTGGGTCACTATCACATTTATATAACTTGGCGAAAGGTTTTTGCACCAGAGGTGCTTTTTATGGGGATACTCTTTATACCCATAGGTTTCGTGTCACAGTGAGTGACGTCACTGACTGACGGAGGAGACGACTAAAATGCAATCTCGTCGAAGACACGTATAAATTACTTGCATCGAAACCTTCGAATAATAATATCTCAGCTCTACGTCCACCGATTTGATCGCAATAGGGCTTAAATTAAAGTTCTCCTTTGCCACATCCTGCAATAAATATTACAATTCCGTATTTATAGCGAGACGAAAGAAATTAACGATCATAAATTTCCTTAACGGTCACTCGGTTGCCGTTCGGGTATATAAGACTCTGTCAAAGTCTCGCGCGGCGAATGCGATTTTTTTTTTTTTTTTATAACTAGGTGCGAGACTCTACCGAGTCTCTTGATATGAGTTGTTTCAAGGAAGTAACAGGTCCTAGTGGTTCGCAAAGGGCGAGTCACAACGAAAACGAGAAGTGTAAAACGAATGATGGAGAATCAGAATCGATGAATGAAAAGTGAGAAGTAAAAAACGTGACAATTGAAACGAAATATAAATGTTCGCGAGTAAATAGGTCTCTAAATTCTCATTCTGGGGAGGGCGTATATAAAAGCTGATCTTCAAGGGTAAATTCCTGGTGTTGTTCAGAAATTTAAACAACCCAACTTCATCATTTAAAACGACGTTTCGTCGGCTCCGGTTTGCCGCCCTCATCAGATGACAATTTATTTTTGGACTTAAAACAAGATATTACAATATACACAAGAACACTACACGGAATTTACAGTAACGGTAATAAGGATAAAAGTAAAATACCATGGCCATCCAACTCTGCGTCACCCTGTATATAACATTTAGCGAATCAATGAATTTCATTATCGTTCGGCTAAAACGTGACATTCATGGCAAAGTGATAGTAAATTTAAGGTTTTTTCTAGAGATGTGCAAATATTCGAATCAACGAATCATTCGTGACAAATCGTATAGAATAGTTCGATTCGAATTTCAAATCAAATAGTTTGAATCATTCGAATAATTCAAACAAAGCCCTCTTCGGCAAAGAAATGCAATTTTATGTTTGAAATAATAGTTTTATCATGATAAATTGATTCTTAATTCTTATGTACAAAAATCAAGTGGCAAACTGCTTCTGTTTTTGTGCGGGAATTTTTTTTTCAATCATTCATCAAATTGTAATCCATTATCTTCGCAATTATTTTGAATGATTCACAGGAACTTCTATTTGTCACTATTTTTTCAACTTCCCGTTTCTCTGAATTCAGAGACAATTGGAAGTTACTGTAATCACCCCGAAAATGAAAAGTTGAGTTTTCACTGGTAACTAAGTATTTGGAAAGTAGTCACTCATAAAGTAACTCAGAATTGACTAGATTTAGGCGTTGATCGTATTTTTCCGAAGATTAAAAAAACGAAATTCCCAGAAATAAAATAAAATTGGGAATATCTTCGGAACGGATGAACGGATTGGCATCAAAATTTGGATGAAAAGGTTGTTGGGGTCGCTCATCACGAATTTTAAATCGGATATGGAAAATTCAAAATAGCGAATCCCACAAGATATTAAAAAATCTGAAAAACTGAAAGTGATAAGAGTTTGAACTTATTAACAATTGGAAACTACTTTCAAAAAATGAATTTTATCAAGAAACTCCTTTCTATTGATTTCTATCCGAATTTGAGAATCTTCTTCGAATTAAATATTCAACGTCAAAATTAGTTATTCGCAAAAATGTGAATCATTTTAATTATTCGCAAAGTTCAAATTATTCGAATAATTTGGATTTTCAAAAAGTTCAAATCATTCAAATTGTTCGAATTATTCGTAATATTCGAATGGTTCGAATTGATTGACTAGATCGTACGAGTCGAATATTCAAATAATTAGAACCATTGGAATATTCGATTCAAATTACGAATACAATTATTTGATTAGATCCGATTCGAGGATTATTCGCACGCCCCTAGTTTTTGCTCCGAATACCTTGTATGTCAGATATTTCATTCTTGTCTGTAAAAGAATGACAAAATGTCTCCATCTTGAAATCACGAAATTTGTCCATAGATATGCGGTTTCGCATGCTTGAGCTCGATCAGCATGAAATTTTGTGCCAGATTATCAGAAAAATCAGAATACGAAATCATCGGGTTGAAATCCGTCGCGATGCGTCGTTTGCGTCTCGTGAATGAAATGTCTACTCGAAAACTATCTTACTAGATTACTTGCATTCAAGATACCCATACAACGTACATGTGTTTGCCGCATTTTCTGTGTTTAGTCTGACACCGATAAATTCTGTTGAGTATTCTGACACGACACTCGAGATTGATTGAAATAAATATATGATTCCGTTCGTTGAATTCTTCGTACAGATCTTACTGCTCCTTTCGTAACGGTATATGATTTCAGAGGTGGGGCAAGCCCGGTGAACGAGAGAGAGAGTACCGATGACGTGCTTCTAACACTGGCGAGGTCTGTTAAACAACGGCAGTATGACTGGTGATGCGAAACTATCGAGTGACGTTGATGCTAATCTCTTGCTGTTTGATCAAGTTGTGTCCTTTTTCCATCATTAAATTTGACATTTAATTCGAGGATTACAAGACGAAATCGTCAGGGGAATGAAACTAGGTGAGCACGTAGTTTTATGTTCGAGAAAAAAACCTAATTACTTTATGACAAATGATTCGCTGTTTTGCAACACCTCAATAATATCTGTTAGTGTTTTGAGAATGAGGATATCGGGATGCATCTCAATTACTATGTATTTCAGAGTTTATTACCTGATACCACATGTCGCGTAGCGTCAATATTCCCTCAGTTCTTATACGATGATCGGCGCCTCTGTTACTACCCACGATGAATCCCTGAGATATTCCATATAAGCTTCGATGTAGCGACTAGTATCCACAGAAAAGTATATTGTGTTCTAGCAAGGCGTGAATTTCTGTGAAAACACGGTCGCGCAATATGATTGAGTTTACCTAATATTCGAATTGCAAGTACAAGGTTAAACGAAACGGGATATGAAATTTCAAAGTATTTTAACATTTCAATATAAATATCAGATCGGAGCAGGGTATTTTGTAATTCGTTTTTTTTCTTCTAATTATTCACTCGTAGCCTTACTATTGCGACGACTTGCGTAGGTGGTTGAACGATGAATCTTGTTTGTCGCATATTTATAAAAATGATGGCGATGCACACCAATGTTCAGTAATAATTAATGAAGCTCCGCAAGGATAATTTCATATCAATGGAAATAACTATTATTCATTTTCCAATTATTTTGATAACTGGGAATTCGCCTTCGAGTGAATTTTCAAAGTATTTCATCCTATTTCTTGGGAAGTACTGTCATTTCCTCTACATTTCATGTCATCAACTGATATGGTCAATTCCATTAGTGCCACCCGTGTTTGATTTGAATATGTGTATAATACTGGAGCGACTTTCAGAATTAGCTGAATGTTGAAGTTCAATAATCTTGAGCTTTTCTGTTCGAAAAGATTATTGGTATTACTTATTCGACACATTATTGAAATGTACAGTTCAAGAGTTGGTTAATTTATCGGATTCGCTTTTACATTTCCAAAATATATTTCCTGTTATGATTAGATGGAAATATGATTGAGTCGATCGATAGTCTAATTTGAATCCATTGACGTCTTGTTACATAACAACTACTTTTGTATATTTTGAATTGGTACATATCTGGTAATATCAGAATTATGCCTGGGTGAGGAAAGCGCTTACCTCATATTTCGTCGAAACTTTGTATACCTACGTATTTTGATGCACTGATTACGAATATCGAAGTACAAATACCCGCGAATGTATTTTATTGTTGAACAAATTTTTTCAATACATCTTTCTCTTTCAGTTGTTCGTTTATTTATATCAGATTTGATTATTTCATTCTCAATGTTCCATAGTGAAACAGTAACTCTCATAATATCGTTGTGACCATCGCACTTAATCTGCTTTCCCTTTTCTGGCATTCTCCAAAGCGCTCCGCCTGAGAATCTCAAAACTGAAGCTTGGATCAGGTTGGGCTCGTAACTTCAACTGCCTATCCCTGAAAATAATTTTAAGCTACGGACGAAGTTAGGAAAAATTTGTAATCAACGGAATTTAGTACCCAAATACCTTGATCTTGTCATATCTCTTTATCTTTGTGCGTTATGTTTCCAAAGGCTGTCATTTCTGAAGCAAAAATGAAAACAACCAAAAATATGTATTGGAAATGAATATGCTGTCTGAAACATTGTATGAAATTTTCTATCTTTGTCGAGACAAATGCAGAAAAACGGCGTTTTAAAGTGTATTGAATGGTCCTACTATGAAAACGTATTTGCGGCAAGCAGGGGCGGACCGTGAATTTCTGGGGCCCTGGGCTAACACTATTTGGGGGCCCACCCAATAATCAAACTGATTGCCATTTTGTCAGAAAACTGTTTTCTATGATAATCTATATGGTATAGGTGAAATTAAGAATAATAAAATATTTTATTTATTTAATATGACTTAGATACACAAACAGCAACTGTGATACATTATTGCACAATAAATTATAGGTTGTAGTTATGTTTTTCAAATTATACAGCAACCTTTCTGCATTTTTGCGCTGCAAATTCCTTAATTTGCTCATCGCATTGTAAGTCCTTTGTCAAATCACAATTTATGGAAAGAACTGATACATAATTTAGTCGATTGCTTGACATTGTTGTTCTATATTTGTTTTCTATATACCTACGACATACTGGAGAAAGAGCGCTCCGCTTCACCGCTAGTGATTGGCAACGTTGAAAAAATCTTCAAAATAGTATGACAATTCGGAAAAACATCAACAAATTTCTTTTCATGAATTAGCTCAAGCATTTCTCTGCAAGACGTGTAAGTCTCTAGCTTAGACTGTAGTAAATAAGATTTTAACCGAATGCACTAATTCGTTAAATGCTCGTCTACGTCACCTGGATAATAATCGATAATGCTACGTACACTTTCCAAATCTATGTTTTTCATAGTATTGTCTTGCAAATCCATTAAAAATTTGAATTTCTTACTATATGTCTCATAGACTTGACCTCTTCTATTCAAATCCACAATCAACTTATCCAACGCAATGTTTATCGTGTCTCTTATAAATTTTTCTGCGCCGTATACTGAGACTTTATCTGTAGATTTGTCTGAAAATTTTGAAGAAATGCGTCTCTTGTTTACGTCACTGTATTCTGTTGCCACACTAGTGCTTAATTTTTGAGCTTTCTCTTCGTAGCCCTTTGGTTTAGGATCTGATTGGTGTCGTATATTGCTGACGAACTCTTTTAAGGACACAATTAATTTGTTGCCTTCACAAATATCTAAACCAGGACTCTGTAATTTTTTGTTGACCACATTGAATCTCTCTAAAATTTCTTCCCAAAAAATCATTAAAATTGCAGTTTCCAGTTTGGTCATTTTATTAAATAAATTTTGTGCCTCTTTTCGGAAATCAACTTTCTCATCCTCATTGTCACTAAAACTTTTGAATATTTTCATAATATCCTCATAATTTTTTCTCAAAGCTTTGACAGCATCATAATGACAGGACCATCTGGTCTGGCTTAATCTTTTTAATGTGAATTTTAATTTCGTTTCGTGATTTAGCAGTTCCCATCTATGGGTTGAAGCAGAAAAGAAGACGTATATTTTTTGTACTACACCAAAAAAGTTTACTATTTCGCTTGCAACCTTGACGGATTCTTCACCAACTAGGTTAAGGGAATGCGCAGCACACGGCACATAATCGGCGAATTTATTTTTTTCTTTCAGTCGTGCTTGTACACCCTTGTACTGACCTGCCATATTAGCAGCGTTGTCGAAGGACTACCCCCTAAAATTATTATCCAGTAGTAGTCCATTTGTTTTTAAAAACTCTTGCAGAATATTAAATAAATATAAGCCAGTGTGACTACTAATTTTAATGAAAGATACACATCTTTCATACACTTTTCCGCGAAAACAGTAACGTAAGATAATAGTAAGTTGGTCATTGTGAGACAAATCTGGAGTTGAATCCATTATAATTGCATAATACTTTGTGTCGTCGTTATTTATTTGAGTTATAATTTGTTTAATTATCTGTTTGCCCATAATCTCAATTATTTCCTCATATACTGTTTTGATAAGTACGATATTATCGCTTTTGGCCGCAGTTCTCGTTGTTCAATATGTTCACGAATGAATGGGTCGAACTCTGCTAATAGTTCCATTGCACCCATAAAATTACCATTATGTGGAGAGCCAAATACTTCCTCAGACCCTCTAAATGCTAAACCCCTTATACTCAAAAATCCCACTACTGCAATAACCCGTTTGAGAACATTGTGATATTAATGTTTCTTTCCTTAGCTGCTCCTGAAGTTGCTTGTCTAAAACAGACTTATTTTCTTTTCGAGCCAACCACACTAACATTGCATTCTTATGTTCATTAGAATTTTCGTGACTTTCTAAACAAGCTCCTGTTTGTTTCCAATCGGAAAATCCAGTTGTATATTGAGAAACGGTTTTAGAAAAAAGTTTGCAAGTCAAACAAAAAACACTACCAACACTAGTCGTATAACATAACCAAGATCTTTCCAGTAATTGGCCGTTTTTCATTTTCCTAATGAAATATTTACGTATTTGAAAATGATCTGTTTTGTTCTTTGAATTTCTTTATTGAAGATGGATATATATTTTTTGGATCTTCATTTTGAAAGTCAGTCATTTGATGTGAGAGGATGTAATTAATAAAATCATTATTTGGCAATACTGGCCACAAGCCCACATCAACATATTTCTCAAACGCAAACTCAATATTTTCTAAATTTCTTCCCATCTCGGTATTACTGTCCTCTTGCTGAAGAACAATATTCTTCTCAGAAGCATCAGAGGGTTGCTGGTATTCAAGATTTCCCACATTTTCATTACTGGTATCTTCTTCTTGGCATTACGATTTTGCGCTCTCTTCGGTTAGATTATCTTCGGCTGAGGTCCCATCCTTTTCACTTGTTGATGGATTTGTATCTATTACATTCTCGTTTTTATGTTCTAATTGAAAAAAAGTTTCAATTTTTTCACATCAATTTCTTTCTTTTTCTCGATCTGACTGTAATTTCCGTTTTTCAGCTCCACTTTTATATTTTCTATCAGACATATTGAATAAGATTTAGATATTTTTCTGAAAATAAACAAAGCGACAGAGATAATCGACGCAGTAGAGTACTGTCCGTCTCGTAACATTTTGAGGGGGATTTCCTTTTTTTTCGCTAAATTTATCACTGTTTTCTAATATTCCGGTGAAGAAACTATGCAACGTATCAATGTGAAATTTGGCATGTGGATTTACTTATCTCTTATCTATCTACAAAAAATTGAGAATCATTTCCTTCCAAAAATACGCTCCCCACCCTCTTCGACGCGCGATGATCCCCGATTCTCGATGTGCTTGATTCGGGTCTTCCCATTAATCCTGCAACGAAAACTCAAGAACATGTTACTTTATACACATGTAACTATCGTTTGATGAAGTTGAAAAAATAAGGATTCGGTGATGTATTGAACTCAAACTGTCAATATTTGTTTTGAACTCAAAATTTCAATATTTGAGTTCAAAACATCGCCGAATCTTCACTTTTTTCAGCTTCGTCGAACGATAGCTACATGTGCAGAAAGTAACATGTTCTTGAGTTTTTGTTGCAAGATTAATGGAAAGACTCGAATCATACACATCGTGAACTAGGGATCATCGCGCGTCAATGAGGGTGGAAGACGTATTTTTGGGAGAGAATGATTTTTCATTTTTTTGTAAATAGATAGGAGATAAATGAATGCACATGCCAATTTTTACACTGATCCCTTGCATAGTTTCTTCACCGGAATATTAGAAAACAGTGATAAATTTAGCGGAACAAAAAGAAATCCCCACTCAATACTTTTTAACGAGTACAGAAATTCATGAATTTTTCAATGAAAAATCGGTTGGAGTTCATTTAGTATTGAACAATAAAATAAAAACAAAAAAATCATGACTTTATTTCGGCATAAGATTTTTCTCGATCGTCCCTAGTAAATGGGGCCCAGGGCTTAGGATTAATTGGTACTTATTTTTCCTTTATACTTACCAAAAACAGGCAATTTTATCGTATGTTGATTCTTTCCAATTGTAAGTGAAATAAGAGAAAATTCCGGTCCTTATAACGTTGAGGTTGTGCTTATTAGCAAATTGAACATGAGACAGAGTGCACTATAAATAATAACCCTAATTCAGTTTATCACAGATGAAAACAGAAGTGCGGCGACAATTTGATGCACGAAGCCTGTTTGACTGTGCTTGCGAGAAAATGGGAGGAACCAAGCGATGGGGGATCCCACCTTCCGTTCGATAGCACCGAAAACAAGCAACGGGGATTTCCCCGTTCCGTTCAATATGGACTGAACACGAAATATAGAGCTAATTTACACCGCGCCGATTTGACGTAAACCAAGTACCGCAGCAACCAATCATGTGCAAGGCTCTAGGAGAAACTTACTAGATCATCGCAGTTGATTGGTTGTTTTGATTCTTGGTTCGTATCAAATCAGCTCGGTGTAAACTAACAAGAAAACCTTGCGAACCCGAACTCACCGATTTCGATGATTTTGATATATGTTGTAGAACATCGAAAAATAAGAGACACGTATTTTTTTATACGTGCTCTTAAGCCCATTTAGGGGTGAAATCTACCCTCAAAGTTCACTCTCAAAAAGTCTTTTTTCGAAATATCTCTGCTTCTAATTGGTATTTCGCGACGAAACAGAATGGAAAATGCTCTTTGCGGCAAGGCTGAACTACTAGACATTGTTAGGCCCACGAGGGTTGCAACCCCTATTTTTTATACCGGAAAAACCACATTTTTCGAAGATATTTTCGTTGTACTGATTCGAATATTGACTTGAAAATTGAAAAATAAATATTCTGAGTTGTGAAATAAAGTAAATAAGTTGACGTGTTCGAGGATTTCGCGTTAACTACCACCAAACACTGTTACTACCCCTTCAAACATTGGTCATCTGCAATAATGAAAAAAATGTTTTTCTCAAGAGAAATACGAATAAGATATGTTTTGAGAGACACGTATTTTGTTATACGTGCTCTTAAGCCCGTTAAGGAGGTGAAATCTACCCTCAAAGTTCACTCTTAAAGTCTTTTTTCGAAATATCTCTGCTTCTAATTGGTATTCCGCGACGGAAGCAATTGGAAAATGCTCTTTGCGGCGACGCGAAGCTACTAGACATTGTTATGGCCACGGGGGTTGCAACCCCTATTTTTTGTACTCAAAAAACCACATTTTTCGAAGATATTTTCGTTGTACTGATTCGAATATTGACTTGAAAATTGAAAAATAAATATTCTGAGTTGTGAAATGAAGTAAATAAGTTGACGTATCCAAGGATTCCGCGTTAAGCACCCCCAAACACGGTTACTACCCCTTCAGACATTGGTCATCTGCAATAATGAAGAAAATGTTTTTCTCAAGAAAAATACGAATAAGATATGAATTGAGATATCGAATATCTTATATTTGAAGTCATTTATCACGAGGCAATAATTTCATCATAAAATGGATCACCTTGGTCAAGATAAACTATAATTCGCGAGTGACTTTTTAATCCATCAATTCGTCTTTTCATCCGATAATTTTTTACGATACTGTTTATCACCGATTATTCGTTTCGTAACTCATCGGTCGGGTATATATGTCGTGAAACTCCATGCTCGGGAATGAGTGTAGTCTTTCAGAAGCATTCAGTAGGTTTGTTCCTCCATCCGGACTCAACAATGAGAATCAATCCTTTGACTGTTATACATTTATTATACGCGTTTTTTCAAAATATTCAAATATAAGATGAAACGGCCAATCATAGAGAAATGGAGTTAGCAGAATCGATTAAAGATATACTGATAAGTGCCACAAATGATTTCAATGACGTAGATATGATTATTGGAGAGACATTACATTTTCAAGAACAGTACAAAGATCACGCAGCGAAAATAGTTGAAGATACAATACAGCATCATTTTCCTGATCCTGTTGAAGCACCAACAAATCATTGTACAGAATGCTGTTCGTGGTAATCAAGAAGTTATCAACTTCGGAAAATCGTGTTTATATTATGTACGTATAAAAATACTCAAAATATTCGAAATCAATTTGGTTTTATCAAAGTAAAGTGCTCACAGGTCTCATTTTTCATTTTTTATTTCAACAATCATGGAAATCAGGTTCAGCTGCATATGTATTGACCCAGAAAACTTCAATACAAAAAACTAGAACTAATTCTATAGCGGATGAATATTTTTCAAATTCTCAATTTGAAGTGTATTATTCTATAAATTCATGACAATAATGGTAATCTTCATAGAAATGTTTGAAATATAATGATTTCTCACACCAGCCGCATCGTATCATAGCAATATCATAGCCGCGGAATACCAATTAGAAGCAGAGATACATCGAAAAAAGACTTTTTAAGAGTGAACTTTGAGGGTAGATTTCACCCCCTGAAGGGGCTTAAGAGCACATATAACAAAATACGTGTCTCTCAAAACATATCTTATTCGTATTTCTCTTGAGAAAAACATTTTCTTCATTATTGCAGATGACCAATGTCTGAAGGGGTGGTAACCGTGTTTGGGGGTGGTTAACGCGAAATTCTTGAATATGTCAACTTATTTACTTTATTTCACCGCCCAGAATATTTATTTTTCAATTTTCAAGTCTATTCGAATCAGTACAACGAAAATATCTTCGAAAAATGTGGTTTTTCCGGTGCAAAAAAAAATGGGTTGCAACCCCCGTGGCCATAACAATGTCTAGTAGCTTCGCGTCGCCGCAAAGAGCATTTTCCAATTGGTTCCGTCGCGGAATACCAATTGGAAGCAGAGATATATCGAAAAAAGACTTTTTAAGAGTGAACTTTGAGGGTAGATTTCACCCCCTAAACGGGCTTAAGAGCACGTATAACAAAATACGTGTCTCTCAAAACATATCTTATTCGTATTTCTCTTGAGAAAAACATTTTTTTCATTATTGCAGATGACCAATGTTTGAAGGGGTAGTAACCGTGTTGGGGGGTAGTTAACGCGAAATCCTCGAACACGTCAACTTATTTACTCCATTTCACCGCCCAGAATATTTATTTTTCAATTTTCAAGTCAATATTCGAATCACTACAACGAATATATCTTCGAAAAATGTGGTTTTTCGAGTACAAAAAATAGGGGTTGCAACCCCCGTGGCCATCACAATGTCTAGTAGCTTCGCGTCGCCGCAAAGAGCATTTTCCATTCTGTTTCGTCGCGAAATACCAATTAGAAGCAGAGATATTTCGAAAAAAGACTTTTTGAGAGTGAACTTTGAGGGTAGATTTCACCCTTAAATGGGCTTAAAAGCACGTATAAAAAAATACGTGTCTCTTATTTTTCGTTGTTCTACAACATATATCAAAATCATCGAAATCGGTGAGTTCGGGTTCGCAAGGTTTCCTTGTAAGTTATAGAGACAGCACTGCTGTGGCGGAGTCACGACCGCCAAAATTGGAAATAATAACCAATGTGACGAAGACAGAACTGCCAACATCAGAAATAGTTACCAAGGCGACACCCGCACCGCTATGAGTATATAACTCCTCAATGGCGTCTTCCGCCGGAAGAAATACAGGGTTATATTTTTGCCCAAAAGATTTATATTTTCGTCACCAGTTAGCGTTATAGTCTACGTGCACGCTCCCTATAACGCCGAAAACAAGCAAAGGGGAGTCCCCCGTTCCGTTGGATAGCCGCGTTCGATTCCGTTTGATTGATCTCAGGATTTCCAACCTTATGATTGGAATTTTTTAAATGTTAGATTTTTTTTCTGGAACGAAATTTCTCATTGCACGATACACTCCAGACATTTGGCGAATGAGAATTAGGCAGAAAAAGTGTAAGTCTTTGATCGCACGACACTTTTACTATAGTACGTTACAGCCATGCATGTAATGCAGTGCGGTTATATTTGTTATATGTGTGGATATGTGTTGAAACTTCGTTTCGACCGGGTGTCTCACGAGACCTTCCGTTCTTCTTACTTTGCAATATTGTCCATTGTCTTCAATGGAGGCTGGGGGCCCTTTACATCACGGGGCCCTGGGCTGCAGCCCTAACTGCCCTTACGTAGATTCGCCCCTGGCGGCAAGTTCCATTGCAATATTCTCAATCAACGCATTAAAATGCGTTGGTATACAAAGTTCAAACGTATTTAAAGGTCAGTGTTTTACAGAATTTCATCTCCCCATGTATCGCAACAGTATCTGAGTTTTGAGAATTTTTTATATCACTTAGAAAATTTCATATAATGTAACAAGCAGGAAAATAGCAGACATGATACAATTTTCCCGAATAGGCTCGACCAATCGAAAGTCCTTGAAGATTATATGCAATAGCACGAAAAATTGGGAAAACAATAATTGAACACGTTCCTTACGCGATGTTGGAATCCGTGAGGTAATTTCTGAATTGTCTAGATTTCAAAGGTAGTTTCTGAGTCATGAACGGAATTAATATAGCAATTAGATCGTGACTTGACGTAGTTTTGACACAAAAATGGCGTGAATTTACTTCTCACGAATTTTCTCTGATCGCTTTCTATTGCATCTTCTTGGATCTTCTGGAACCCAAACTTGGTTTATGAGTTAAATCTGAGTCAAATCGTTGAGCCTTTCAACCGCTACGATAAACACTTTTTTTGTTAGAAATACACACAGACACCCCGATAGCCACACTTTCTGTTCAGAACTTGGAATATCCATGATTTTAGTAAAATTAACGACAAGTTTACGACTCGTCACTGCAAAGTATCATTGGCTCACAAATTAAATACAAGCTGAAGATCAGATTTTTCGTCAAATAAACGACATTTTTCATACAAGTTTACGGCAAGATTTTACTCTTTAGTTTTTTTCGTCAAATTAGCTACAGATTCACGACAAGACTTGAACTATCCAATTTTTTCCGTCAATTTGACTACAGATTGCGGTAGCAGATTGCCGACAAATCATCGTTATCTTGGCTATTAGGGCACTTCCGAAATTACTCGACCATTTGTAGAAACGTAATAAGCTCAGGAATATCGTGATCTAAGGTGCTTTTAAAGTGATCGCGCTCTTTATGATGACCAATTTATCGGACACTTTCTTTCGGCCGTACCTACGCCAAAATTTCCAACTCAGTTGGTAAACGGTTGATGGCATTGTTCGATCGGCCGATGTTTGTTTCTTTGATGTTATCGCTCGTCGATGCTTTGTGTTTCTTTCTGCTTCACTTTTGTAATCCTGTTGAGCAAGAGTTTGTGCAGGACTTTTTGAATACAACACCTATCAAACTTGAACCAGTTACCGAGAAAGAAAAAATCGAAATTGAGAATAAAATTAAGAAGTCAGAAGAGCAATAATTGGAAAAACTTCAAATACTGAGAAATGTGAAGTGAAATTCGAAGCTCTCATGGGAATGAACAAATCGAAGTAGAAAAGTCGAAGAATGAGCGAGCTAGAAAGCAAATAACGAAGAAAGAGAATCAATTAGAGTGGATCAAAGGAAAAGAGTAATATATGTATACTTCGTAGTGAATGCCATCAAGCTCATATTTATGTTGTAAATAAATAATTAAATATTCATAATATATCGATTCTTGTCGTTTTTTAACTTATGAAAGATAGCGAATCGTGCACCGCTAATTTTAAATCAAATAATTAGTTGCGATAGTGGAAATTGATCTTCTTATGCATTTGTCATGAGTGCCAGACTACATTACTCTTGTGAAAAAAATTTGAAAAGGTTTCGATGGAATATAACAAAATCAGAGCGATACATGCTTAAAAAAGAATGATACGATATTGGAGAGGGGGCCTAGGCGGGGCGGCTCTCCAGATCAAGAGAAACAGGGGGGGGGGGGAAGGGGAAAGGGGTACGCGGGGACGGGTTTGGGGGTTGTTAGACCCGGCGGGGTTTTTGCGGGGGGGGGGGGGGGGGGGAAATAATGATAACCCGCCGGGGGTTAAGGTTAACGCGGGTGGGGAAGCGAATGGAGCTTCGGCCGGGAGGGGGAGGTACAGGCAGGCGGGGGGTTTTGGGAGGCGTCTCGAAGAGGGATTTCGGGCGGCGAGGAGGGGGTCGAGGGGGTAGAGGGCGCGTGGGTTTTCGGAGGGTGGCTGGAGGCGCAGGAGGGGAGAGGGATGAGGAGGACAAGGTGGGAGAGGGAGGGCCGAGGGTGCTGGGAAAGGAAAGGGGCTCGGAGGTCCAGTCGCTCAAGGTGACCTTCCGGAATGGCGCACGGATCGTCGGAGTCCTCTGGGGAGGGGCGGGGTTGGCTCTGGCTCCCTCCGTCAGTAGGAGGTTTTGGAGGTACTGCCACGTGGCCTCGGCGGTGGCGTCCCACGTCACCCTAGCGGCGTAGGCCTTCGCCTGGGCTAAGGCCTCCCGCTGCGCCGGGGAGATGCTGGGCACCCCTGCAGGTCGCGGTCGTCCCTCCACGGTGGCCCGGCGTCGGGTGGCTCCGGAGGTTCGCGAGTCGGCGGGGGGATAAGAGGGGTGGGGAATTCCGTTGGGGAATGAGGATAGGTGGTTGACGGCGGGAAGAAATGAAGATCAATCTTGAAAAAGACGGTTTTGGTTTATTTCCTTGGTGTGAGCTGTTGGCTTGCGCTCGCTGCTCGGTCGTTGGCGGAGTGCTCGCTCCCGGCTCGCATCCCGTTTATATAGGGTGAGCGCGGACCACGCAACGAGCCCCCCGGCGCCGATTGGCCGAGTGCGCGCGGTGGGGGGTGAGCTGGACGGTCGGCCAGCAAGAAGCAGTGGCGCTCACGCGCGCTTTTACAAACGAAGCGCGCGTGAGAATTATAATTTGTATTTTCTTATATGAACGACTACTCAGAGAACAAAGTTAAAGGCAAGGCTTATTGCGTGTAACAAGAAATGGAAAATCTTAAACCAGCAAGTTCTGAATTCTCATCTCTGAAACAAAACATTTTTTGGGAAACAATAAATGCAAAAAACTTTTTATTTCTATTCAGGTATACGATAGTATTTTTTGAAAATCATTCTCTTTTCATTGTTGAGGAGGCTTCTTGAGAAATGTCAAGAAATGAGACATATATTTTCGGAAGGATTAAGACCTGCTGAATTCAATGGTATGTTCGTTTATATCGCTAGTCGACCAAAATCTCGGAATATTTTAGTTCAAAATTCACTCTTCTCATCTTATGTTGTGATGAAAGGGGTGCAAAGTCCATGTTCATTATTTGATCGAAATGTCAGAGCATACGGTAAGGTACATTTTGTAGTAAAATACTTTGTCTTCTATGTGATATTGCTGAAAATATAAGTAGCCGACACAAAAATTGAGATTCCAACTCAAAAAACAAATTCGACTTAGCTATATCCGGCTTCCCCAGAAAACTGCTGCGGCAGCCATATTGTTTGCATAGCTTCGATGTAACGCCCGCATTTTGGAATATTTTTCAACGGATCATGATTCAAAATCACTATCAGAGCTTGATGATGAGTTTTCGCTTATATGCTGAAATAAACTAGTTTTATGTACCTACTCACATACGTATATGTACATACGATGCGGAGAAGCCGTCATACACATTTCTCACACATTCTGTTACAAGTATTCTACTCTAGAGCTGAAAGCTGATTGGTTGTTAGTAGATATACAAGAGGGTTTCTGTATACAGATTCCTGCACCGACATTTACCGAATTCCACTACAACACCCTTTCGGAATGTTCGATGGGTAGATAGTGCTGTTATCGACGTAATGACGTCAATCGCCCGACAGATGGCGCAGTTACTAACATAGATGGCGCTGTCATCGGCACTGATGACGTCACACGTTCTTGAATTGACGTCACACGCCCCTAAGTTGACAAAAAACACTCTTAAAAAAACGTTACACACCTCTAAGTTGCCATCACGCACCCTCAATTTGATATTCGGCACCCCCAATTTAATATTTACACGCTTCACCTTACGGACACATGGTAACAATTCATCGATCATGTACTGATTATCGATAATTATTCCAAGCAAGATTCGTTACCGAGATAATTAGCGTACATTTTTTTTCTCACGTTACTCACGTTTTAGCGTCAAACCATGAAGGCGTATGACAATGATGATGCGACGATGACGTCATCATGTTCTTCTTGCACGTTTGAACCTGCCACTCTCTTATGTACTTATATCACAATTCCATAGTGTTCTCAAGGAATCTTATGAGGTAAGAAAGACTCCAGGTCTTTCCAGACGTTTCTTCCTTCGTGTGATAATGATCGTGCTTGCAAGTCTCAGAAATCAATTCCGGAAGCTTCTACCATGCTTGTGCATATGACGTCGCTGGCGATTCTCGGAATTATCAACGATAAAATGATGACATCATCGTGGTCTTCTTGCAAGTTTGAATCTGTCGGCCCCTTATGTATACATTACATTCCATAGCGATCTCACGGAATCTCATGAGATAAGAAATACTCAAGGTCTTTCCAAACGATTCTACCGTTGTGTGACAATGACCCCGCTTGCGATTCTCGGAATTTTTCCCCGAACTATAAGAGTTCTTGGAATCATCGTCGATAAATAACGATTATATATTATTTGAGATGGATACTTTTGACTCCGTTTATTTTTCAACTGATACATTTACTAACATTTTTGCCAAGGTGCGAGTCCCTGCTTCTGGAGGTTTTATCTTTGCGACAATATCTGTTACAACACTATGATAACTACTGTGATCCTCCCTGCTCCTGTTTGTCCAGAAGAGGTTGTTTCTTATCCGATTTGGAATTTACCAGTTTCCATTTCCATCCAGTTGATTTCTCACCCGATTTGGACTATACCGACTTCCATTTCCATCCGCTCGATTTCTCTGTTTGTGATGCTTGTTAATCTACCAGATTTAAATATGGTACGTGAGATTGCCAACCACCGGTACCATCTCTGTTTTGCCGGTTGACTTTCTGCTCGAACTTTCGATGATTCCACTCTGCAGCCATTAACTGATATTCACCACAACGAGCGAAGTTAAAACTGACGATGCTATGAATCCTCATGTCACACTAATTATCTGATACAATCACCATTTATTTCATATTCTTGTTCAAGCCTCTCGAATGCGCAGAAAGAAATGTACATAGTTATGTGAGTGATATGAAAGGATGATATATATTCTAGAAGCTCCAAGATGTAGGAATGAACAGTAACAAGAATTTAGACACAAGTTCATAAAGAAAAAACTGTTTTTTATTCATGAAAATATTCAGAAATAATTGGGATACAGATTCATGACATTGATACACCGAGCTCATCGATATCTAGGTTTCTAGAACGATGTTTCGATAACCAATTTTGTATCAGTTTCAGATTTCAAGCAGCACAGTGGGCATTCCATAGACTGTAATGCGTACAGCAGGTAGTTCAGCCGCTTTGCTTAATTTCTCAAACGAGAGGCACCCCAGATCCGTCAGATCGATTATTGCGCAATAAGTATCCCTCGATAATTCATAATGCAGTCGATCTTCTACTGTAGCACCTTCACATAAATCTTGGCGCTGTGATGTGAAATACTTGTGAGCATCGATTTGATATCGCTGTAGGGTACATCGCCAGAATTCCACGATATACCATGAAAATTTCGCTCTAACCACAAATTCTCACTCTTCTGCCAAGCTGGCAGCCGATCCCAATCGAATGCCGGTTGGAATAAGAAGGTTGATGGAAGCTCTGCTTCGCCATCAAGGAGAATGAAGGCTAGCTCCTTGACTATAGAGTCAATGCGAGATAATTTGAAACCTTGTAGATCAACTATGAACTCCGTTGTGAATGAAACTGATTTTCATAGCCATGGACGAAGCACCCTTATACTCATTTTTCCACCCCACTACTTATGAGGTTATATTTGACTATACGATCATGTAAGATCAAATAGTATGCCGATGTATCGGCGGGAGAATCATCTCTTGTTTCAAACTCGAGACGAATATCTACCGATCCAAACTTGAGCGAGTCGTTCCGTTTTGAACAATCAATGATGAACAAGGGTGCAAACTGTGGAAATTCACTCTTCTTCAACAATGGTTCGGGATCCTTGCCATAGTAGGAGGCTTAAAAATTTGCATACATCTCGTACAGTAAAACATACTGATTGTGACTTATGTCTAGGTTACGATAACCAGATGGATAGCATTGCGGGTTTAAGAACAGTTTAACATCGGTGATATTAGAATGATTACAATGATCGAAATGGCTAGCATTTGTAGCCGTGTTGTTCTTCCGATCAGTTTGGAAACCTAGCATAACGTATCGAGGCTTCTCCATCTGAGTTGAAGTTTCGACAGTCCAAACGTGCTTCGAGGTGATGGGGAGTACGGCATATTCATATAATTCCCAGGTACGGAAACTCATGAAAATCGGTGGGTCTTTTTCAACGAAATCCAACAATTGCATTTTCCGCTGATCCCAGAGCTGCACGTATGTCATGAGCCATTCGACTTAAGCGATCTGGATTTTAAATTGGTCATCTGCAGTCTGCAAAATCGCGTTTACATCGCTCTTCGATCGTGTCAAGATTAATACATGTTCCGCGTTGACGATGATTTTACGATAGTCTTCTGCAAAACCCAATATCAAATTCAGCGACATACATATATCGAAATAACCTTCAACATCTGTGAATTTTCAACTTGCAGTCATATCAAGCCACCCAGCGTTCTCTAGAAGCCGATTTTGCCCTGGACTAAGAGAAGCATAACCTTTCATAAGACTTGTGAGGCCAAAGTTCTGACTCCAATCAATCTCTACGGCATTGCATTCATATCGCACTTCCTCGAACAAGTGGCCAATAGCGTTGTTGACGAGAGTCGAGGCCGCCGCAGTTCCATCGGCCTTCGTCAGCCGACCGTACACATGTAGCGAGCTCTTGCTCGGTAGTAAACACAAGTCTTGATGTTGCACGGTAATTCGAATCTCATCGTTGTTGTTGAACGCCGATGACGCGTATGGCTTGTGTGAATGAATCTCATAATGTGCGATGGATTCGTCAAAGATAACGGGTGTATGGATATTTAAATATTTCCCCCTCCATTCTATACAGCATACAAAGCAAATGCAGCAAAATCTACGTTTTACTCCACGAAAAATCCTTTCCCAAAAGTTTTGACCTTGAGACCTAAGCTTGTCAGCCGGAGCGCGTTTTGACGTGTTAGCTTGTTGAGAATTAATCGATGACTGGCTTGATCGCGACTTTGCAATGCACTATTATAACTAAAACCAAACTTCCTGTTATAGACGATTCCCATTATCGAGATTTGATATGTAACCTTATCGTTACGGTCTCCCCACGGGAATTGACTGAATCACCAACTTGATCAACGATACGCAGTTGAATATGATCTATGATCCTCGCAGCGACTGGAAGGTAAATGACATGTGATGGTACTTCAACAATCTTATATCCTGGAGGTACGATTGGGAAAAATCCATGAATTCTGTGAACTATGCGCTCATTGACGTAGGCACCTGTTGTAATATCATACTCGACTCGTAGCGCATTTACTTTGAGGATAGTTACCAGTAGGTCAGATTCGTGAATTATGTTAGCTTGCAGAACGCGCGGAGTGGAGTCTAATAGTTTGTCTATAGAATCGCTCTGTTTAAAATCTATAAAATGATTACATTCGATTTCGCTCCGCAGAGTATCATTGTTCGGTTTAATGTTGATTGTGATGTCTTTCTTCATCAGCACACTCTGTACATAGCTTTCAATGCCCTCTATTTCATAACTACCAGTAGGTATGCTCACCACTTCTCCACCCATATAAAGTTTATTGTGATCAACATCTACATTGGGAATCAAATTTAACGTTAACAATTAAATAAGAGCTAGAGTATAACTTTTGTGAGGGGAAAGCTCAATCGGTGGAAAGTAATGCGTCTCGAGGATAGCAGAGTTCCCCGATGAAGTTAGCGTCAATGAATCATCTATGGCTGCGAATTTCCTAACTGAGTTTGTGAAACTATATGCTATCGTTATTTAGACCCAACTGGTCTCAGAGAAACTTGAGACAAAAGTGACCGCAGTCGACCGTGTCATAGTCTTGATATCTTTCGTGGTTATATTTGGCACTGCCAACACCAAGGTATCTGACGAGATCCGTATGTGCTAAGGAGCTGAGGTCGAAGATTACCAAAACTATCAAAGTAAATAACTTTATCGGCAATTTTTTTAAACGCAACCCTGTATTATTCTAAAGGTGTTATAATAAAATATGCGTGACACCGGTGGTGTACGTACAACTAATACGGCACAAGTACTAAATGTATTATTCTAAAGGTGTTTTAATAAAATATGCGTGACACCGGTGGTGTACGTACAACTAAGACGGCACAAGTACTAAATGTATTATTCTAAAGGTGTTATAATAAAATATGCGTGACACCGGTGGTGTACGTACAACTAAGACGGCACAAGTACTTATCGTTAAAAGGTCGACGACTCCGATTTGCTACTTCCCCCCGGGCACAGGATTCATGGACCAGCAGTGTCCAAGTTCACCATGTACGGTTTCTATGTTCTTAGAAATATGACTATGAAAGTCACTATGAATTTTCTCTGCACACCATGTGCTTCGTCCGCGTGCCCAGCAGGAAGAGGCCGATTTTCGGTTCTCACCCGAGAACCAAGCCTCAGCGGCGCTCGAGTGATGATACAAATACACCTAGTAGGGGCAACGCGCCAATTTCAAATTGCACTAGGGCATGTTACAACCCAATGCGTGCCAGGACATTCTTTGTCATCTAGATTAACGATTGCCGAGTTGCGTCTGTATGGTGTCCTTTTTGATGAATCATTTAGCATGAAAACACCACGGAAATATGGAAGTTTCGAGATGATTGCATACTTCAACAGATCTGCATCAGTCAGCGCCCGTTGTGGCAGTGTCACTTTTAGTTTTTTTTTTCTAATTATATGGTTTTAAGCGGAGACCCAAGCCTTTTTTATAGGGTTTACGTGAAGTCCTCTGCCCGACGCGATGGCTTCCATAGTTTCGTTATGACGTTGACTCTCTTCCAGTTGTCGCTTGGCAAAGCTGGCATCATTTACAACCTTCGCAATACCCGCCGCGCCCCCGGCCAATGCACCGGTAGCGCTAAGCCCGGACGCGAGGAGTACGAGGAATGGTAAAAATCCGCCAATTTTCAACGGTACAGGAAGAGTCCTGGAAGTGCGTACAATATGCTTACCGCCAGTCTTTTTCACAGCTCCTCGTGCACCTCTCAATGCCAATTTGATGTTATTCAGAGCATCTTCACATCGAACCATAGACCTCTTGGCTTCGGCGAAAACTTTCCTCAACGCAATCTTGGGTTTTTGGACACTAGTTCCGAGCTTTACCTTGGCTTTCATCGCGATCGTTACAGCTCAAGCACTAGCTTTTTCACCTCAATCAGCGTCTTCCGCAAGATCCCGTCGCCGAACTTTTTCCGCCAAGACTTTATCTGCCACACTTCCAGCTTCAAGGTTTTCTCGATTTTTCGTGGAGGCAATATCGTGTTTCTTGCAAGCTGCGTCAAGGGAACTTATATCTGGATCACCTCAAGCTAACCTCTTCGCTAATTTCGCACCGTGACCGCAGTATTGATACCCGGATACATGCAATTCTTCTGGAAGATGTTTAATGATTTTGTCAAGTAAACCCTTTCCACAGTGACGCTTCTCTTTCGCAGTTCGCTTTCGACTGGTTGTTTCTGCTTTGTACACAGTCATTTCAACAACCGGGATGCAACTAAAAACTAGTCTTTGTAAACTTGATATTCATACTGTTTAACGTCAGTTCTACTCAAGATGAGGTTCAAGACGCAATCAGTCAAGCTACCTGTGATGAATTTCGATAGATTTGTCGAGCAGAGTGTACAGAATAAAAAGCGACACGGTGATTTGCTACCGAGTAGTGTACGAGCGGTATTCTATGGACCGTCAAACTGCAGGAAAACCAATATATTGCTTACTCTTATGACATATCCGAATGAATTAGGATTTGAAAATATCTCTACTCACTCAAAGTCGTTAAGTCAATCAAATGACAAGTTCCTGGAAAAATTACTCGAAAGTACGAATGATGTTGCATATTGTCCGTTCAACGAGCATGAACAAGTAGTTGCACCGGATGGCGCGTTACCTGATTCAATGATAGTTTTTGACGATGTGGCCTGTGAGAAGCAGGATAATGTGAGAGGTTTCTTTTGAATGGGTCGACACAAGAATGTGGATGGCTTCTATCTTTGTCAAACGTACGCTCGCATTCCCAAACATCTTGTGCGTGACAATACCAATCTTTTCGTTTTTTTTTTTCAAGCAAGATGAGATGAATTTGAGAGACATATATAAATCGATCATGTGAATAACGATATGCCGTACACACTATTCAAAGACTGGTGTTCAACATGCTGGAACAGCGTTAAGTACGAATTTGTCGTCATCGATAAGGATAGTGAGATGAATGACGGTCGGTATAGGAAAGGGTTTGATAGTTTCGTGAGTCTGAACGAGTCATAAATGCCATCTGCTCATTGAAGTAAAGTCAGTAGCGTTTCTAACACCGTTTCTTCAACATGCATGGCACGAAAATTCATGAGCAAGAGAAAGTTTCGCGACAGATTACTAGAGCAGGTGCTGCAATTCGATGGAATCATCGAATGATAACGTCGGGTAGAGAGGTGGCCGAAAATACGATGAATGATGTTTTCAAACCAGTCGTTACACCGCTGCAAAAATTGCTGAATGTTTTCACCGCTACCAGCCCAATCAAGGAGGAAGCTGAACCCTTGGAAATGAAAACTGAACCGATAAAAGATAAAATCGTGCATACCAGTGCAATCAAAGGAGGAGCTGAACCCTTGAAAGCAAAAATAAAACTAATGAAAGATGGAACCAAGCAGTTAAGAGATGACGAAGAGATCTATTTAACAGCAGACGAGGAAGAGGAAGATAAAGCAAACGCCTCTATAGTGTCAAACGTTGCAAAACCTGATGCCAAATTTGCGGATGCGTATCTTGAAATGTTACAGGATGAAAGTAGATAGAATGATCTAGACAGTAGATATGGTGTAGGCAAACTCGCCGGTGATAAGTTGAAGATTGGCAATTCATCGATAAGCTTCGAAAGAGATCATATTCGTAACTGTGATACGCGTTATCTGAATACCAGAGGCTTATTTGAATTGTTGTTCAGAAAGATACACAATGAGAAGTATGTTACTTCGCGTGATATGGAAAATTATATAAAAATATTTATAGCTACAAATGCAGATCGGAAATACTATAAAGCCGATACAGCCATCCGTGACACGAACAATCACAAGTATAACCGTTTCATCGCGCAAATGTTCTCAACTTTACCAGCATCACTGCAACGAAAGCGTACACGCTTCATGTTCTCAACTTCCCCACCACCATCATCAGCGCAACCAAAGCGTACACGCTCGTGTAAGGGTATGTTACCAAAGTATGTATATGATTGCTCGAGAAGGTAGAGAAATAGATTACATCGATTCGGATGATCCGAATGAACTGGTGGACTGTTTCCGTTTGCTTTTAGCTTTACAAGCAGCCGGAAACTTGAATCATTCTAATGAAATCGTATCCATCATCGAGGAATTACGTGAAGTTGACATTATTTATTAACCGTCATCTCATCGGTTTCACTTCATTCTCAAGATGAGCGTTGACGTGTTTGGGCGACAGTTGGATAAAGGTGTTGCTACAGACAATCGGAGTCCCCCAGCTGTCGGATTCAAATTCACTGCTGACGAGAAATATGACACAGATGATAAATGATTGTGCAATGTTGCCAATCCGATGCTGCAAACTGATGTTGTTACTATAAGCTTCCTGATGAATGAAATCGACGACCTACAAGGGAAAATGCACGATAACAATCTGATGATACACGCGGTAGAGTCCACTACAATGACAGCTTTGCAGAACCTCAGTGTTGATATCAAAACGGTTCAAGAGCTGACGACTCGAAACCTAAATCCATTTTTAAATTGGACGATCGATTGAGAGGACTGGAGAAATGAACGAGAAAAAGCTAGACATCGTAACGGAACTACATGATTCAGCGAGAAAAAATTATCAGCGTCGACATGTAGATGTTCGTGGTTCGAATGAGACGTGGCTAGCTCATCGTCATTCCAGTGGATTACTATTCCATTTCGCTCAACGGTATAAACCTCGTGCTTTTTGTCTACATCAAATTTTGTCTTTCACTCAAATTTTCTTGTTCCCGAGCACAATCCAGATAAGCGTCGAACGTTATCCTTTTCAAAGTAGAGCCTCCGACTCCCTTGGCACGTTCTTCATATAAATTCTGCTTTTCCGAATTTTCCTCGTTTGATAGTCTGAATGAACAGAGTTTTGCTCTGAAACCTATGAATTCTGTCATTATTCTACCATTATTCTCATCTTTCATCAAACCAATAACTTTCTTGTTCGCCAAAGGCATTTGATGAATGTTATCCCCCGGATAGTCTGAGGTTTCGAATTTCATCACATCAAATTTCATACAGTCGTATAAGGCGGGAACGGCGAAATAACACAAAAGGCTATCTGTTTTTAAATACATAAATTTTGCTCGATCTCTGAAGTTTTCATAATTATAGTGAAATTCGTAAATGTATGTTTTGGAAAGATCGAGGATAGAAAATCCCACGTCTATCCAGCGTAATTATTGATTGTGATAATTCAATTATAACCGTATCTTCATGGAAAATGGTGCAACTATGGAAATTGGGTTGAACAATAAGAGCTCTTGCTCCATACCGTCCATCCCATTTGTTAATTAACTTCACATCTTTGTACTTTCGAACGTTTTCCATTGTTTTGCCGAAAACTGCTTTATTTATAAGTTTGTAGAACATTTCTTCCGAATTATTGCTAGATTTTTTTCTGAATTCGGTATTCAAATTTATATATCTTTCAAGCCATGGTCCTTGTCAAAATTGTCAAACGCTATGAATTTTCGTCAATTTCGTACCTAAATTTGAACATTGCTCCAAGACTTCATCATGAATAATATATTTCGTTTTTGAAAAGAGCGTAGTCGTAATTTTGATTGTTTGCTTCCCGGTGGCATGTAATGCTTGGGGCATAACGGTACATATTCATGCGATTTATGAAGATGTTGCGGATATTCCAAATTAACTTCAAGTATAAATCCGATGGAAGAATCGTGCGATTTATCACACACACCGAGTTGCTCGAAATGAGATACCCACTCGGACGCGCTGTATGGTAAATAAAAGCTCATAGCAGCGCCATACAGATTATTTACGTCAAAATACATGAGGTACGATTATTTCTGCTGCTGATCAATCTCTGCCCCCCATATACTTCTTTTCGGCTTTAGCATACCTATTTGAACATTGAGCTACACTAATTCCTATATCTTTTCCAATGAACATTACCATGTGAATGTCGGGTGACAGTTCCAATTCAATACCCGTGCATTTGAGCATTGCATCAAAGGCAAGACCGGGTGCTGTATGATAATGCAGAGGATCTAAATTGTATGGCGATCGACAAGTTTGACGGAAATTCTCGAAACCATCCGTTCAAAGTCATACTTTGGTTTTCAAGTACAAGTCTAAATATTGACCAAGGGTTTCAACAATAAAACCGTGCTAGACATTGCACGCATGTAAATAATCATCCCTCGCAATATCTTCATCATTTAATTTTGAATAAAACTTGTCGATGTTGGCAACTGCTCCTCGTTTAGCTTATCCCAACTATTGGTGTAATCGTATGGAAATACACCATTTCGCGTCAACAATTGAAATTCTGCCGAGGAATTGATATTCACGTGTAATTATTTTTGGTTCATCCTCCAAATATGAGGCTAATTTTTCAAGACTGCTCGACATGAAGCGGAATGAATCAATAAATCAAGAATCCATACTTGTTTCATCGACAAACTTTGTAAACGATATATACTTTTTCTTGTTATTGGGTAAAAGACGGTTTCGATCTTTGAATGCTGAAGCTAAGGCTCTAATTAAAAGTCACGAATCATATTCTGAAATATAGTGGAAAATCACGGAAATAGTATGTCTTCTTATGATTCAAATTGCCGCCCTGATGTGTAGCATCACGAAACTTGTCCGTGAAATGTCAGTGATCATGATGCTTAATGTCCAGGTCTGTAAATGGTTTTTCGCAATTGTGACAATATTCAGCCGAATGAAAATCATTTTCTTGCTCCCGACACAGGGGAGGGTGCGAGCTTGAGATCACCGATTCCAAAGCTCTTTTGATATGTTAAAGTATTTCATAATAGCAGTCTAAGGTGTGACGCGGAGCATGCCATTCGCAGCCGTTTCCGAGTGAGCAAATAAAAATATTTATTCGGGTTCGATTCCCCCGTCAGAACTTTTTTTTTCTTTCTTTATTTCTGGTTCTTCTCACAATGAGTATTACTAATTCAATGAAAAGATGTTACGGAATAATAAGGCTGACAAGGCTATAATTCGATTTGAAACGCTATTTATTTTTCAAATACAATAGAAGTGTGAACAATCATTCCTTGCGATCGTTCGCATTTTCGGCGGAACGAGAGCATTTGTGTGGATGACATTTGTCATAGAAACTGGTAAAACGAACATAGCCCCACCCTTAGAATTAATTCTATACATTGTGAGGAAAACCAGAAATAAAACAAAAAGTCTCAACGCGGGAATTGAACCCGGGGCGGCAGCGTAGAAGTCGAGTGCCCATCCGCTGAGCTATGCCGCTTTCACGTTCTAATCTACATAGTCAACAGTATAAGCATATTTTTATTTGTTTACTCGGAAACGATTGCGAATGGCGTGCCCTGCGTCACACTTTAGACTGCTATTATAAAGTTCTCTAACATACCAAAAGAACTTTAGAATCGGTGATCCCAAACTCGCTCTCTCCCCTTGTCGGACTTTTCATCGGTATAATTGTTTGTCAAAAAAACTCTCGGGATTCGGCTAACCTTTTTAACTCATTCACAAACCGTCCGATACAATTTTCACCACGATTGATTTTAAACTTGGAGATGGTGTTATCAAAGCTACAATGCAAAAAATATGCAACACTTGAAGGAATGTATTTTTGATAGCGTGTTGCATCCATGGAATAATTGGTGATTGGTTGAAGCAGACATTCAAGATCTGCATAAACATAAAATGATACGTCTTCTTTTTTTCTTTGTGCATGAAGTTTTTGAATTTGACGATTTTATCCTCCTCTTTCAGCAAGTTCACCCTGGTACTATTCAAGTTGATGCAATCGAGTCTATGTTTGATGAGACTACTTTCTGAATTGAAATGATTCAGATACGTATCGCATAACCAAGTTCGACATTTGTGCTTAATAATTTGCGACTTTGTTAATCGTGATAAATTTCTTATCCAGGCAAAATGAGACACTCTTTTGTTCAGCATATTATCATGATCATCATAATCTTCATCATCATCATCAGTCTCCTCGTCTGAATTTATTCTCGTCTCTAACATAAGGAGATGTATTACCGGTTTATCTGATGTTTGCTGACTTAAATAAATCGGTACTATGTCGCCATTCTTTTTCGCTGCATTTTTATCTATAGCATAAGCATTTACCGAAAGATTATTTAATTTTTCAAATTTTGGAATACTATTATTACGTCCACGTAACTTTGACAAACAGTTCTCGCGCCTCACTCCATAAAATCTCGAAATTCAATATCCCTTCTAGCAAGCACCACTGCAGCGTGTTGATTGCTGACGTCAGAAGCGTAAAAAACCGCTTATCGCATGGAATTTTCCATAAACCAAGCAATAGGAGAACATCCTCCCTTAGACTAGGATACGCCCCACCATGCGCCTTCCGCCCTTGGTGAAAATCTTGCGATGAGCATCGCTGCTGCGTCCAGAATAATCTTGGTGGAGGGGATAGATTTATCGCTTTTTCGGGTATAAATACGAGGCAAAAATCAGGCAAAGACGTCATTTCATTTTGAGAGACTTCTCGAAAGGTTGGCCAATTCTATATCCTCTGAATCTCGAACGACAAGAATATTCCAAGTCTTCACTTTGAATTATTCTAACTTCCATATCCACTGAATCCTACTACATCTCGAACGACAAGAATATTCCAAGTCTTCACTTTGAATTATTCTAACTTCCATATCCACTGAATCCTACTACATCTCGAACGACAAGGATATTCTAAGTCTTTACTTTGAATTATTCCACAAATTCCAATTTCAAATCACGAACTCGAATATTATTATAATCCTAGAGACTCTGAATCACGAAGCCTGAAATCCGACTCGTATCTAAGATTTTTCTCGATAAATTGATATTTCATTTTTGTACGTAACTCGCATTTAGCTAAATACAAATTACATTGTTTTCCATTTGAATTGTAATTAGCAAACCTACAACCATCGCCAAGCAATCCCAAATTAATCCATACCTACGTTCGTGCCAGCGTATAACTCGCTCCGCCGGACTGTGCCGCATACTCAACAAGAGTATTACCAATTCACATTATTCCTCACCTACGTTCGTGCCAGCGTATAACTCGCTCCGCCGGACTGTGCCGCATACTCAACAAGAGTATTACCAATTCACATTATTCCTCACCTACGTTCGTGCCAGCGTATAACTCGCTCCGCCGGACTGTGCCGCATACTCAACAAGAGTATTACCAATTCACATTATTCCTCACCTACGTTCGTGCCAGCGTATAACTCGCTCCGCCGGACTGTGCCGCATACTCAACAAGAGTATTACCAACTCACATTATTCCTCACCTACGTTCGTGCCAGCGTATAACTCGCTCCGCCGGACTGTGCCGCATGCTCAACAAGAGTATTACCAATTCACATTATTCCTCACCTACGTTCGTGCCAGCGTATAACTCGCTCCGCCGGACTGTGCCGCATACTCAATAAGAGTATTACCAATTCACATTATTCCTCACCTACGTTCGTGCCAGCGTATAACTCGCTCCGCTGGACTGTGCCGCATACTCAACAAGAGTATTACCAATCACCTTAATCCTCACCAACGTTCGTGCCAGCGTATAACTCGCTCCGCCGGACTGTGCCGCATACTCAACAAGAGTATTACCAAATCACCTTAATCCTCACCAACGTTCGTGCCAGCGTATAACTCGCTCCGCCGGACTGTGCCGCATACTCAACAAGAGTATTACCAATTCACATTATTCCTCACCTACGTTCGTGCCAGCGTATAACTCGCTCCGCCGGACTGTGCCGCATACTCAACAAGAGTATTATCAATCACCTTAATCCTCACCAACGTTCGTGCCAGCGTATAACTCGCTCCGCCGGACTGTGCCGCATACTCAACAAGAGTATTACCAAATCACCTTAATCCTCACCAACGTTCGTGCCAGCGTATAACTCGCTCCGCCGGACTGTGCCGCATACTCAACAAGAGTAATACCAACTCACATTATTCCTCACCTACGTTCGTGCCAGCGTATAACTCGCTCCGCCGGACTGTGCCGCATGCTCAACAAGAGTATTACCAATCACCTTAATCCTCACCAAAGTTCGTGCCAGCGTATAACTCGCTCCGCCGGACTGTGCCGCATACTCAACAAGAGTATTACCAAATCACCTTAATCCTCACCAACGTTCGTGCCAGCGTATAACCCGCTCCGCCGGACTGTGCCGCATACTCAACAAGAGTATTACCAATCACCTTAATCCTCACCTACGTTCGTGCCAGCGTATAACTCGCTCCGCCGGACTGTGCCGCATACTCAACAAGAGTATTACCAATTCACATTATTCCTCACCTACGTTCGTGCCAGCGTATAACTCGCTCCGCCGGACTGTGCCGCATACTTAATAAGAGTATTACCAATTCACATTATTCCTCACGTACGTTCGTGCCAGCGTATAACTCGCTCCGCCGGACTGTGCCGCATACTCAACAAGAGTATTACCAATCACCTTAATCCTCACCAACGTTCGTGCCAGCGTATAACTCGCTCCGCCGGACTGTGCCGCATACTCAACAAGAGTATTACCAAATCACCTCACTCCTCACCAACGTTCGTGCCAGCGTATAACTCGCTCCGCCGGACTGTGCCGCATACTCAACAAGAGTATTACCAATCACCTTAATCCTCACCAACGTTCGTGCCAGCGTATAACTCGCTCCGCCGGACTGTGCCGCATACTCAACAAGAGTATTACCAAATCACCTTAATCCTCACCAACGTTCGTGCCAGCGTATAACTCGCTCCGCCGGACTGTGCCGCATACTCAACGAGAGTATTACCAAATCCTATAACGTCATGGCTTTTCCATCATAACTCAACAGCAACGTAATTTCACCAAATAGTTTAATTTTCAGCGTATTCTATATTTGAATTAGTAGTGTGTACTTAGGGCATTGAAACTAACGATAGGCCAGACCTCGGTCCCCGGTGGAGAGGGCGGAAACGTCTTGCCCCAAAACAGAGGTCACATCAAAAGTGTTACGTGTCGTACGTCAGCTTCACAATCTTTGGATTTACAACGCTGTACGAATTCGCGGACGTAACACTATCCCAAGATATTTAAAATTTCAAGCCGTCATATTTCAGTATAGAACTAAAATGCGGATACGAGTACGTTTGAGTAGAATTATCCTCGGCTGGGAAAAGAGCTGCGGTGATTGCCCAAAGAAAGCAATACGGGTCATTACCTTTCCATATTGACAACCGCCTTCTCATTTCTAATATACTTAGGTAGTTCAATGTAAGTGGAGAGGCCGCCTCGCAGTGGTACGTATTTGTTGATATTCACTGAAAGACTTATGATGTCGATCAACGACCAGCCGGAATCCTTTCCGTGGAAGTCTTCGACCTACACTTGCAGTTTGTTCCTCACGTTCTCTTCGAACCATTCATTGAAATTCGTCAACTCGAGTATGGTTGTGTTCTTGGTGTTGAAAAATTTGATTTCGTCAATAATTTCATCATCCTTCTGAGTGCTGAATTGACAGGATAAGATGACGTTCACTTTTAAACTTTCCTCTTTTCGCTAGGCGTTCTTCAATTTTGCGACTGCGAAATTTCTCGAATCCTCCAGAAACTTTGACAAATCTTCGTGAAGCAGATTCACAATAGCTTATGTTTTATTTCGTCCCTCAAAAGCAGTTTCCAAATCTTGCCATTGTACACGATCGCCTCTTCTTCTTTGTCCTAATACACCC
>OZ018313.1:7077438-7179836 GCA_963969455.1 Arge pagana
CAAAAATAGTTGAAGATACAATACAGCATCATTTTCCTGATTCTGTTGAAGCACCAACGAATCATTGTACAGAATGCTGTTCGTGGTAATCAGAAGTTATCAACTTCGGAAAATCGTATTCATATTATGTACATATAAAAATACTCAAATATTCGAAATCAATTTGGTTTTTTCAAAGTAAAGTGCTCACAGGTCTCATTTTTGATTTTTTATTTCAACAATTATGGAAATCAGGTTCAGCTGCACATGTACTGACCCAGAAAACTTCAATACAAAAAACTAGAACTAATTCTATTGCGAATGAATATTTTTCAAATTCTTAATTGAAAGTGTATTATTCTATAAATTCATGACAATAATGGTAATCTTCATAGAAATGTTTGAAACATAATGATTTCTTACACCAGCCGCATCGTATCATAGCAATATTCTCACATCCGCTTATTCCGCATCGTATGTCGCACGAATCCCCGAAACTAAAATCTACGGGATTAACGAATTCCTGTGGTTTTTCATCAATATAACCACTTTTGTACCAGGAATATTTAAAAAGATTTTCATATCGTGGTGAAGATAGCTGATTGTGGGCTAAAGATTGGAGTTTGATAATGTTATTCCTCAAATGCAGATTTAAATCGTAATTCATTAAAATTACATTATCAGAAATACGTCGAACATAATTTTTCCATATGCGAAACCCAAACACATCAAGTGGTTGTATTTTTCCTGTTGTACCGGTTGGTATTTTTTTTATAGTTATTATTTTGTTTTCCGGCATTGTTTCCTGTATTACTGCATCGCAGTGTCCACTCCATGAATCAAGTAACAATACAGAGTGATGACCCACATTCGGATAAAATACTTGTTCTAACCAAATCTTAAAAAGGTCTGAAATTACAAGATATTCTTATAAAATCATTCAATTAATCATAGTTTGGTGATAATAATTATTGTGAGTGTGCTTACTTGTAGTTAACTTTCCAGATGTAGATGCCTCCGCATGTACATTATCTGCACGGAATAATGTTGTTTGTACGATAGGGCCGAATCGACCACTTGGCTCCTTTAACACCAGAAAAAGAGGTGATAGGAGTTTTCCTGTAGCTGATATAAGTGGTTGAATGGTATAACTGTGAGTTGTCGACGAAACTGACTGTACTAAACATTGCACTTGCTTCTCTCCTTCAACAGCTAACGTTCTTCCAGAGTGCATTTCCAATTGGAATCCACTTTGATCTGAATTATATAAATTCTCAACTCCAATTATAGGTATAGTTGTTTTAATGTCAGTTACAAACTGATTTGCTTTACTTTTGAGTTCTGACTCACTGTCCAAAGTTTTTCTAGTGACAAATTTATTTATTTTTCTTGATACTATTCGATGGGCTTTTTTAAACTTCAAAAGCCAACTTTCAGAAGCCTTGAATCTGAAATCTTCAGAGCCAATTTCTTTTTGAGCGTGCAAAGCCCATCGCCGTAAATCTCGATCATGAATAATTGAACCACCTTCAAGAGCAGCATTGAAATTATCTAATACATGTTGACAAATTCGTGCAATTTTTTCCCTGTAGGTACCACCCTTATTTATCTTGTTAGCCCAACGATGTAGTTGAGTTTTAGATTTGACTTTTCTGAATCTTCTTTGTACAGTTTCGATTTTCAAGTTTTTATTTTTCCCACTTCTCCAATAATCCAGTGCTCTCTGTTTATAGTCAAAACTCACTTCTTCTTCATCATCTGTACAATGATTTGTTGGTGCTTCAACAGGATCAGGAAAATGATGCTGTATTGTATCTTCAACTATTTTTGCTGCGTGATCTTTGTACTGTTCTTGAAAATGTAATGTCTCTTCGATAATCATATCTACGTCATTGAAATCATTTGTGGCACTTAACAGTATATCTTTAATCGATTCTGCTAACTCCATTTCTCTATGATTGGCCGTTCCATCTTGTATTTGAATATTTTGAAAAAACGCGGATAATAAATGTATAACAGTCAAAGGATTGATTCTCATTGTTGAGTCCGGATGGAGGAACAAACCTACTCAATGCTTCTAAAAGACTACACTTATTCCCGAGCATGGAGTTTTACGACATATATACCCGACCGATGAGTAACGAAACGAATAATCGAAACTGATAAGCAGTATCGTAAAAAATTATCGGACGAAAAGACGAATTGATGGAATAAAAAATCACTCGCGAATCATAGTTTATCTTGACCAAGATGATTCATTTTATGAAGAAATTATTGCCTCGTGATAAATGACTTTAAATATAAGATATTCGATATCTCAATTCATATCTTATTCGTATTTCTCTTGAGAAAAACATTTTCTTCATTATTGCAGATGACCAATGTCTGAAGGGGTAGTAACCGTGTTTGGGGAGGGTTAACGCGAAATCCTCGAACACGTCAACTTATTTACTTCATTTCACAACTCAGAATATTTACTTTTCAATTTTCAAGTCAATATTCGAATCAGTACAACGAAAATATCTTCGAAAAATGTGGTTTTTCTGGTATAAAAAATAGGGGTTGCAACCCTCGTGGGCATAACAATGTCTAGTAGCTCCGCCTTGCCGCAAAGAGCATTTTTCATTTTGTTCCGTCGCGGAATACCAATTAGAAGCAGAGATATTTCGAAAAAAGACTTTAAGAGTGAACTTTGAGGGTAGATTTCACCCCCTAAACGGGCTTAAGAGCACGTATAACAAAATACGTGTCTCTCAAAACATATCTCATTCGTATTTCTCTTGAGAAAAACATTTTTTTCATTATTGCAGATGACCAATGTTTGAAGGGGTAGTAACCGTGTTTGGGGGTAGTTAACGCGAAATCCTCGAACACGTAAACTTATTTACTTTATTTCACAACTCAGAATATTTATTTTTCAATTTTCAAGTCAATATTAGAATCAGTACAACGAAAATATCTTCGAAAAATGTGGTTTTTCCGGTATAAAAAATAGGGGTTGCAACCCTCGTGGGCATAACAATGTCTAGTAGCTCCGCCTTGCCGCAAAGAGCATTTTCCATTTTGTTCCGTCGCGAAATACCAATTAGAAGCAGAGATATTTCGAAAAAAGACTTTTTGAGGGTGAGCTTTGAGGGTAGATTTCACCCCTAAATGGGCTTAAGAGCACGTATAAAAAAATACGTGTCTCTTATTTTTCGATGTTCTACAACATATATCAAAATCATTGAAATCGGTGAGTTCGGGTTCGCAAGGTTTCCTTGTTAGTTATGATTCGAACCCTAAACACAGAGGGTGGTGGAGGATATATATAGTGGCGGTGGACCTTATGCCAATACTGCAGTCTTCCGCGATAGTCTAGTGAACACCCGCGATTCGTTTCCCTGCAGACTAATTGAGTGAAGCTCAAAGCATCAAAGGGAAGATTCGCAATAGGAATACTGGTGAGTGAAATTTACTGTGATCAAACTTTTAAGATATTATATCCTGGTTCTTCTGTCATATACATACTAGAATCTGTGGCAGGATTTTATTTAGGTTTTTTATTTTTTGACATCATTGAAGTGTTGTGAGATTTTCAATAATTTGAGCATTTTCCTAGATTAAAGCTTTTCTAATATTGGGAAATATTTGTGATTTTCTTTAAGCATATAGTGTTGTAAAGTCCCTAGATACAAATACCTTTTTTCGTACCTAGATACATTCTCCAGTACCAATACCTGTACCTAGGTACTTTCCTAGCTAGATACGTCGTACTTGTACCGACTTACATTTTTGAAGTAACTCGTACCTATTTATTTTTGAAGTCACAAGGTAGTTTTTCGAACATAAAGAACTCGTCTCATAACCTTCATACATCGTATTAATAATACTGTTAACTGCCCTCTGTCAGGGAACGGTATAAAGCTTCGTTTGGGACTGACAAAGTAGCCGCCATGGCAGCGAGTCGATACAACTCATGTATTTAATTACACCGGCACACAAAAAAAATTAAGTAGAATGTGCATTTGACCGGACCTACCTACGGGTACGTATTTTGGTCCGCTGAATCCAAATTCAAGGTCAGTTTGGCCCCTACACCCTCGAAATTTCGAGAAAACTTCAAAAAACCGTAAAAATGATGAAAATTGGCAGTTTTAATGATAAAAAAATGTTTTGGAACTAAACTATCGTGATTTTCATGTATTTCGATCCGCTGAATATGAATCGAAACTTTATTGAGACCACGAGCCATTTTAAATGTGAAAAAATCACACAAAACTCTCGAAAATTCCGAAAAAATATAGTTTTCATGATAAAAAAACTTCTTCTGGTCCAATTCAGATAAAATTTTATATCTTTTGATGTCTTCAATTCGCATCTTAATTTTTTCAGTCTATTCACCCTCTAAAGCTGGAAAAATTCGAAAAAATTGTAAAAATGACCATTCATAACAGAAAAAAAAAATCTGTAGGTACCTCTACGTAGGTACCTCTTGGATAACTGTACCTGTACCTAGATACTAAATGAAAAGTACCTTTTACATCACTGCATATAGTCATTCAGTTGCTAATTATTTTTTTCTTCTCTTTTTCTATCTTTGAAATATTATGATTTTAACAAATTTTATATCTTTGTCTTTCAGATTCAACGAACCTCTGGCACCCACAGTTGTTCCCAGTAGATTGATTAAGTGAAGCTCAAAGCGTCAAAGGGAAGATTTGCGATAGTAATACTGGTGAGTGAAATATAGTGTAATCAAATTTCTTCTTTCAAACTTTTGAGATATTGTGGGTGCTCTATCATATACATACTCGAACCTATGATATGTGACAGCATTTTAAAAAAAAATCTAATGTTTTAATTTTTGTCATCATTGAAATGTTGTGTGATTTTTTATAATTTGAGCAGTTCCCTAGATTCAAGCTTTTCTAATATCGGATTATATTTGTGATTTTTCCTTTAAGTGTATAAGCATTCAGTTGCTATTTATTTTGTCTTTTCTTTTTTTTTCTATCTTTGAAATATCATGATTTTAACAAGTCTTGTATCTTTGTTTGCTTTTCAGATTCAAGAAATTGCTGAAAAAATGAATCACTGATTTGAATTGGATGACGTGCTGAACTTTGTACCCGATGAGTGGATTACCAACCAAAACCAGCAGGGCATGAAGAATCTGCGGGATGTGGTTCGCGCAACGGTGCAGATGGCAAAGCTTGAACCTGAAGAACCAAGTTTTATGATTTATTGAGGGGTTTTAGCCAGATTTGGCATTTATAGACATGGACATTTCTTCATTAAAATGTAACAAAGAGAGAGGTGGGAATAAAAAATGACAATTTTTATCAATCAATCCGATTCTAATATGTTATCTTATACTTGAAACAAATTCCCTCCAAATCTTCCCCCCTTTTTTTCTACATGAAATTATTTTCAGATGAAAAATAATTTAGTTTCATAATTACCATATGGAATTGGATTATAATGAAAAATGATTCATTTCAGGAATAGGATAACTTATTAAGATATTTGTGTATAAGAAATTAGTTCAATGTTAACATCATTTACTTGGTAGAGTAGGATACTGATATAATTTTTCTTACATATGAAATTGATTTGCGATGAAAAAAGAGTCATTTCAAGAGTATTGTGTAGTGTTAACATATTTGGATATCACAAAAATTATTAAAAGAAATAGGGTTACAAAAATACATGGTTAACATTTTATTCAGATACAAAATTAGTTATACATAATCGAATTCAGTTTCATTATATTTTCCGCCTAGGTAGCGCATGTGAAGTCTATTCTCTTTGCATGCTTCGATCATCTTTCGCCAGAGATCACTATCGTCATTCAGGATCTTCACCATCCGTGCGGCTAGAAATTCTGAGTAGTTCTCTTCCACATCGACGATTATCCTGATGCTGTAATTAGTCTTAACTTGATGCAAGTTTGTGATTTGAAGATCTTTGGATGCTTCCAGATCTTTCAATTTTTTCGTTGATAGATATTATTCCAGTCGACCAACCATGTTGATTTTAGTGAAATTCATGATATCTTTCGAAGATTGTAATATGGAGGTTGGAATTTTTGCCAGGCTTCTTTCAAACTCCTTCCACTATTCACTTCAAACTTATATTTCCAAACTTTTTTGTGAGGATATACAGATTTGATCTGGCTTGAATTAACTTCTTCAATATTTTTTAACAACAGCTCAATTCATACACGCAATTCACGCTGCTTTAGAGTGTTCAGACTCATTTGAGAAATAATTGCGTAATGATTTGCAGATGTGACATTTTCTCTCTTTTATAGTCCTACATCTCTCCCACTAATTTGCAGCTTCTAGAATATTTTCTCTCATATGTTTATGCGATCGAAGTCTTGATCTCGAAATTTCGATTCGAACAAAGGTTGTGATGGAGGATTCTAGCAAAGGGGTTGCCGCATCTCGAATAATATTCCATCGTTATTTATTGACGATGATTCCGAGAACTCTGGTGGCTCGGGAAAAAAATCCGAGAATCTCAAGCGGGGTCACTGTCACGCGTCGGTAGAAATGTTTGGAAGGACCTTGAGCATTGTTTATTTCATAAAATTTCATGAGAACGCTATGGAATGTGATATAAGTACATAAGAGAGCGACAGGTTCGAACTTGCAATAAGACCATGATGACATCATCATCGCAGGATCATTGTCATACGCTTTTATCGTTCGACCTCTCGGTACAAGTAACGTGAGAAAGAAGAGGGGACGCTCATTATGCCGGTAACGAATCTTGCATGGGATGATTATCAATAATTAGTGCATGATCGATAAATCGTTACCATGTGTCGGTAAGGCAGAGCGTACGAATATCAAATTGGAAGTGCCGAATATCAAATTGAGGGTGGGTGGTAGCAACTTTGAGGTGTGTGATGGTAAATTGAGGGTGTGTGATAGCAACATTAAGGATGTGTGGCATTAGTTCGAGAGTGTTTGGTGCCAACTTGGGGGTGTGTGATGTCAATTCCAGAGCCTGTGACGTCATCAGTGTCGATAACAGCGCCATCTATGCTGGTAACATCGCCATCTATGTCACCATTCGTCGCGCGATTGACGTCATTACGTCGGTAACAGCGCCATCCACCATCGAACTTTCCGGAAAGGTACTAAAGTGGGGGGTCGGTAAATGTCGGTAGAGGAATCTGTATCCAGAAACCCCCTTGTATATCTACTGTTGTTCAAAAGAGATTCAATTGATGTATAATATTTTTTTTGAAAAGTCTCAATCATTCGGACACTAGGAATTTGTTACATTATCACATGTTAAAAACACTAATTCGGTTGTTGGGCCGATACATATGCATGTGTTTTACAGTTTCATTTTTGATGACATTTGACGAGATCAGTAGGCGAGGGAGCTCCTTAGTTTGGTAATGCGGTACGTCACTTTTTAGTAGTTCCAATTTGTTTCTAGCACTAGAGTCTCTCATTGCATCCGAGCCCTCGTTGTTGTTAATTTGCTGGTTTCTCGGCATCTTGTTAGACTTGAAATTTTTCATCTCCACTTGTAGTGATCCGATTGTCGTGGTTTTTCATCATTCTACACTGTATTATATCATCCTATAGATTAAAGTTTAGAAAAATGTCTCATCGTAAACGAATGATAAAAATAATTTCATTTTTGAATGAGCTTTAACATACGTTTCCGCAACTTGAACTAACTCACACGGAAACCATTTTTTTTGTTATTCTGTAATCTACAAAATCCACCCAACGGAAAAGTGGTACCCATAAATGATCGGAAAATATTGAATATTCTCGAGTACAAGTATTACAGCGCGGTCCGGGAGCGTCACAAATCTCAGACGCCTGCGCCTTATTTCTCTCAAGCAAATGTAAACTATTTGCATTATAGATTCGAAATATTTATTCATTATATTTACCAATAGAAATATAAATTTCCCCATTCTTAAAAAGTGTCATGTACAAATATATCAGCAATCCTGTCCTCCAACAGCAAATTTCGTAATTTTAGGAAGTTTCAGAACTCCCCAATGAATCCCAGATAGTATATTATACGTAGAGAGAATTATAGCAATACGTTTTGAGCAGATCTAAATTTAAACGATTTTTCATGCAATCAAACTACGTATATTCAACGATGGATCAACGAACTCGAAACTAATCAAATAATCGTTCTAACTATACGTGTATAACCAAAAAATCTCGAATCGCGTAAAATACGTAGGGAAAATGTATAAACATACGTCTGGAATCCGGATTACAATATAATATTGAAGAGCGTATATTTTGCAACTGGATATCCGCCTATTATAAGTCTTTGCCACCAATAAAAGTACGTTTTTTTAACGATAAAACTACGTATATATAACGATTCATCGTACACGTTGTAATCAGAAAAAATAATTGGTGTACGTACGAGTGAATCGAAATGTGAACGGAATAGGCAAAGTATAAACATAAGTGAAATGTTTTTTTCACAATGGCTAGAATCGGTATAAACCTCCGGGATCAAGAAATTGTAACGTATAATAGTCGATAAGAGCGTGAAAATAGAAAACGTATGAATGAAGTTTCATTGCCAACACCCGGCAGACGAACATGGTCGTAATTTTCAATCGTTTGTGAAAAAAAGATACAATCTAGGTAACTGTGTTGTCCAGAAACTACTAGAGTGTTATATTAAAACGGAGATGTGCAAACCGTCAGTATAACATGCGTTTTATTTATAAGTTGTGAAAATGTATTTCATATTCAGGATTCTGTCACAAATTGATAATAGTTCATGATGTATACGTTAATCAATATTCAATCATATCATTCGGCATCGTTAAGTCAGACGATGGCATATGTATGATGCGGATGGTGGGAGAGTTAGTCGAATAAACGTTTCTGAATATTGCACCGGCGTTTTTTATACATGCAGATCGAAAACCACTTATCGGAATGCGGTTGATGAACTATGAGCGGATTCATTTCTCATGTTATGATCAATTGGCTCATGTAGAACTAAATTACATTTCGTCTTGCATTACCAGGTCTCTATCAAGGATATAGAAGCGATGCAAATGTGGCCGAAATATTTACAGGATTTATAGTATTCCTTCCAGCTCAGACTATTGATAGAATAAACATGTTTAAAAGTGTGGTTAACATTTTGTATAAGTATATGAATACGTATATGAAGCTATACGAATGAGTTCTATTGAACGCATATGCGAAAAAGTGTTACCTTAGATTGAATCGCTGATCAAGTTTCGCATTAAACACGTGTACGATAATTTACAGCAAAATTAAGAACGCAACAAAAACGTTGTTATATTTCATAAGAACCGATAAAAATGAACAGAATGACTGTACGTATATGTGTGGGCTGATGTGAAAGCGGAAAGACGGGGTGTGAGAGTCAGGCGGAAAAGTATGAAAGAAAGAATAGCAGAATAACGAGTGTATTCTTATACGAGGGAGAAGTGAAATAATTGACAATAAACTCCAATAACCCGAGTTTCATAGAACAGGGTCTGAACTTGGCATGGGACACAATTCTATATGAACAAATGTAGATATTATCAGCTCAGGCGAAAACGGATGAAAAAAAATCACGAGGGTATACTTACTTAGATATTTGTTTCTGTAAGACTACTCGACTGCCTTCTCTCGTACACACTGCCACGCTCACAGTAACGGAGAATCCAAGCTTGACGGTGGAGTCTCACTACCTGGCATCCACCATCACGAGCGCCACCAGCGCAAGAAGTGGCGATGTAAGGATGTGTAGCACACTGAACGCTGGATAATAAGACATCAGCCGATTGGATTTCTTTATCCCCTCTCAGCAGGCATCGGAAAAGACCGTATTCATAATAGTCATAACAGTATGATAAGGAATTATTCATTTCTACAAAAATCCGTGAGTCCTGCTATGAGTAGGTATGAGCCTACCGCTACCTCTCGCTTGCATCAGCTGATATTTTCGTCCAGGGTTGAAAGGAATAGTAGGGAGACTTGAACCCTTCTGTATTGATGTATCACAGTTTCAAACGGTCGAAAAGTTGACCCTAATTTAAAAACCGGCGCACTCGCTTTGAGCGGTTTGTCGAGCATGCTAATGAGATCATCTGGGGTACAAAGAGGATAAACAGTAGCAACAGACACGTAGAACCCATTTAAATCTCGCGCATCGAACGCTGCGAGCGATGAACTCGTTTGTAAACCGACCAAGCGGTATTTGCTTAGCAAGGACCATTTCTTCGCGGGGGTATTACATTGATAAAGCTGAACAGCCAAAAATTTCTCGCGTACAATTATGATATCACGTTTAAGTTGTTTACGGACGGCCTTGTACTCCGCCAGGTGTGCCTGACTGTTCGCGTGCTAGGCTTTCCTGTAAAGACCATCCCGTGCTATGCAACGATTACGAAGTGCTTTGCTAAACCACGGCGCGGGAAATTTCTTGGTGATTTTATCGACAAGAGGTATCAAAAGTTGACGAGTCGATACGCGAGTTAATCTCAGATGCAAATTTATCGGAGTCAAAATTCCGGAAATCCTTGGTTCTGGTAGCTCGGACTAGTGTATGTTTCCGTTGAATTTTATAATCTTTAAGGAGATAATCATGGTTACAGATGAACGGAGCGAGTGATTTTTCAAAGAATGAAACTTTATCAAACGAATCGGTTATTATTACATCAAGCCAGAATCCGGCTGGCGAATTATGAAAGGTTGGGCCAACAAGGACATTATAAAATCTGCGCTCTTATATGTGAACATTCAGGGAGTCACTGTAAAAGAACTAGCTGATCAAATCTGATCTTAAATCGCCCATGATACCGATATTATAATAAGTCGACAGCCGAATCTGATGAGATGAGACCTCTATCGCTCATTTATATATATTGAAAAAATCGATAAATACTTCGTTATCAGTCCCGTCGAGAGTAAGCCAAGTTTCGAAAATAGAAAGTACATCTACTGATTTATAAGTGAGTAAATAGTCTATATCGTATTAGTGAGAATGGAGCGAATTTGTATTTATATGCGTTAAGCGAAGAGATCCCTTAGTGATCAATTTATCCTGATCGCGAGGTTCGTCGGTGAGTCAATCTAAGAGGTTGAGGTGTTCCTTGGTAATGATAGTGATAATTGGCAATTTGTCGCTTTTTCGCACAAAGACTGTAGCGTTGGCAGCCCATACATACTTTTCGCCTTCTTCTTGGCCATCATTTTCAGGTCGTGGATAATTAGCGGTAACATCTCACATAATGTGATGATATCATCTGCACCATCCGGAACTAAATCACTGGACTTGATAACGCCATGAGCACGCCTCGTCCGAAGGACATGCTGGCGTATTTCACATGACTTAAATTGTACAACGAACGACATTTTTTAATGAACAGGATTGGCAGAGATATTGATATCGTTATTCTGGCTAGACATGGCAGCTGGAGCATTGGTAGATGCACGGATGCGATTTACTTTCATCTCAGCACTCGGTGCACCACGATTCCTCAGCTCCTTCAATTGCTTAGTTTCCGCTGACTGTTTGATGGCGGAAGCCTCCAGGGAATTGATACGCTTAGCATGATCAAGTGATGCCTTCTTGAAATCACAATGCTGGACGACCAGGGTCTGAATGGTGACTTGATTTTTCTTTAGGATTTGGAGCACGATGCATCTGCTCCCAGCCATCGGGCAGCTGAAGTTTTTGAGTATGATCCATTTCACATTTTCCAAAGCCGGTCAGCTGTTTACCATGACTCGAGGTCGAGTGAGCAGTAGATAAAACCGATGACGACGCGCCAAAAACAACACCTCGATTGGGTAATACACGGCCAGATTGCCCACAGGGACCTGATCAGACGCGCTGGATCGAATGGGACCAGGATTTGGCGGGTCTGCAAAAGCAAGTCTTGCAACAAGAGTCGTAAAAAAACAATGGAGAGATTTATCACTGCCTAGAAATCTCTCAACATAGCCGGCATGGAGGATCTTGGTACAAATACTGCAGTACACTCGATTATCCACAACACGAAGCTGATAATAGGCACAACTCGACATGGTACCAACAGGTCCTAGTTTACCGACCGACACGTCCACGTGGATTTCCAAATTTTGCACACTTATTGTCAGGAGATCTGATTCTGGGCATGGATTTCTGGTTATCGTTCAAGGTCATGTTGGATCTGTGTAAGAGAACTTGAATGTTGGTCGGCAGTGAGTATTCATACCCCCTGTCGCAACGGTTCATTTTCCCTACGTATCTAAGTTTTTTAGCAATCGAGCACGTGATCGAATCGTCATACACGACGTCTCATCGACCAAAACGATGTCAGCGTAGCGATGTAGTACGCCAGTTCATCCGCAAATAAGTCGACCGTCTGTTGAAGGCGGGAGACGTGCAGGAAAGCTTCAGCCACTGGGCGAGTTCTCCAGTAGTAGCCCCTGAGGCTAACGAGGGACTGAGATTTGGTCTAACTACCAACCAACTACAGGATACTCAATTCTGAAACTAAGAAACGTGCGTACCTGTTACCGCAGATGGGATCGATTTCAAGCCAGCTGAGCAAGGCTAGACTCATTTCGACCCTGGATGTGAGTCAAGGGTTCCACCAGGTACCGATGCACTCGCATAGTAGGAAGCTTACTTCTTTCGTCGCGGAGGGTACAGGTCTGCCAGACTGGCTTTGTATGCCTTACGGCCTGACCGGTGCGCCTGCGACTCTCCAACGTCTGATGGATGAATTAAAAGCCCGCGTGAAAGGAATCATAATCGACCGTGAACTCCCTGTCGCAACTCCCTGTTAGCCTAATCGACCTGGACGATTGGATCGTTGTCAGCGGCGACTTCGAGGAACGCCTGTTAGTCCTGTCAATTCTATTCACGGTCTTACGGGGAGCTGAATTAAAAATTAATCGGGTGAAAAGTAGTTTCGTTTGTGAGGAAGTGAAATATCTCGGCTGTATTATCGACGAGAAGGGAATGCGACCGAACCCGGAGGAAGTTAAACGGATTATCCAATTTCCTGTACCGAAAGATCGTACTCAATTGCGCCAATTTAACGGTTTAGTAAACTAGTACCATCGTCACTTGAGAAATATCGCTCGTACCCAGGGTCCGTCGGAAAAACTGACGAGCCCTAAGGTTCCGTGGCGGTGGAGCAAGACCGAGCGAAAGTCGTTTGACGAAGTGGAAGAGGCCCTGACGGACGCATCGCAACTCTATGTCCCAATATCCGGACAACCATTAATTCTGTTTACCGACGCGAGTGACTTCGGCCTTGGTGCAGTTTTGAGTAAAAACAACCGAAATCAGACAAAGAACTTTTGATCAAGGTATTGAGTCGACCATTAAGCGGCGCGGAAATTCATTACACGATAACCGAAGAGAAGTGTCTCGCGGTGGTTTGGTCCACCGAAAATTTGCGAGGCTATTTAGAGGGAATGCCGTTCACAGTTGTTACTGACCATCAAGCGCTCCGTTGGCTACATGGCCTGAAACGTTCAGTCGATCGTCTAGCAAGGTGAGCTATCTAATTTTTGCAACATAACATGGAGGTAGTACATAGACGCGGATCGTCTAACGAAGCGCCAAACGTGCTTTCGCGAATATTCGACATAGACGTAGATCCTCGGGGCTGGGAAAAGGTAATCGATGAGGTCCGCGGAAGTGAGATGCAGTTAAATTCCATCCGCGGTCACGATTGGTACGCTACTAAACGCTAACTACTCGAGAAACCCCCGGACCGATTCCTGGAATGGAAAATAGAAAACGACGAACTCATGTATTACAGGCCGGATTACGCTCAGCAATACATGGATGAAAAAAACCCTTGGAAAACCGTGATAAGATTCGACAAAGTGCTGGAGATATTGAAAGAAAATCATCTCCTGCCTTCGGCAGGGCACCTTGGCCGCGATAAAATCCTCGACTGTATTCGACAAAAATATTACTAGCCAGGCATGACTGTAGACGTCAAGACGTACGTGGGCGAATGCGACATTTGCGTCCGGGTGAAAGATAATCAACACCTTCTGAAGGGTCCCCTAAGTTCTCGTCCATTGCAACGTCCGTGGTCAGTCATATCCATAGACACCATAGACATGACCATCAGGTCAAAGAAAGAAAATTCCTACTTCATCGTTGTACTGGATTTATATACGAATTATGTCGAGTTATTCCCAACTAGAAACAAGAAGCGAGCAATGATCGTTCGCATCCTAGATGCCCTATTCGACAGATGGGGGGTACCGAACTCCGTCCTTTCTGATAACGGTACCGAATAAGCGAATCGCGTCAGGGATAATTGATCGTGCGGGGCGTAAAATATATAACAACACCGTTGGCTCACCCGCACGCGAACCCAGTGGAACGGGTGCCAGAGAGAACCTTGAACTGTCCCGACGAGGTCCCGACCACGTCGGATCAGCTTGAGCTGCCAGTGGCATCCGCAGCAGAGGCGAGGTCCCTCAACAAGGAGATCTGCGCAAGAGAACACCCCTGACCGGTGCACCAGGAAACCACCATCCTGAAGCACCACCACGTCCAAGCGGAAAAACTAAACCGCTGGCGCCAGCGCTCGGGGCCTCATCCTCGGAAGAAAACCCCCAACAATCGCCAAAATAAACTCTCCAGCGACCTCCCAAACACCGTTGTGGTCCCATCAGTAAGGGTTGACTCGGCTCCAATCCGGGAATTTCCCTCCTTCGACGCCCTACTCCAGGAGCTCAGGATCATCGGGGCCACCACCGAACTCGGGGCGCGCCAGTCTCCTTCCACGCCGACCATCGGGTGCTCACCTCCGACGACCTGAAAAAACTGGTCGTGAGAAGGGCCCGGATACTCCTCGGGAAGCTTGACTCGAAAAGGTTGAGTCGCAGAACTCAGAAATATGTCACTCATGCAACGAAATGACGAACGACCGGCTGCGTTAACTGTCAGGTGGAGAGGCACCAAGCCAAGGATTGCGGGCTGCCGTACCGTCCGGGATTCTGATGGCAGTGCAGTGCCGACAGATTCAATACCGAAGATTGCATCTATCACTATGTGATAGAGCAGGAGCTGGCGCTCAACCGGTGCACCAGGTGCAGATTCGACAACAGCTTATACAGCCCGGAGTATCCGGACTGTGATATTCGCTTCGCGGGCATCTTCGACTGGCTCCGCCTGAACTATACCACGTGGCCGACTTGGCTGATCCCCGACAGCCATCGATACCGCGGTAACAAAGAGCAAGCGAAGCTGAAGCGTTGACTCAAGTATGACCTTGGGATGGACGTTGATGTCCCTAACCGTGTCTCAGCCTTCCTCATCGGGGAGAATGTCCTGGAGGAGGTTTTGAATCTCCCCGACTGCCAACTCGTCACCCCTCGTACATTGTTTCAAGAGAAACGTCAGCTGAGCTACCAGGGCCTTCTCCGCCCGACTCTCGACAAGCTGCTGGACGAGGTAATGGCCCAGAGGCCGGAGCTATACAACGGTGGGGAAGTACGGGCGCTGGTGCCCACCAAATACCGATCGTCGCTAAAAAAGTAGACGCCACCCCGCCAAGACGCTATGCCGACGACCTATCCAACCGCTGCGACCACAGACTGATTTGACCTTCTTATTGTTAGTGTTCAATTATCAAATTATATATTTCCTCCGACTACTCCTAGTGGGAACGGTCTATTCTTTCTGCTAGGTAGAAGCCGTTTTTTGTTCTGCGTGTTTCGAATTTGTTGAGATCGAGCTGGTTCTTCATTTTTTCGACCATTTTCCACCGGGACCAAGTCTTTTCGTAGTGAGAAAGTACCGCCGGCGTTATATTCCTTCATCGGGCGAAAATGAATTTCATTTGTCAGTGGACGGATGAGGCAATTCCCGTTTCAATGTACTAACCTACCCCACCCATGTTGACTTCAGGCAGAGAAGGAACAATCGTCACTGTAGTAACGATGCCTTTTCAAGTATGTCCATTCAGCTAGCTAGTACCCGGACATCCGACGGACGGAGGTGATCAGGGCTGGGTTCGGTCCCGTAACGTCAAAGCTCGAGGGGGGAGACTGTGACAGATCTTTCGCCTTGACGCCATGCGCGTCCGACTATGGGCAACCACCGTAGTCGCAGGGGTATACGATAAGGTGGGTTGCCTAAACATCGACTGCCATACTTGATTATCGACGATACTAATGGAAAGGGTTTGCGAGGTGTCCAAAACTGAACGCATCCCTTCCCCCACCGCTAATATTTACAAACGTCGTGGTCCCACGTTACGACCGACGACACTCTGTGTCTGTCGACCACCTTATCAACGTGTCGAAATTATATATCCTTTATCGGTGCGGATACCAAAATGGGGAGCAAACGGGCGATCCGTCTGTCGACGCCAGTACCGTGTTATAGTGCCCGTAATTCGACTAGCCTGAGAGCGAAAGGCGTTATCATCTTGTCATACTTCGACCAAGTAAGAAGATACATTACCCTTTCCGTCTAATTCGTCGCTATCTCTCTTTTCCTGCCAAGTCTATCGTGTAGAGCAGTTACAATTGGGTCATCCGACGTGTTCAACCCTGAGCACCGATAGTCGGTCATCTGTATTTCTTTGTATCATACTTTCGTTATTTTATTTATTTCGGCAAATCAGTTGGCACCCGTCGTTTGGTTCGTAATTATCATTCGTCAATTATTTCATTTATTTATTCATTATCGCCGATGATCCCCGACAGCAGTGACCCAGCCGCGTCGGATGGAAACTATTCGATCATTTTTTCGTAAAAAATAGTTTCGGTCTCAGGATTAAAGATAGTTGCTATTGTCAACCAAGAGCCCGATGGTGATTACGATGGCAATACGAAGCACCTAGAAGAATTTGTTGAGCAAAGTGCCACAATCTTTCTACGTCTCTCTTAATTAACGCTGATGAACACTAAAAGTGTGTTAGTCTGTTCATATTCGTCAAGTAATAATAGGAAACAAATTATTGAAAGAATTGAAGAAAGCCCTGCATTTTATAATACTCACGAATCTCCGTGCACGTATCATCGATTCACTACGCTTGATAACATTTATTTGTCCTAATTACAGTAATCCATCCGAGCTCCACTCCATATTACATTCAAGTTTGTTGTTTGTACATAGGGTATTGAACTCATCGATAGGCTGAATCTCGATCTTCGGTGGATGGGCCGAAAACGTCTTAACCCAGAACAGAGGTAATAGCACAGGCCCTGCATTCTATTCGTTTGGTCATACTATCTCTGGTTCAATAATGACTGGACATCGCAGAATCATGGTTTTGTTATGGCTCCCATTAATATTGATGCTGGAGATAAGAACCTCTGCAATGTTAGAAACGTATGTATGTCAATCAAACATCAAACTGTACAACCATTGGACTAATACACAACAGAAATGAAGCAGGTTTTTGAAAATAATTTCACTGTATGCACCATAGATATTACACGATTGTTGCTTCGAAAATTGTGCGGCCTAATTCGGAGTATCACGTGGCTATCAGTATCGGTTCAACATCGGAGCCATGCACGATTTCTGTAGAGTTGACCGGATATTTGGACTCTGGCGGGAAGTTCAGCAACTTGCAGAATGTTTCGATGGATTCTCAATCAACTCGCATAGTGAAGCTTGAGGTTTGTACAGATCCGTATGGAAGAAAAAAATGTCTACGATTCAATACACCAGATTTTTAAAAAAAAAGTGGCGGGAATACCAAAAATAGAAAATATCAAATGTCAAATCAAATATTAAATATCAGAAAATAACAATTGATAGATCTGCCTCATTGTAATCCCATAGGAATCGACAATATCAATACAAATACTCATGGAAAATACTAGTCTATGTCTCTGAAACTTCCTAGCGTAATGAGAAACCGGACAATTGAGCGCATTATCAGGCCAAAATAATTGGATCATATTCGTCGACTGATGGGAAAAATAAGTTACGAATCGTATTTCAGTAATCGAAAAATTTTATTCATCACATACTTGTAATTGGTCTTTTTCGGGTGATACCATGAGATATGGCTTAGAAAGCATTTTCAACCGAATTTTAAAAAACGTGGAGGTTCTCAATTCGTCGGTATCATTTTTTTTTTTAATTCTCACGTATGTGTTCCGATTATTTGAAGACGTCTGGACCGATTTGGAAAATTCTTTTTTTGGTTGAAGGATATACGTCCAAGGTGGTCCCATGAAAATTTAATTGAAATCGGTCCAGTCGTTTGAGGGATACTTAATTGAAATTATTTAAAGATGACATCATTAAAGTGAACAAAATTCCGTGTAATCGACGACGAAGTAATGTGCGGCTAGAACGCTCCTCTTTGAGTAGACAAGTAAGGAGTAAAAAATGAATTGTTTCTGAATGAAAAAATAACTGCCTTCAAAAAAACAGCCCGGAATTTAAAAGCATATCTGGCTGGTCATAGACAATATCCTAATTTTTTATCATCTTTCGAAGTCGTGTCCGGTCAGCAGCATGCGGCGCGAAGTCTAACTGAGACACCAACTTGGGTGATTAGAAATTAGGAAATTGTATATAATTAGTCAGGTATTAAGATGATTGAGCGTATATTAATCGATAATAACTAATTATTTTTTGCTTTTTAGTTCCGGGTTGTTTTTTTGAAGGCGATTTTCTTTTTATTTAAAATTAATCCGTGAAAAGTTGGACTTGAGTGGCAGTTATACGAATGACAGCAATACGATTACCATTGGCTGCAGAGAAATAAATCGTGATTCACGACCAAAAAATGTCGTGTACGTGGATTTGAGTGTAACTTTTTACGGAAAACGATCGCTATGTTATCAAACGTTCTATATTTTTTGGTAGGTCGGTGATACTCTGCCCGGAAAATATATGCTCACAGCCAGGGGAATCTCGGGTATAACGTTCGAAAATTCGAAGTCGCTTGAATATATCCACAAAAGTTACTCGGTTCTTATACAAACCGATCGCGCGGTTTATAAGCCGGGAAGCACGGTGTTATTACGGATCATCATCCTGAATTCCAGACTTCGCCCACTACAAAATGGCGTCGACGCGAAAATTTATATCACTGTAAGTGAAAAACAAGAAAATTACTAATCCAATACCCCATGGATTTCAATTATTGGCTTGAAACAGTTTACCTTTTCCAGGATGCGCGTGCCCATTATATTAAAGAGTGGAAGCAGCATATTGACAATAATGGTGTCTTCAGTGATGAATTGCAATTGTCCGAGTTCCCTGTTCTTGGTGACTGGACGATATTCGTTAATATATTCGATCAGAGTTTTGCAAAACAATTTCAAGTTGCAGAGTATGTCTTACCGAAATTTGAAGTGACGATTCAGACCCCACAACATCAAACATTCAAAGACTCCAGGATCAGTACAACTATAAAAGCAGAGTAAGATCGATTTCCATGAAATTGAGAAACTGGAAAATTTAACTTTGCAAACTTTCGTTAATATTACAGATACGCTCACGGCGGACCCGTGGAGGGGGAAGCAACAATTACAGTTCATCCAGACTTATTTTCTGGAGTGATACAGCCCATATTTCAACCCCCAATCCGTAAGGTCTTACCGATTAACGGAACAGTTGTCGTAGATTTCCACATCATCAACGAACTCAGGTAATTCAGAAGAAACGATTATTTGATTATCCCGAACGGAAAATTGTCACACGGTCACATCAAGCATCAGAGTGAAATGATTTACTGCCGGGACAATATACGTACATGTCAAATATTGGGTGTTACAAATAAGGATAAAGGAAAGTACAGGGTCTAATATAAAAGAAATGCCCATTTTCTGGCGAGAATATATTTATTTATCGTACCGGTACAAATGCTTAGTTTAGTTCGTCGGTTAAGGAAATAGGCTGTTTTTGGGAACACATTGCGAGCTTGCTATAAAAGATACGTATTGTAACGACCAGCTGACTAACATACCAATGATGATGGTCAGTTACGTCACAATGCTCCGACGACACACGCACGAGCCCGACCGAGGATCGATAGGACAATTGGTTGGGGAGACCAAGCCGAGCCCGACCGGAGACGACCGACGATCAACGAAACGACGGACGGACGAGAACAACCGAAACAAACCGAGTGACGACGAAAGCATCGACGCACCGCGCCTGAGCGGCGGCAAGGCAACCTCACTTGATCAGAATATCCAAGTAGGAGCCCCGCGCTACGGCGCGGAAGTCAGGTGTAGCACAGCGCTCACTAACGTTGCACGCGTCAATGCATCACCTTTTCCAGATTTATTTCGGACTTGGAATATTTCGAGAGTTTCATCGTTAACATAACGTCCACTGAATTTACTATCTCCTTTTATTTGAACTCAGATTTACAGGAAAATAATCACCAAACTTCCAACTTGGATTCAATGCAAAGATTTAGAATAGTCAAAGATGATCTATAAATTTCACAATACTGAGGACCTGACAAATTGCGAGATAAGATCCACGGGATTACCTAGCGTCAGAAATCGTTAACCGATTTCATTTATTATTTATAAGAGTAGTTGAGCTGCTGAAGCGTGGGTATTCATTGTTCACTCCATCGTAACCCGTTTATTTTGTTCTCTTCTTGAATGAAAGTTCCTGAATTAGCCTTTCTGTTTCCATTCTTTTGGAAATTAAATTAAATTAGCGTACTCAGATTATGTTCTTTCGGACAACCGTGTGCTCCCGATTACACGTTCATAGCTCGATCGTTCCTATTCACGGATAGTTTCGGTATACTTCAGTGATAACGGCTTTGGTTCAACGCCCGAGTCCCTTGTTCGCATAAAGGAACCCAAATCTGACAAATCTGCCTCGGTGATACCAGCACCCTGGTCTGTTACGTTTGGCAATAGGGGAGTTCCTCTAGCTTCAAACACCCGAGTTTATGATCACGGAGGGCTGGAATAAAACCCCGCCTTTCCATTGAGGGATTCAGAAACTGAGGCTGCGTCGCTGTGAAGGCTCGGACGTAAAACTTCTTCAGGGCTTTCCATACGCGCACTGCCAAGGGATTTGATAGATTTCTGACTGCAGCTCTGGCGTAACGAACCCGAGTCTACGTCAGTGCGAGATAGTTGGTAGCGTAGGGTGCAGTGATTTGAATAGGTCAATTCTTCTCTTATGCTGACGGAAGAAGGCTGCAATTCTATAAAAAAACACGATCCTTCCGCGCAAGAACGACGACAAAGAACTCACGAACGTAATTCCCATCGGGCGATATTATCGAATATTCTCGTGGTTTTGGACACGTTACAGTAAATATACATTGTTGGGGATAATGAATGAAGTCTTTGTGTACAAGAAAAAAATTTCTTCTATCAATTTCTTTCAGTTCTTATGAACGAAATCCATACTTGAATAGAACGCGATTTTTTAGAGGTAGGTCGGCCGACACACGATATCCCGGCAATGACTTATCTGAAACAGAGAAACCAAAATGTTCCAGATTCGGTATGACAATGGCTACAAGATAAACTAAGATTACTGATTGTGGACTGATTCTGGAATTTTAATCGACAAATATCAGAAAAATTGAAAAAAGTGTTGGTTTTTTCCCTGTATTCGTAAAAAATATAGTAAGAATCAACATTTTCACATGATCCTAGCTCGCTTTGTAGGTACTTGTGTGTGGAATAGATAGTGAGATTTCAGAAAGATCAGCCCATAAGTTCCGAAGAAATCGCGTGGCATGCCCGAGAAAATATTGTTTCGAGAAAAACGCTGTTGGATTGAAGGAAGATTTTTACATCGTATTCGTCATTGTAATGTGGGATTAAATAAGGTTATTTATTAAAAGACACAAAAATAAGAAACCGTACAAAAGATAAAATGCCACTCAGGCGATACTCGTCTATGCGTGTCCACGGCTCGCGCGACTCTGTCTTTTTTACGCCGTAGCCACCGACGCCCGTGGGATCACCATGGCGCCGTGGTAACATTCGGGGATTTCCCGATATCCCGTCGCAACGCACTCTACAGTAATACTTGATTTTAGTTACTGTTTATTTTGTTTTTGAATTTCTTGATATTGGTTTAATATTAATTCAGAGAGTTTTCTTCTATCTTTATATTTAATTAGTTTCTCATTTCTCTCTTTGTGTTGTGTGTGTGTCGCGTACACTCAAGAGACCGACTCCCTGATCGTAATAAGACGCGGCACACGTGGTGATATCTAGCTTCGCCTTTGTGCATGCTAGGTGTCAACACGTGTGTCTTTACCAAAATAGAGTAGAGAAATTGCTGTATCAAACAGCTATATCCCAACACGCTTTTTAGTCGTTTAATTACTTTAGTTTTAGTACTACATTCATTTCAATTCCTTACGGTTTTCCAGGAAGCTAGTTTTATCCAACGCTTTGGTAAAGATGTCCGCTATATTGTTCTTTGAGTCAACTTTCACCATGCCAATGGTTTTATTTTGATAATGTCCATTCACATAATGAAATTGAGGTTCAATGTGTTTGGAGTATTTTGTTAAATTTACAAACTTGGCAATGGCGACAGCTCCGCTATTGTCCTCGTGAATCGTCATTTATGAGTTTACATTCAAATCAAAAATTTTATTGCAGATATTTCTCACAAATAGAGTTTCCGTGACTGCGTTTGACAATGCAATATACTCCGCGAACGTGGAGCATTTTCTCACCACATTCTGTTTCTTTGATTTCCAAAAGACTAGATTCCCATTTAACCGAATCGCGTACCTGCTAGTTGACTTTCTGTCTATATTGCCTGCCGCATAGTCGGAATTTACGTAACAAACAATTTTATCGCTTTTTTCATTCTTCTTATATCTCAATTTAAGATCTTTGGTTTTTAATAGGTACTTCAAAATTCGCGTCGCGTAATTGTAATGGGTTTTGTCATAGTAGTTTTAAAACCGGCTTAAGTAATTAACGCTATACGCGATATCAGGCCTTGTGCCTGCGCTATTGTACAGAAGTTTACCAATCAAATTTCCGTATTTTATTGATTCATCTGCTTCGCTCGCTTGATCAATTTCTAGGTTTGTCTCTATTGGAGTTTCATATAATTCAGCGTCTTTTAAACTATATTTAGCAGCTAAAGTCTCGATATATTTAGAGTGGCTTAAATTCATGTTGTTTTCATTTTTATTGTATTCAATCTCGACACCCATAAAGCTTTTAATCTCGCCTAGATCTTTCATCGCGAATCTTTTCATTAAACTTTCCTTGATGAGATCAATTTGTTGTTTGTCTCTACCAGAAATCAAAAGATCATCTACGAGGACCAGTAAATATATCGATTCCTTATTTTCGTTTTTTTCACAAAGACAACTATCAAATTCACGTCTTTTGAAGTCTAATTGGCTTACATAGTTATCAAATGTTTCGTACCACCCGAGTGGACTTTCACGCAGGCCGTATAGGGCTTTCTCTAGTCCACAGACTTTATTTGTATTTTTTTCATAGCCTTTTGGCTGGTAAACATAAACTTTGCTTTTTACCGGTCCGTTAAGGAATGCGGTCTCAACATCCATCGGTTCAATGAAGAAGTTATTTGTTCTGCAATAACTCAAAAGAATTTTTACAGTTAACACTTTTCCCACAGGGGAATAAACATTTTCTGAGTGTTCTCTTTGTTGAAAACCACGAACTATTCAACGCGCTTTATATGAATTGTCGCTCTTTCTTGTAAATACCCACTTTGCATCTATTATTTTCTGATCAGTCGGCTATTCAACTAAACGTCACGTTCTATTTTTATTTAGGCAATTAATCTCTGAATCCATTGCAGCTTGCCAATGGTCAGAATTTTCTTAGGCTATAGCTTCCTCATACATATGTGCTTGGTACAATTACGTTTATGTAATTTACGTAAATACAGTGAGCTAAGGGATTTCCGTAGTGCTCGACTTTTTTTTCGCGTGTGGATACTCGCTTAGTTTCAAGATTTTCATTACTTTCCTCCAATTCGTTTGCCTCTTCGTATTCAGTAGATACCTCATCATCGGTATTTTCCTTATTATCTTCACGCTCATCATTACTCTCACTCAATGCATTCTCCGACACATACTCATTTAAGTCAATGAATACATGGTTTTGTGAATCGCTATTTTCGTCAGAAGGGTTTTCATTATTCTGATTCTCTAGGTATATCAATCTTGTACCCTTCTCGATCACGTGGACGTGTGTTGCCTCGATCACCTTGTTTTTAACCAAAACTCGGTACACGAAATGTGTATACCCTAGGCGTACTTCTCTTGAGCCATACATCTGTAAATGTTTAGCCTGCGGCGTTGCTCCATAAAATATTTCATAAGGCGTTTTAATTTTGCACGTATTTGCGATAGTTCGATTTTTTGAACAGGCAACGGTATTTATTGCTTCGGGCCAATAAATTTTATTTATGCGCGCCTCTTTAATTAAACATCTCGCGATATCCATCGCCGACCTAATATACCGTTCAGCGACTCCGTTGAGTTCATGTACGCCTGTCGGACACGGTAAAATTTCGATTCCCCTTTGGCTTGCAAATTCGTGAATTCCTTATTCAAATACTCGGTTCCTTTATCGCATTGCAATCTTTTTATTGGTTTACTGAATTGATTCTATACAAAGATCATGTGATATTTGAAACATTCAGCAGTTTATGATTTGTTTTTTATGCAATAAATGCGCGCACATTTGCTGTAATCGTCTATGAAGGTCAGAAAGTATTTTTCACCTTTATAGCCAACAATGTTATGTGGACCGTTTAGATCGGTATGCATTACTTCGTCTATCGCCGTCGTTTTCGAGCGATTACTTTCGAAAGGTAAATTTGCCATTTTACTTTCAATACATATCGCGCATTTCATTTTTTGTTTGTCAAGGTAATCGGGCAAACCGTCAAGTAACTTATCTTTTACAATTTTATCTGGATATTGAAACTTTACATGGCCCAACGCACGGTGCCACTTTTCTTTCAATGATAATATTGTTGCATTTGTAAAAATTTCGTTCGTATGCTTATTGTTTGTCTGAATCTCGCTAGAACCATTAGGATTCCTTACGATGCTATTCATAAAGTATGAATCATTTATTTTGTTAGCTACTGCTAGAAGATCTCCGGATTGTTTATCAAAAATGTTTGCGTTTGCATCACGCGCTACTATTTTGCAATTCTAGGTTATTTTTAAAAAGCTTAACAGGTTTTTCTTTAAACCTTCTACAAAGTAAAGGTTTTCAATTCAATTCACTTAACGTCGTGATAATTCTTAGAGTAGCTTAAAATATTCCCCACTTTCGTTGCTCACAACTTTTCAGAATAGGGATAGTCTTTTCAGACGTGTCTATCGACGTGTTACACTGATCTCGCTTACGATTCTCGGAATTTTTCCCTGAGCTAGGAGAGTTCTTGGAACCATCGCCGATTAATAACGATGGAATATTATTGAAGATGCGGCAACCCCTTTGCTAAAGTCTTCCATCACAACCGTTGTTCGAAACGAAATTTCGAGATGAGGACTTCGATCAAATAAACATGTGAGAGAGAATATTCCAGAAGCAGCTGAGGATCATTACCAATAGGTCAGATTCGTGAATTATGTTAGCTTGCAGAACGTGCGGAGTGAAGCCTAATAGTTTGCCTATAGAATCGCTCTGTTTGAAATCTATAAAATGATTACATTCGATTTCGCTCCGCGGAGTATCATTGTTCGGTTTAATATTGATTGTGATGCCATTCTCCAACAGCACACTCTGTACATAGCTTTCAATATCCTCTATTTCATAACTACCAGTGGGCCTGCTCACCACTTCTCCACCCATATAAAGTTTAATGTGATCAACATCTACATTGGGAACCGAATTGAACGTTAACAATTCAATAAGACCTAGAGTATAATTATGTGAGGGGAAAGCTCAATCGGCGGAAAGTATTGCGTCTCGAGGATAGAAGAGTTCCATGATGAAGTTAACGTCAATGAATCAACATGGCTGCGAATTTCAAACTGAGTTCGTGGAACTATATGCTATCGTTATTCAGATCCAACTGGTCACAGAGAAACTTGAGACATAAGAGACCGCAGTCAACCGTGTCATAGGCTATCTTTCGTGGTTATATTTGACATTGCCAACACCAAGGTATCTGGCGAGATCCGTGGGAGGTTGAAGATTACCACCAACTATCGAAGTAAATAACTTTATCAGCAATTTTGTTTGTACGCAATCAAAAACGTGCCAGGACATTCTTTGTCATCTAGATTAATGATTGCCGATTCGCGTCTGTGTGGTCTCCTCTTTGATGAATCATTTAGCATGAAAACGCCACGGAAATATGGAAGTTTGGATATGATTGCATACTTCAACAGATCTGCGTCAGTTAACACCCGTTGTGGCAGTGTAACTTTTAGTTTTTTGTCTAATTATATGGTTTTAAGCAGAGACCAAAGCCTTTTTTATAGGATTTTACGTGAAGTCCACAGCCCAAAGCGATGGCTTCCATAGTTTTGTTATGACATTGACTCTCCTCCAGTTGTCGGTTAGCACAGCTGACATTATTTACAGCCTCCGCAATACCTGCCGTGCCCCCAGCCAGCGCACCGGTAGCGCTAAGCCCAGCGAATAGGGGTACTAGGAATGGTAAAAATCTGTCAACTTTCGACGGTAAAGGAAGAATCCTGGGAGTGCGCACATTATGTTTACCACCAGCCTTTCTCATAGCTCCTCGTGCACCTCTCAATGCCGAGTTAATGCTAATCAGAGTACTTTCACCTCAAACCATAGACTTCTTGGCTTCGGTGAAAACTTTCCCCAATGCAATCTTGGGTTTTCGCACACCCATTCGGAGTTTTACATCGAGTTTCATCGCATTTGTTACAGCTTAACAGCAGCTTTTTCATTGAAATAAGCGTCTTCAGCGAGAACCCGTCGCCAAGTTTTTTCCACCAAAACGTTATCCGCCGCACTTCTAGCTTCACGGTTTTGTCGATTTTTTGAGGAGACAATATCGTGTTCCTTGCAGGGTGCGTCAAGGGGATTTATACCTGGATCACCTCGGGCGAACCTCTTCGCTCATTCCGTACCGAGACCGCAGTAGTGATACCCGGGTAAATGCAATTCTACTGGAACATTGTTGATAATTTTTATGAGCAAACCTTTTCCACAGCGACGCTTCTCTTTCGCAGTTCGCTTTCGACTGATTGTTTTTGCTGTGTACACAATCATTTCAACACTCTGGATGCGACTGAAGATTAGTCTTTGTAAATTTGATATTTATACTGTTTAACGTCAGTTCAACTCAATATGAGGTTGGAGACGCAGTCAGTCACGCTACCTGTAATGAATTTTGATAGATTTGTCCAGCAGCGTGTACAGAATAAAAAGCGACGTGGTGATTTGCTGCCGAATAGTGTACGAGCGGTATTCTGTGGACCATCAAATTGTGGGAAAACTACTACATTGCTAACTCTCATAACACATCCGAATTGATTAAAATTCGAAAATTTCTATATTTACTCAAAGTCGTTGAATCAACCAAAGTACAAGATCCTGAGAAAATTATTCGGAAGTACAGATGATGTTGAATATTTTCCGTTGAATGAACATGAAAAAGTAGTTGCATCGTATGACTCGTTACCTGATTCAATGTTAGTTTTTGACGATGTGGCCTGTGAGAAGCAGGATAATGTGAGAGGTTTCTTTTGAATGGGTCGACACAAGAATGTGGATGGCTTCTATCTTTGTCAAACGTACGCTCGCATTCCCAAACATCTTGTGCGTGACAATACCAATCTTTTCGTTTTTTTTTTTTCAAGCAAGATGAGATGAATTTGAGAGACATATATAAATCGATCATGTGAATAACGATATGCCGTACACACTATTCAAAGACTGGTGTTCAACATGCTGGAACAGCGTTAAGTACGAATTTGTCGTCATCGATAAGGATAGTGAGATGAATGACGGTCGGTATAGGAAAGGGTTTGATAGTTTCGTGAGTCTGAACGAGTCATAAATGCCATCTGCTCATTGAAGTAAAGTCAGTAGCGTTTCTAACACCGTTTCTTCAACATGCATGGCACGAAAATTCATGAGCAAGAGAAAGTTTCGCGACAGATTACTAGAGCAGGTGCTGCAATTCGATGGAATCATCGAATGATAACGTCGGGTAGAGAGGTGGCCGAAAATACGACGAATGATGTTTTCAAACCAGTCGTTACACCGCTGCAAAAATTGCTGAATGTTTTCACCGCTACCAGCCCAATCAAGGAGGAAGCTGAACCCTTGGAAATGAAAACTGAACCGATAAAAGACAAAATCGTGCATACCAGTGCAATCAAAGGAGGAGCTGAACCCTTGAAAGCAAAAATAAAACTAATGAAAGATGGAACCAAGCAGTTAAGAGATGACGAAGAGATCTATTTAACAGCAGACGAGGAAGAGGAAGATAAAGCAAACGCCTCTATAGTGTCAAACGTTGCAAAACCTGATGCCAAATTTGCGGATCCGTATCTTGAAATGTTACAGGATGAAAGTAGATAGAATGATCTAGACAGTAGATATGGTGTAGGCAAACTCGCCGGTGATAAGTTGAAGATTGGCAATTCATCGATAAGCTTCGAAAGAGATCATATTCGTAACTGTGATACGCGTTATCTGAATACCAGAGGCTTATTTGAATTGTTGTTCAGAAAGATACCCAATGAGAAGTATGTTACTTCGCGTGATATGGAAAATTATATAAAAATATTTATAGCTACAAATGCAGATCGGAAATACTATAAAGCCGATACAGCCATCCGTGACACGAACAATCACAAGTATAACCGTTTCATCGCGCAAATGTTCTCAACTTTACCAGCATCACTGCAACGAAAGCGTACACGCTTCATGTTCTCAACTTCCCCACCGACATCATCAGCGCAACCAAAGCGTACACGCTCGTGTAAGGGTATGTTACCAAAGTATGTATATGATTGCTCGAGAAGGTAGAGAAATAGATTACATCGATTCGGATGATCCGAATGAACTGGTGGACTGTTTCCGTTTGCTTTTAGATTTACAAGCAGCCGGAAACTTGAATCATTCTAATGAAATCGTATCCATCATCGAGGAATTACGTGAAGTTGACATTATTTACTAACCGTCATCTCATCGGTTTCACTTCATTCTCAAGATGAGCGTTGACGTGTTTGGGCGACAGTTGGATAAAGGTGTTGCTACAGACAATCGGAGTCCCCCAGCTGTCGGATTCAAATTCACTGCTGACGAGAAATATGACACAGATGATAAATGATTGTGCAATGTTGCCAATCCGATGCTGCAAACTGATGTTGTTACTATAAGCTTTCTGACGAATGAAATCGACGGTCTACGAGGGGAAATGTACAATAACAATCTGATGATACACGCGGTAGAGTCTACTACAACGACAGCTTTGCAGATCCTCAGTGTTGATATCAAAACGGTTCTGAAAAAGAACTGACGACTCGAAACTCAAATTCATTTTCAAATTGGACGATCGATTGAGAGGACTGGAGAAATGAACGGGAAAGAGCTAGACATCGTAACGGAACTGCATAAACCAGCGAGAAAAAATTATCAGCGTCGATATGTAGATGTTCGTGGTTTGGATGAGACGTGGCAAGCTGATCTCGTTGACATGATGTTATACTCTAGGGAAAATAATGGTTCAAATATTTGTTGACCGTTATCGATATCTCTTCAAAGTATGCTCGGGCTGTACCCATCAAAAGTAAAACGGGTAAAGATACAACAAGAGCCATGGAGTTTGTATTCGGACAAGGACGTGTACCAACGAATTTACGCGTTGACAGAGGTCGAGAATTTTACAACACTGCTTTGGAATCTCTCGTGAAGCGATATAACATCAAGCTATACTCAACCTTCAGTAACTTGACAGCATCCATCTGCGAACGTTTCAATCGTACGCTGGAAAAAAAGATGCGGCTGCGGTTCAGCCTGCGAGGGAATGACAAGTGGGTCAATATCTTGTCGGATTTGGTGTCGGATTATAATAACACCAAGCACCGAACCGTCCGCACGTAGCTGGCGGAAGTTTCCAATTGAAACGAAAAGGAATTATGACGTACTGTCCATCAGAAAGTTCGCGTGAAATCTATCACAAAACCAAAATTCGAAGTTCGAGAAAAAGTCTGAATCAGCAAGTATAAAAACGTTTTCGAGAAAGGTTATACACCAAATTGGTCAACTGAAATGATCACAATCGCTCAAATCGTGCATACCAATCCCGTCCCGTACAAGTTTACAGTCTATCAAGATCAACCCATCGGTGGTGGCTTCTACGGGGAGGAGCTCCTGAAGGTCACGAACCCCGACATTTACTTCGTGGAGAAGGTGCTCTGTAGACGTGAACAAAAACTCTTTGTAGAATGGTTAGGTTTCAACAATATACATTACAGCTAGATAAACAAGAACGATTTGTAGAAATTTTGGGATTGATAAAGAACAATATATAATCAATACTTCATTTCATATAGTATGTACAGTTTATTTGCATGCCCTTTAACCCCATGGAAAGGTGTGCATAGTATTGGGAAATATAATTCGTTCATCGTCATTCCAGTTTGATACTATTTTATTTTGCTTAACGGTATGAACCTCGTGCTTTTTGCTTGAATCAAATTTTGTCTTCTACTCAATTTTTCTTGTTCCCGACCACAATCCAGATAATCATCGAACGTTATCTGTTTGAAAGCAGAGCCTTTGACCTCTTCGCACGTTTTTTAACTCGATTCTTCTCTTCCGAATTCTGGGCTGGTGATCATACAATAACTTGTCTTTTTTGTACAGAAAGAATAAAATGTAATTTATAGTAGAGATGTACCCCATAAAAAGCACCTCTGGTGCAAAAACCTTTCGCCTAGTTATATAAATGTGATAGTCACCCACAAAAAATACATTCTCATGCCAAGAAAACATTATACACTTATTATTTTATACAAAAATTCCTTTCTCGTGAAAAAAAAAGATTCGAAATCAGATGCTATTGCCTAGTACCGATATCACGTTGTCTTTTTTCGAATTGACAATTGGGCTTTTCATAACACGGTATTGACAGCCTTCCTGTCCTGCCACGTAGTAGCATAGATATAACGATAGAGGACTGACGCCTCCATTGGTTCACCCAAATAACATTTTAAAAAAATAATTAAAAAAAAAATAAAAAAAATTGGTGGTAGTGGTATTAGGCGGGCCTTTTCTAGATAAGTACAATGTTACGGCGGTTGAACCATGTCAATGATCCTAATATAGTGATACGAAATATTGGCCCGCCTAGTACCACTACCACCAAATTTTTTTTTTTCACTGACGCCTCCATTGGTTCACCCAAATAACATTTTAAAAAAATAATTAAAAAAAAAATAAAAAAAATTGGTGGTAGTGGTATTAGGCGGGCCTTTTCTAGATAAGTACAATGTTACGGCGGTTGAACCATGTCAATGATCCTAATATAGTGATACGAAATATTGGCCCGCCTAGTACCACTACCACCAAATTTTTTTTTTTTTTAATTATTTTTTTGAAATGTTATTTGGGCGAACCAATGGAGGCGTTAGTCCTCTATCGTTATATCTATGGTACTACGTGGCAGGACAGGAAGGCTGTCAATACCGTGTTATGAAAAGCCCAATTGTCAATTCGAAAAAAGACAACGTGATATCGGTACTAGGCAATAGCATCTGATTTCGAATCTTTTTTTTTCACGATCAAGGAATTTTTGTATAAAATAATAAGTGTATAATGTTTTCTTGGCATGAGAATGTATTTTTTGTGGGTGACTATCACATTTATATAACTAGGCGAAAGGTTTTTGCACCAGAGGTGCTTTTTATGGGGATATCACTACTTTTTGTAGAATTTGATTAATTACGTAAGTACAATGTTTTATTTGTTCATCAGTTATCAGTTACACTGATTATTAATAATTTCCATCGAAATGTAATAGTGATAAATTTATTATACGTGCGTAAATAATCTTGAAAGTTGTTTCCGTTTGTGGTTAAATACATTAATTTGCAATCTGAATGTAATGGACTCTCTGTTAATGTAATGACTGTAATTGTCTCTATTGCCTGGTACAACTTTTCCTGCTCTACACTCTTTCACAGGATTCGCCCATAGATATTCTCGTGACTTAGCTACTTTAGTTGCTTCTGATTTGCATTAAATCGTTTCAAAAATATTATTTATTTGCCTAATAATAATGGACAGATTATCGGAACAATTTTTTCTTACAGAAAATCCTAACCGCAATCTAACCATAAAATCGTACTCCGCGCGCTTTGCCTACCTGTCAAAGCAGAAGACAACCAGCGTGAACAAAGAACGGCGGAACGGCAATGCCGTAAACGCCAAATTCGGGATCGGACCGATCCAACTGACCCACATAACGAATACTCACGGTATAACTAAAGACTGTAGTAATCATTCAATTCAACCCTGTGTTGCCAAACACTTGCAGTTATCTCATAAAAAAAATATCTTACCGTACCTCAAATGATCTTGTTCCGAATTATACGCACAATTACGACCAAAAATACATTGACACAATAAATCATACCCCAGATGATTGGTATGATACCGTACTGTAGTTGGTGAAAATAAAGAGCTAACCAAAGCGCCATCTGGCTACGTCCATACTTGGTAGGTCTCTTCTCTCTACCTAGCGAAAGCCACTCTATCTCTTTATACCCATAGGTTTCGTATCACAGTGAGTGACGTCACTGACTGACGGAGACGACGAAAATGCAATCTCGTCGAAGACACGTATAAATTACTTGCATCGAAACCTTCGAATAATAATATCTCAGCTCTACGTCCACCGATTTGATCGCAATAGGGCTTAAATTAAAGCTCTCCTTTGCCACATCCCGCAATAAATATCACAATTTCGTATTTATAGCGAGACGGAAGAAATTAATGATCATAAATTTCCTAGACGGTCACTCAGTTGCCGTTCGGGTATAGAGACTCTGTCAGAGTCTCGCGCGGCGAGTGCGAATTTTTTTTTTTTTTTATATAACTAGGCGCGAGACTCTACCGAGTCTCTTGATTACGTTCGCTCTAGAGACGCGAACGCGTCCGATCACACCTCAGTATACTTGGCAATCTACTGCAACCAATTTGAAAATAAATGTACCCAATGATTTGGAAATCATTTGGACAAATTTGGAAAATCATTCACGTAGTTTGGAAAAGAACGGATAATGAATAATCAATGAAAATTTTTTAAACGTATAGTTAGCAAACAAGTTGACCGATTTCATTTTTTTTTCTTCAGATCGATGCTAAATGATTTGGAAAATCGATTTCCAAGTATTTCAAAATTTGGAAAATAATTTTTAAGTATTTATTTACAAAATAATAATAAAGCGCCCGCCCTCTGGCGGGCTGCGCTGCCCTCCGCCATGACAGTTTCGTCTTTCTGCGTCTTTCGTGTGATTGATAATTTTAGAGTAGTAAGATTCAGCTGATAAAAATATTCTTCATTTGAAGAATGTACATTCATTTTAATATTTCAAGTCTCGAAAGGAGAAAACAGTTACCATATAAGAAGCCTTTGACAAGCAGAACGTCGGAGAAATTTTATCCATGACGTTGACTAATTACATTACACACGGGCTTGATCAACCAGCATGGGTACATAAAAGTACGGCCACGAATTATTTCACCTTTCCAGAATTCCTCGGCACAATTGTTCTACAAATTGCTTTGGGCTTGATTTTTGTCTATTTCGCCCTGCATGAGGCAAAGATCTGCTCCGAAATGAAGATGATACAGGTTGATGTAGTGCAACGTGAATACTCCAACGTGTGGCATTCAAGGCTGACCTTTCTAGTTCATGAGCAAAACTTCAAGTAAGAATGTACATTCTTCAAATGAAGAATATTTTTATCAGCTGAATCTTACTACTCCAAAATTATCAATCACACGAAAGACGCAGAAAGACGAAACTGTCATGGCGGAGGGCAGCGCAGCCCGCCAGAGGGGCGCTTTATTATTATTTTGTAAATAAATACTTAAAAATTATTTTCCAACTTTTGAAATACTTGGAAATCGATTTTCCAAATCATTTAGCATCGATCTGAAGAAAAAAAATGAAATCGGTCAACTTGTTTGCTAACTATCCGTTTAATAAATTTTCATTGATTATTCATTATCCGTTCTTTTCCAAACTACGTGAATGATTTTCCAAATTTGTCCAAATGATTTCCAAATTATTGGGTACATTTATTTTCAAATTGGTTGCCGTAGTTTGCCAAGTATACTGAGGTTCCGATCACGACAAAGGCGAGAGACCGATTCCCCCTCTCCTTGCGTGCACGCACACGCGCATGTCGCATGGCGGTACGCGGCGCCACCGCTGCTCTCTCTGCAAGTCGACGCTCGCAAGACGGACAAGATATGTTACGGTATTTTCTCTCAACAACTTGATCCTACGGGGTCGATGATCTCCAGTTTTTCCCTAATTGGTCTTCTTGCTTCACCTTTCGTGGCAGATTCGGTTGTGTTGCCATTTCTGATTCGCTCGCCTCTACCCGTTTTTCCTTTCTCACTGCGGGGTTTTCGGTTTACCACTCGTCGGCCGATCATACCCGTTTCTTTTGCGCCTACGTAAACCGCGGTGGTAATTCCATCGTTTCGTCGGGCTGATCTAATCCGACTCGATCATTCGTGTTCTCGCTGCTTTCTTCTGTTTCCCTCTCGTCAACCCTTTTCTTCTCTCTTGGCGCCGGATTTCCACTGCCCGATGCGTCTGTGAATCGGTTATGGGTGGTGCATTGATGCTGCCCTGCCGGTTTTTTCAACGGCCCATTTTGGTCAGTTTCTTCCTTTTCTACCATAAGGACGTTTGATATACACTGTTCCTCCGTTTTGTGGCGGAACTCGATCGCTAAGGTGGCGACCAGCCGATTTCCTGGAATCTCTAGGATTTCGTTCGTACGTTGATGTCGTATGTTTGCATGTTCACGCTTGGTTGTACGCCCAGGTTCGGTCCTGACTTATCGGGCCGCGCCCAGTCCCCGTTCAAATAGCACTGAAGACGTTCGCTATATTTCCCGATTTGTCCTTGTGGGTCGTGCGAGTCTTGGCCCGCTCCCGAGTTGTATCCTTGCGGTTGGTGTTGCCCGCACCGGGCGCCTTAAAGGTATGTCCATGAATCGTTCGCGCGATCATGCCGTGGCCCGTTTCGCGTCTGCTGTCGGTTGTGTGAGTCATTTGGGCGACTGTTCCACGATTTTGATCCGTGATTTCACTGGTTTCTCCGCGGTCCGCTGTGTTGGACCTGGTTGTCGCGGCGGCGTGATTCTCCGTAGATTCAGCAGCCTTGGGCGTTCTTTTGTCTAATTTCTCTGACCATCGTATTGCACTCGGCCTGGGTATGTCCCTTGTTCTCACAGAAATCACACTGCGTACTCGTATCGCACCGTAGCGGTGTCTGTGCGCCGCTAGCGTTACCGCTTTTCTTCTTTCGGGGTGTCACGGATTCACTGTAGGTCCCGTTCGATCTTGTCGACGAAAAACCTGGCCTCTGACGAAATCGCGGTGTCTCCTGCTACCATTGGTGTATTGACGTCTATTTTAAATCCTCTACGAAATGTTCTTGGAGCTATTTCCTCGGCTTGTTCCATCTCCGCGATTCGCGCACCCTCAGAATTGTCTGTTTGTGTGCGCACCTCAATTCGGAGATTCTCATGAATCGTCGCTATTCGGGCTCCGTAAGTCGCAGACGTTTCGTTAGGGGATGGATGGGTCCGGTACAACTCCTCCATCCATTACGAGTTGCCGCATTTCCCATCGAACACCGCATTCAGCCTGGCTATTACTTCGTCTGATTTCTCCATAGCCATTATGGCGATGGTGAAATCCGCCGCGATTTTCTTAAGCTTTCTGCTTAGCGATTAGATAACTAATTTTTTTTATCTCTGAGGGGACCGAAGCGACCGCTTTTTTACACCACTGAATAAATTGGATTGGGTAATCTGGGGATCTATTGAAATTCGGTATCATATCTGACGCGTTCCGAAGATATCGGCGTACGTTACCCTGTTAAGCCATCGCCGACATCTCGCCCTGTGCTCGCGGCGGGTTCACCATGTTATTTTCTTGTTCCATTCTTCAAGCCAACGTCAGCGTGCCTTTGTCGGAATCGCTTTTCGAATACGATTCGATTGTGCGGCGCGCTCACGGATCGAAAGGTGGATGATTTCATCCCGTCGACGGGGTCTCGAACAATTAGTATTTGTATGTACCGACGTCTGTTTTAGGCGCACTGATCACGCACTAAAGTCAGATTTGTATTCATGTGAAACGGGACTCACCCGAGGATGTTCCACACTTGGAAGGGGCAGAAGGCGATGATCATTCTCTTTTGCCCTGTACTTGCCTCCCCTGATATCTCGGTTGTTCCCCGTCTCTGGATTCGTTAAAACCCTTATGGTCACTTCGCGTCGGGACACTTGTGGGTGAAATGACTCACTCACTCACTTTGTCACCAGAGTGGTGAAATTTTTTCGTTCACCTTTCGTGCGCCTCGCAATTAGCACCAGATTGTTATGAACGCAGTTATTGAGTGTAGTTATCGCGTAGAACCATCATTTCGAGCGGTGAGAACGTCGGATATCAAAGAGTTCGGGGGAGCTGCAGGTACAACTCCCGCCGTTGTTTCAAGGAAGTGACTGGTTCAAATAGTTAGAGTTGAGTAATTTGAAGTGAAAGATTCACATAGGTTAATTCAATAGATTGCCCCAGTCCACGACCTTACAATAATTCGATAAGACGACTCTAATACGCGGATTTGTAATAATTGTGTGATATGAATATTGGGCGGTTGGCAATCAGCAAGATCAGGGAGATGACTAACTTGGTGGTTCGTTCGGCGATGACTGCCTTCGTGGTCCCGTCGTGCGACCCACGACAGTTCACGCGATGATTCTCCAACTCAAGAAAAGGGTCTTCTTGCGCCCGTCGCAGAGAGCTCTCACAGGGTTTGGCGGTTCAGCGGAATCTGCTGATTCCGCGGAAAGGTGTGGGGTCCGTTCCAACGGTCTTTTCGATGATTCGTATTCTAGGTACGCGGGATCCGTTGATAGCAACTGGACCGGTGGTCGGTGGACGAAGTCCGTCCGTAACTCTTAGCGGGAGGCTTTTTTTTATTCGGAAATTCACCAGAATTGATAAAAACAAAATCTGAAAAATGTTCATTTCCTGGCGGGTCAGCAATCCGTTTCACGCAATTTCCAATCGATCAAGCTATTCTGGAAAAAAATAGGTTTTCAAGGTGAAGTTTGAAATTTCATGATGTTTCCAAATTTGTAGTTCAATGAATTGGTAATGCGGAACATTGGTAATGAGGAGTACTCGACTGCACATTTCAAATTGGATGTAAGAAAAAATATGTGCTTTCAATGGTAAATTTCGAGGATACTCACTGGACTTTCGGCATGCCTGATCGTAATGGTATGATCACGAGAGAATGAATCCAAATTTCATTTCCACTAATCACTTTTGAAAAAAATCCAGATTCCATTCATATCTCTACAAAGACCATTTTCAACGCAATCCAATATATTTGACGAAGTGGATACATGAAAGCAGACAGAATTAGGCCAAGCACACAAATATGTTTCTTTCAATTATTTCATCATGAACTATATATTGTTAATATTATAAACAAAGCGCAACCCTGAAGCTACAATTGATGCATTCTTCAGTGCAGAAGAGCAATTAACTTTTTGTCTTAATGGAGTGGAAAATAATATCACATTCGGTGCGCTCTATTTGAGGAGTACGAGTCATTAACAATCACTGTCATATTTCAATTTTTCCTCTTTTTTTTAAATATTGACTGCTGTTCACCGAAATACAAGTGAATTATATACTTCTCAACAAAATAGTACTCACACTTGCAAGAAAGTAATTGTCATCTCACAAAGATGCACACGTTAGCTAAATTTTATTAAATTTTTTCGTAAAAAAAAGAATAATCCGTGAGTCCTTTTTCTGTTTGATACACATTCGATGTACTAAAACGCATACATGATACTAGTTACACAAGCTTTTCATCCTAAGTTATGAGAATGTAATCGAGTTTTTGCCGAAAAATACAAGAGTTTCACGTTCTCTCAAGCTTAAACGTATTTTCCGGGGAAAAAGAAAATGCCATGGTACATTTTCTCATTAAATTCAAGTTAAGTGGATTGAAATCAATGGAGAACAAAATTATTCACGATGAAATATCGCATTTCATAAAAACGTAAGCGATTTCATAAACACTCAGATTCACTGTCCTACTCGCACCCTTACAAGCAGTAAATATCCAATGATTATCCTCGAAATTCACCCTTTGAAGCACACATTTTTCCGCACGTACTATCGATTGAAAATTTTGCCCTCAGGAATTCTTGGGGTGGCTTCGAAGGGTTATAATTAACGATTTATTAAACTTGAAGTTTCTGAAGATTATGAAATTCAAACATTCACGTGAAAAAATTCTTTTCGTCACCTCTGCCTCGATCGATTGAAAATCACGTGGAACGGATTCCCAGCCTGATGAAAAATGAACTTTCTCCAGAATTTATTCATAAAAATTGTAGAAAATTCTCGAATGAGAAAAAAAATCGTTCCGCCAAGTATAGGACATCGCGTGAAACGGATTTCTATCCCGATGAGAAATGAGCTTTTTTTTACGACAAAACACATTTTAGAGAAGAACTCAAATGAACGAGTGAGCCGAAAATTCGGTGTCGCGTGCGCATCGCATCGAGGCGAACATGAAGGAACAGATATGAGTTCTCACTCGCGAGAAAGGAGGGGTAGCGTCCGAAATAGTGGGTACTTGCACCCGCCGCCGACGATGCCTGGTTGTTGTCGCCCGTCGCCGCACTCCGTCATTTTTGTGATGAATATGAATTAATTTTACTGGCTCAGTTATTGATCATAGGGAACAAGAGTTAAATAGTTCCATAACCGCCTATTTTTGAGCTGAATTTTGTCCCCGAATTCTTTTCTCATTTTCCTTGTCGTTATCGCAATATTGCAATTTTTATGTTCAACGTCTTTTGTCAACCCTTCGCCATAGACCTGAAACAAAAATTCTCATACTATTGGGTTCAAGAGGTCATCAACTGGGAGAAAAATGCTAAGACTTTCATATATACCAACATTTTCAAGCGACCAGAAAGATTTCTTGGACTGAAAACCGTTGGGCTGTTTGCGATAGGTATCACGGAATGGCCACGAATGATCTTTGGCACGCTCATAGTATATTATGGTGACGCGCGCGCCCACCGCACTTCGACGGGTGCGAGAGAGAGAGAATATCTAGCATCCACTACCCTGGCAGTGGTACTCCAAATAACTGTTAATTCATCGTTTCCTCGCTTATTTTTGAAGATACTAAGATAAACATGAAATACTCTATTATGTATTTTTTTGCGCCGCAGATATTTTGTCTGACATATTCATCGAAAAAGTTATTAGGTGCCGAATTGAACAGATTCACCACCTATTGTCTATGACCTCTGGGGTTGATTCTGAAATGGTTACCGCCATTCGATTGAGCGGCACCAAATGAGTCTGACACTAACAATGAGTCGAAAGTCGCCTTGAAGTCGACGAACTCTACCACCAACTTCCCGTTTTTCCTCCTCAGTTCTTAGTTCATTAAATGGTTGAGAACGTCGACATTACCCATCGTCCTCAATCCCCTCCTGAAACCTGCTCCGAATCATGTATATATGTGCATCTATGTATGGTAGGAGGCCATGATCGAAATGGGACAAAACTTTGCTTATTGGTGAATCTTCCAGATCTTTGCAATGGTGCGACGCTTGTGGCAAAACCCAGAATTATTGGAAGAACAGATTTTTTGAGCGGTCTACTTCTCGAACACAGTCAGATGTGTTTTGATTCCACTGCGCAGAGTTCATTTTTCAAATGGTGAAATGTAATTTGTTTCGGAGTGAATTTCACTCCCGGGGATCCGGATTGATGAAAAAATACTTAACGCACATTCATTCGGCGAATTATGCCTGAAATATTTTACAGTGTAGACTGATGCAATTCATGTTGGTCTCGGTAGTTACATCGTTAGATTCAATTACGTGAACAAATTCATGACATCCAATCTTCAAGTAGTGCATATAGTCTCTATCTCTCGAAAACAAGTGATGGACCACTCAATCTTTCTTCGTTAGTTATTTCATTTGAGATGAAGCGATTATAAATGAAGTACTGTCAGTTTTTGAATGCGTATTCCAATATTCACGTATTATGGATTACAATTTCTGTCATTTTCGATGAGATGATCTGGTTAATAGTTTCTTTTTTCAATTCTCAATGGAGCATTCAATTACCCAGCATTACTTCGGGAATGGACACACCATATAATTTAGCAGACCAATAGGCGGTAGAAAATATTCTTATTACCTATCGAAAATGCATCAATTGATGACGTCGTCCACTTGAAACGACGAAAATAATGGGCAATGTCTGGTTATTCGGTTTGTAAGTCGAAATACGTTACGCGCTCAAACTTCCATGACCTTAGTGGGTATATGATTCCCCAGTTCAGGTCCCAGTTTGCAATTTTTTTGTCTACTTATTGACAATATCTGTAGGATACATGAATACGTGGTCATTTTTCCAATTTTTTCTTCCGAACGGAGATCTTATATTTGTCACGTCCTCTTTTCAAATTTGAGCTACTTGTTCAATCTGGTTTTTTGATCACGTATCAATGCTTCGTTGCCGTCGGGTCAGTTTTTGTGCCTTTCCGGATAAATATACATCAAGAAAAAAAACACGGATTACAGCACTGCCGCCGCACCTCAGTGATTTGACGTAAGAAGCATGAAGTAATTCGAACGCAATCATCTCAGAATTCATGACAAGCAGGCTTAAGATCAATCAAAAATCCTTGAAGCTTAGGACACTATCATCAAGTATTTTGAAGATAAATCAATTTTCCGAATCGAAGTTCGTCTTTACATGTTGGAAAATGCGGTTTTTAGAAATAATTTGGAATTTCTTATTGAGCTGACCAGAAATCAACCCATCATATTGCTGCACATAGAATACACAGATTATCGATATATCATGTTCAAACGATCTGATGGCTTAGTTACTGGCTATCCCATTAAGAAACTGAGCTTAATACAGAAGTTGGAGTAGACTGTATCAGTCAACTACATTCGACGGCCAACCAATATTTCCATTTCACACTACCGTGACACTTGCGCGACCTGGAATAATGGTGCAATCGAAAGTTTCATTCTGAAACGAATATGAATTGGAAATCTAGCAACGATTAAAATAGTGCATCAATATTAGACTTACAGAGGAATTCGAACGACCGATACTAATCGAAGTAACCGTTGAAGAAGCTCTAACGGGACGTAGACAAAATACGTCGGCACAAACAGTTCTGCATAAATACGAGTACAAAATGGATCTTCTGAGAACAGCGGATTTTTACAAGCCAGGACTAAAATACGCTGCATATGTATGTTTATCCGAATATCTATTATTTTCCTTACTTTGGAATTACCAAATGTCAGATGCACGTCATCGAAGAACTTTGTACCATACGAAATGACATTTCCAAATTTAACTAATCTTCGGAAGTAGTTTACACAAAGTATTGCTTATTAAAAACTGATTTTTTTTCTCAATACAATAGCTTCTAGGCTGTTTTGCTGGAGATTTTCATCAATAAAAAAATATTCAAATGTTCATCACAGACGTAATGATAATGGACTGTTTCCCTCCTAGCTAAGACTTACGTATCATGATGGGACACCTGTTTTTGACAACGTCAATTCAGTTATAATTGGATACGGTTTCACGGACGATCAGTCGTTGTACACGAATATATCGCGCATGTTCGACGAACATGGTATGATACAAATAGACTTCTATCCGGTCACGAGCTTAAATGGAGCTGCTCCCCTAAATATCGAGGTAATTTACTATTTGTTTGGAAAATCCAATTTCACGATTCTTAATATTACTCATTATAGCAATTTATTAGTGGAAATCTTGAAGTCCCGATTTTGTCTCCCATATAACAAATTTTTTCCATCTCTGTGTAGGCACGATATTTGAATTTGCATGAGCGGTTTTCGGGAATCAATCGAGCTGCATCACCAAGCAATACTTATCTTAAAGCAATTTTGAAAACCCAAAAACCTGCGGTACGTAGATGAGATAAATTATTTGTTAAACAAACGCTGATTGAATGTTCTGTTTCGCATCTGTCTTTCCCAAAAATAGATCAATAAAGACATCGAAATCGAGGTCAATTCTACCGTGCCGCTGGAATATGTGAACTACGAAGTTTTTGGCCGTGGAGACGTTCTCCATGCTGGAACTATTCGGGGAGATGGAACGCATACGATTAAGTGCAGGTAAATATCAATACTGAAATTGACAGCTGTTACATATCAACTATAAACTGGGACAAAATAATTTCAAGCTTCAAACGTCGATTTTATGCAAATGATCCAACAAATCCTCATGAAAATTGTATTTCGGCTGAATTTACCGAAATTTTGCGGAGAGCTAGCTATCTACACACTGATCAAAATCCCAAACCCCTCACGTGCCCTCCAGGCTCCCAAAGTACAGTTTCACGAGTATCAATGCGTAACAGTATCAATTGAACTTGAAAGCGTTTGATTTCACATACTCCACGTTTGTCAACCTTTTTCATGACACGGCCCCTTTAGTATGAAGAAATATTTCGCAATCCCCCTACCCGTTGCTTTTTTTTCATGTATTTTATTTTGTGATAAATATTCAATCCGACATTTAATTCATTTCCATAATTAGGGGTCGGATAAATACATAATTAAGTACGTAAAACACTTTTTTTTTACATCGATTACGCCGCCAATAGATAATGCAATGTAGCGCATACGTAAGACCACGGCCGATGCCGGCCGCCCCGTCGCCGCGGCGCGACGTGGCAAGTGACAAGCATGCGAGTTGTGCGAATGAGCGAGCGAGACGCAACGAGCGTTACGGAAGCGACGCGGGTTATGCAGCGCGGCACGCGCGATCGCGACTCGCGTGCGTTGCAACTGACAAGGGAACATCGCCAAGTGTCCCCCTGCGATTTGGTCAAAAGTTTGGGAGATTTAGAGGGGGTGAAAATATTTGACACGTATCTTTTTATATCCGCGGAACTCCACCCTAAGGGGGCGTAATCAACCCCTAAAAATCGCAGATTTCGCTATTCCGTAGCTAGGGTAAGACAAACGTCCGCAGATTTTTGGCCGTCAAGGTGGTGCTAGGGAGTTTTTGAGGTCGCTGATTTCGGATTTGAGGTCGAAATCCAAAAATTCAGAATAGCTGATCCAAAATGGCGGACCAACTTTCCCCCAAATGATACGAATTGCTTCAGATTCGGTGTCCCCGGGTTTGTGGGGACGCTGATTACGAATGTGATGACCGTATCGAAAAATTACGAATGAATGATCCTACAAATTAATAACAATTTCGGGACCGAAGAAAAAACGACGATATTTGGAATGCATTGCTAATTCATGCATAACTTACTTTTATCTATTGTTTCACGATATAATGGCACGCCAGAATAGATAGATAATCGCATGAATATTTGAATCGTGTCACCTTCTATTGGGATTGGGTTTTGAAGCAATCAATATTACGTATATATGCATTGTATTGTGTATTTGTATACTTATGTTACATATGTATATTTGCGGTTGCCGAGTTTATAATGACATTGAGGCGCTAGTTCTTTTCAATTTGGTGGCGTATGATGCAGAAAGATTTTCGAATTGTTGGACGAAACTTATATAAGATGACTCGAGGTGTAGAGGACCTCAAGATTGAACCGCTCAATTTATGCTTGGTTGATAAGATAAAACGTAGATAAGATAGAATATGATATCGGTAAAAAATATCTACTATCCACATTGTTCTTCAACAAACATGTTCACTTGTGGTTATCAGCACGATCAAAAATCAGAAATTAATGATATCACATTTTTGTCATATTCAAAAATTCCTGTTTGTCTACTGATTTCCATTTGCCATTCTGAATCATCCAATTTCAACCCCAGATTCGTGATCAGCGACCCCAAAAACCCGGGGACAACGAATCTGAAGCAATTCGCACTATTTGGGAGGAAGTTGGTCCGCCATTTTGGGTCAGCCATTCTGAATTTTTGGATTCCGATCTCAAATCCGAAATCAGCGAGCCCAAAAAACCCCCAGTACCATCTTGTCGGCCAAAAATCTTCGGACGTTTATTTTACGGTAGCTACAGAATAGCAAAATCTGCGATTTTTATGGGTTGATTACACCCCTTAGGGTGGAGTTCCACAGATATAAAACAATACGTGTCGAATATTGTCACCCCCTCTACAATCTCCTAAAGTTTCGTTCAAATCGGAGGGGGACACTTGGCGATGTTCCCTTGTAAGTAGTTGCGATCGTCTGTCGGCTACACTCTTAAGCGCCATTCATAGTTTCTACGTATTTAACTGAAGTCATTTGTAATGATTGAAAATGGATAAATTTCTAAAAAGACCAAAAGAACCGTCAACATCTATCGAGAGTGATAAAACTAAAATAAAGAAAAAACGTGTTTATGACGACAGTTAATTGAAATTCGGGTTACTGTGATGGGGAATAAACCACAGTGTGTAATTTGCTTCGAAACTTCATCAAGAGAAAGAATGAAGCCATCGAAGTTATTACGCCACCTCAATACAAAGCATTTAAATGAAATAAATGAACCCGTGGATTTTTTTGAAAGAAAATTACAAGCTCTTCAACATCAAAAAACTGCTATAGTACAAATGTCCAACGTAAATGAGAAAGCGTTGCTGGCTAGTTATCGAGTAGCTCTTCGTGTGGCTAGAGCGGGAAAACCTCATTCCATTGCCGAAAATTTGATTTTACCAGCGACTTTAGATATGGCGGAGATTATGTTTGGCAAACATGAGGTCGACATATTCAAAAGTATACCTCTCTTTGACAATACCATTCAACGCAGGCTAAACGATATGGCGACTGATGTTCGTGATCAAGTCATAAAAAAAATAAAAGACAGTATTTTTGTGTCCTTGCAATTTGATGAATCTACGAATATTGCGGAGTGTGTGCAGTTTGTAGCTTTTGTGCGTTTTGAACCCAATGAAAAATTAATCGAAGAAATACTATTTTGTAGTGCGCTGCTCACGAATACTACAGGCCAATGTTTGCATAACATGTTTCCGGAAGCTACGCGAAATATGAATATCCTTCGAGAAAAAAAATGTATTGCTATTTGTAGTGACGGAGCAAGAGCCATGACTGGTGCGAACAGTGGATTTATTGCTAGACTGAAAGAACACATGCCAAACGCTTATTGGACGCATTGCTGTCTCCATCGCCAAGCTCTTGCGGCCAAAACCTTGCCACAGGAATACAGTCAAGTTCTGAATATTATTATACAAATTATAAATTCTATCAAAGGAAAAGCGTTTTGGAACTTCGCGCTGAACTTTTAATGTATTTGCAGCAGGCCAAATCAGAATACTCCAAATTCATTTGTGACCCGTGATTCCTTTTGAAATTGACTTTTCTTTTTGACTTATTTGAGCATTTAAATATCTTCAATAAAAGTCTTTGAAGACGGGATGAAAATGTCATCACTGCTAAAGACAAAATCCCTGACTCTACAAACAAAATCGACATGTGGTCATCGTCTCTAAATCAAAGCCACTTCGAATCATTTTCTTCGACATAGTCTTTTATTGAAGAAGTAGGATGTAAGATAAACATCAAGGAATTTATACCCGGTATAAAAATAGTGTTGGGAAAGTTGAAAGAAGAACTGTGTTATTATTTCTCAATGCAAGAGATATCGAAGAATACTGGGCAAAGGTGGATCTTAAATCCGTTTTTAATTGCAGTTATAAACGAGGGAAATTTAGCTACCAAGCTCAGAGAAAATCTGCTGGATTTATCTGCGGATGGGATGCTGCAATTGGAATTTGAGTCTGTTAATTTGGATACCTTTGGGTTAAGAAGGAAATCTGTATGAGATTGTGAGGGATGAGTAAGTAATGAGGGGTGAGAATTGCTGTATGTTGATGAGAGAATGAGGTTAGGTGAGGAATACTGGGATCTGGGCAGCTAGTCTAAAGTGATAAGATTTTAGTTTATATTAAATATAAATAACACTGTTTATTCTTAACACTAAGTACACATTTAGTCAACTTTCATAAATAATTAATTGCTTGAATGTTGAGAAAAGCCAGTGATGCACTGAGACCCGCATGTGCTTTGAATGTAACACGGAAACTATAGAGAATATGGCTAAATTGTGCACTGAAACAGATGAGCGTGATTATTAAACAGTTTGGAATTAATTTGTAGAGATAATTTCAATTGAGAGGTGATGATGGGTGAGATTTTAGTTGATATAAGTTGCAGTAAATATTATAAGGAAACCGTGACAGAAAACAAACAGTTGGGGGGATAAAAAAAACAATTGGGGGATAAAAACAATTGGGGAGAGAGAGCGAGGTCCGAGGGTTTCGGTGCTGCAGCTGAGGCCCTGGCGGTCGGCGACGCACTCTCGAGAGCGCGAGATTTGAACAAAATCAGAATACCCAGAATTAACAATAGAGGCTTTGAAGTGTTTGCTTCCATTTGCCACCTCGTACTCGTGCGAGTTGACATTTTCATCGATGGCCTGAATAAAAAATAAGGAAAGAAATCGCGTAAATTTGGAAAACGATTCAATTCTCAATGTAGCAAGAACGGATCCACGATGGGAAAAATTAGTTACTGAAAAACAAGCGCAACCTTCGCATTAAAAGTTTTCATGAGTTTTTTTTTTATTTTTTGTTAATTTGATACAAATGTTTAAGATATAAAAGATCGAATAAGTTATTTTTATTTTTTGGTTATTTGATACAAATGATTATATCCTTTAGTTAACATTTTGCGTAATAAATCTTTTTAAACTTTATTGTTTTTTTACTGCAGTAGCTTTCCCAACCTTTTGCAACTCCCCTCTAGAAGCTTCGCGACCCCCCAAGGGATCGCGATCCCCAGGTTGAAAAACACTGCACTACCCAATCCCTTTCTACACTCCACTATCACCGCATCATACCACATCCCTCCCAAACCCGTGGATACCGATCTTGTAACTGCTCCTATGAGACTCCTTCAATGCTACGAACGAACAATACAAACATTGCGAAACACAAATGACCTTGCTTTTCATTGTTCAACGACTGATGGATTTTTATTAGGCGATGAAGAATGGAAGGCAAGAACATTTGTGTTTCTCAATGCTTGTCTTATCATTACACTGCGTTGTAGCGGCACGACAAGAATCTATGTGCCTGAATCCGAGTTCATGCATAATCGAATTTTTTGCTTTGATTTGCGGGTCACGGTTCAGGAATACGTCAAGTTAGAAAATGTTGCGGACAAGGGTTTTTCATTTTCACACCGGTCCAATCAAATTAGCATTTCATGTGGATGTGAGAGCAACCGATTTTCTAGCAATTGTAATGAGTCCGAAATATACCCAGGAACAATCCCTGAGAATGCTTTCATCGTAGCTAGTTTGCTTCCAAAGGGAAAACATCAAATGTATTTCCGGAGGCAAAAATCGCGTGTTTTCGTTTCAATTTCAGGACATAAATCGAGGAATATCAACATTAGTCGGAAAAGCTACGGATTCAAATTGGTTTTCCATTAAATTTCACGTTGATAACAATGAACGACATTTTTATGAAATCAATAGCATCATTGCAAATTAGACTTACGTGTGAAAAAAAGACCGGAAAATGTGTCAATTTTCGCAAGGATATCTAAGGTACATTGATGCAACGAATGTTTCTGAAACTCTATATTTTTTACATCGAATCAACCAATAATGAGATTGCAAAGCCCGAGCTCCGTCGGATTTATAGTTTCGCTGTAATTGATCAATTAATTCACAAAGTCGGCCGGAGCATCGTACTATTTAAACTTGAGCAAAAACGATTCGCACGATTTCGTACGGGCGCTGATTTTTCGACGCATTCTACAGATCTTAAGCTTAAACCCTAGACCAACTTCATTTTAGAATGTTAATAAACAGAGACAGGGGAGCGTTTTTTCCAAACGTCAACTTTTTTCATTAGTTCATCAACGTTATAACTACGGAGGAAAGTAACTTATTGGAATTCTGTAGAGACAGGATGAAGGTCTCAACCGTACGCATCTTTTAAAATAAGATTCAGGGCGTTATCGCGAAAACTTCCTGGAATCTTTTATTTCAAACTCTACCGACCATATTAGACCAATAAACATAATAAAAAAATGTTGCGCACAGGAACATATTATGTATCTCTATAACTTTGGACACACAAAAAGCCACAAACTCTGGTTTATTGCTGCCCAATGAAAACGGCCATCGAAATGACTGCGGTCGAGTGTGGCTGCGTGTCGCGGCGAGAGCTTGGTAGAGGGGAAAGTGCGGAGCGGCGTGCGACAATTGAACTGCACGCTGTTCAAAACTCGGCGCTAAGAGAAAATATCGTTATCTTAGCTTCTAGTACACCGATTGGGATGATTTTTCGAAATTTGATACGCCGAATCGAGATATGAACATTGGAGTACAAGATCCCGCTCCTACACCTATATTTCACACATATGTGAGGGTATATCGAAGAGAATATTCTGGAAAAATAATGGAAAATGTATATTTTTACCGATTCATTGAACTAGATTAACAAATATGATTTCTCAAATCAATCATCGCGCGATTTAAGGTAAGTCACATTCCCATTCTAGCTCTTTCAAGGGGTGGCATACGCCCAGCAGTACCAAAAATGCACTAAGAGAAAAACTGTTTTCAAAAGGGATAACCATAGAAATCGAGGAGAATAAATTTCACCCATTGTTCATCAATATTCAAATCTAATAAAAAACTATCTCACTCTGCTTCTATGAAAATTGCCACATGATGGACCTGCAAAACGTGAAAAGATTCTTGTAGAATGAAGTTGTAGTCATAGTCTTTCGGGTGAGATTCTTGAATTTCGGAAAATTCTGCAATTCATGGCAGTTTGAAAAAAGTATGCGTTTTACGGCATGAATGTCACACTTCAAACATGATTATGATTTTTTCACCAAAACATCAAAAATCTGGCCCGACAGACTGTACCTACAACTTATTCTACAAGAATTCTTTCACGTTCTGCAACTCATCAACATTTTGATGAGAAACGATGCAGACTGTGGAGCAACTTGTTCTTCATAGTGCTTTGGGTCACGTGACTATTTATGTGGCCATTTTTAAGAAATCAGAGTGAAATACATTTTTTCTTAGGTTCAAATACCAACAAACAATGTGTAAGATTCTTTTTTATCGATTTCTATTGTTATCCCATTGGAGAACAGCTCTTCTGTTAGTGCGTTTTTGGTGCTGCTGGACGTATGTAGCCTGTTGAGGAAGCTAAAATAGAGAGTTGATGTTATACATCGGATATGAGAATGTGAATTATGTTGAATCGCGCGATGATTGATTCGAGTAATCATATTTGTTAATTTGATTCGATAAATTGAGTAAAAATATACATCTTTTATTCTTCGTCCAAAATATCCGTTCCAATATACCCTCACATCTGTGTGAAATATAAGTGTGAGAGCGATTCCGTGTATTTCAATGTTCATCTCTCGATTTGGCATAAGGAATTTCAAAAAATCATCTCAATCAGTGTACTAGAAGCTGAGACAATGACATTTATTCTTTGCGCTGAGTTTTGAAAGGCGCGCGATTCGATTCTCGTTCGCCGCTCCGAGCTTCCCCCTCCGTCGCGCCCGCGCCGCGGCGCGCCAAAAGTACGCATTTTATACTAGACCGCAGTCATTACGATGACCGTTCTTATTGGGCAGCAATGTACAAGAGTTTGTGGTTTTCTGTGAATTGAGTGTTGAAGAGATACATAATATGTTCGTGTGCGCAACATTTTTTTATTATTTTTTATTGGCCTGATTTGGTCGGTAGACCTTGAGATGGAAGATTCCAGGAAGTTTTTGCATAACGGCATGAATCTCATTTCAAAAGATGCGGACGGTTGAGACCTTTCATCCTGTCTTCACAGAATTCCAATAAGTTGATTTCCTCCGTAGTTATAACCTTTAATAACAAATTCAAAAAACTGACTTTTTGAACAAACGCTTCTCTCCCTTTGTTTATAATTGTGTGAATCGTTTTTGCTTGTGTTTAAAAAGTACGATGCTCCGGCCAACTTTGTGAATTAATTGATCGATTACAACAAAACTATAAATTCGACGGAGCTCGGGCTTTGCAATCTTATTATTGGTTGGTTGGACGTCAAAAATATAGAATTTCAGAAACATTCGTTGTATCAATGTACTTTAGATATACTTGCTAAAATTGACACATTTTTCGATCTTTTTTCACACGCTAGTCCAATTTCCAAAGATGCTATTGATTCTATGAAACTTTTGCTTGTTGTTATTCGCGTAAAATTCAATGGAGAATTTGAATCAGTAACTATTCCGCCTCATGTTGATACTTCTTGATTCATGACCTGAAATTGAAACTAAAACGAGCGACTTTCGTCTTCGAAAACACATTCGTTTTTTCTTCGTCGGAAGCAAACTAGATTCGACCGGAGCGTTCTCAGGGAATGTTCCTGGGCATATTTCAGACCCATAACAATTGCTAGAAAATCAGTTGCTCTTACATTCAGGTTGAGCAAACTTCTCGGCACATTTGACTAAACTACACAGTAAATACGAACATGCAGAAAGAAATAGGGAGTGCGAAAACAGAGTTGACCTTTAAATAATATCGAATATAATTACCGACAAGTTCACCATACCATGTACTACTACTAAGAGGCCAACTACTTCCATGCCAACCATTATTTGCATTATTCAATATTTCGAAGCTAGAGGGATCGGCCGCGTGGTGTGACACAGCCTTTATATCAATATATGAGTTATTCCACGACAAACGCAGGGATTTGGCCAAAAATATACCTTGATGCTTCTGATTCCCTCGTCACATTTTTCACAGATTTTCCAAGCAAAATAAATGTATCAAACATTTTTTTTCGAATGATTGAAAATGATAATGAATTGGATTTTTCAAAAAACAACACAAAATCGAAACCATGCACTTCTTCAAACGTCGATATCTTCGGTTCCCTTAGTCGTACAGATTGCAGCAAAACTCATTCTGAGGATTTTGAATTGTACTTTGATTTTGATTATCTTTAATTCATAGATTCAATAATTTTTCATACATTATGAACAATTATATCATTTAAATGCGATTTTCAAGATGACCCTTTGAGAATTCAAACAAATGCAAGTGTATTCCTTGATTCATTTTCTGAAAAACATGGTACTTTGGAAGTGGAGCTCCGATGGAAATTATATTTGGAAAGCGAATAATTCATATGGGCCTCGCGTGCTGGCATTGCGACAAGCGGCAGAGGCACGGCAGACCCTGTTCACGCGTAGTTATACGTACTTGAGATTCAACCAGGTAACAAACTGTGTAATAATTTTGCCTTCCATACGATTGTTTTGAAATCCCGACACTGTGAAAACATTTCCAGAGATTTTGATCACAGTTTAAAATGAATTTTTCAAAACTTTCTATACGTCCAGTCATTGACAAGTTTGTATGTTATTCTGAGTAATAGATTGATAATACCCATTGTCTGAACACTCGTTTGCGCGAACCTGCAGGTATCTCAGGGCAAGAACTGGATTCCCATGGCGGGCCCTGATTTTTCATATGGCGTTGAACATCACGATCGAAAATCTCAAGTATCAGTTTAACGATGTCCATTCTGAGCGAGGAACTGCATCACATAAAATGTCAAATAAATTCAATATCCCGCCGATACTGCTTCCCAACATTAGCAACCCCAAACCAATGGATTTGAAATGCTTAGAAGTTATTGGCTTGGGGTTGCTAATGTTGGGAAGCAGTATCGGTCAGATATTGGATTTATTTACCTTTCTATGGTATGCAGTTCCTCACTCAGGATGAATATCGTGAAACTGATACTTGGGATGGTTGCTGGTGGTATTCTACTCCTTACAACAAATTAGAACCCGCCATTAATTATCGGTACAGCACAACCAACGTTTTGGACAAATATTGAATTTATTTGTCATTCTATGGAGCGCATTTTCGGACTCCGGATGAATATCGTACAATCGATACTTGGGATTGTTGGTAGTGGTGTTCTTCACCATACGAAAAATCAGGATCCGCGATGAATGATTGAATCAGCATGGCTAACGTTTTACAGAATTTATTCATGACACGGTAGGTGAGAAAATTCTGGAAATATTTTGACACACATGTTGTATTATTTTTCAGTTTTTAGAAGTTTAGAATACGTATGAAAAGTTTGGTCCAAAAATCTTGGAAAATGAAAAATTGAGAAATTTTACTACCGTTTCCCCCTGATAGAAATGTCAATTTGCAGCTGGATTCAAGATCTTATTCGGATGTACCCATAGTTATCAAACTTCTGTTGAGTAGTTTTGAGTTTGTTATTCAGTACGTAAGTAATTGAATGAGACTGAGTCTCATTTCGTTTTATGAAATCAAAAAGGACATCATATTCAGTACTTATTCTTGACGTATGGTAGCTATCGCACAGCTACGAGCTGTAGTTTCGAATTTGTAATGATATGTTTCAGGAACTTATTTAATTGCGTATTTGAATTGGAACTTTTTGTTGTTTCAAGTCGGGTGTTCGGTAGGTAATCTTCGATAATCAAGCTCCTCGCAGGTAGTGCCCTCTGGCTTCATGCTCCTACGGGTCCGCCAGAACAGGTTGCGTCACATGCCGACTTGTCAAGCGCGTCACGGCCGACAAGCGCCGGTTCGGCGCCATTACTCGTCACCTTTATTGTTCGAGTGCAACGACCACGCATCACGTTTTTTCTAGTGCATTTTCTCAGTTCTCTCATATGAAGTACATTAAGACTACTCGTGAATTGATAAAATTCATAATCGCCTTCCCAATTGATTAATCCGAACAAGGTCTGTACAGTGTGTGCTTTATATAAGACTGTTCAGTCTCAAGCGCGTTACACAAACAATACTCAAACAGTGATGAAATGAATAGTTCCGTCATATTATGGATTCAATGAAGTTCAACGTGTGTATTATGCCACGTTTCATTCTTTGCATGCAAAGCGTACAAGTCTCAGTTGCGGTGCACCCGCGCACGCGGCCCTGCGCGACTTGGGGCCTACATCAATCGTTCTTTGAATATACACTTCTGACAACAAGTAGCGGGCCACCTAATTGTCGCTCCGAAAAATGCTCGATTTCAAAGTCTTGTAACTCGGCGAGAGATTGACTCCGAAAATCTTTCGTGAAAGTACTTCGAAGCTTGAAGCTTCATCTTTCAGATGCTCATCTTCGATTGCGTTTATATTTCTATTGTCTTTAGTTATGGTCTCTTGAACCGTCTCGTGTAAAATTTGTGTATCGATGTTCCAACTTCAAAGGAACGCATGGGATCGGTCAAAATCAAAATTTCAATTTCAAGATAGTCATTTCGAAGTTCCGAATGTCCTCATTAGAAATCTCTTTTTGATGTCGCTCTCTGATTTTTTCTCATGGAGCTTTGCGTTTCTGAAGCAAAAATGGTATATTACTTTTTGTTCGCATGTGCTGGGCAAACGAGTTTTCGTATCGAGATTCCCAAATATGGCTGTGGAAGCTGAAATCTTTATCTTTCTGAAACCTTATTGCAATTGTTATTCGGTGACGTTTTGAAGCCATGATCACCATTCAAACAAGATCCTTGAAACCGCGAAATGGAAATTCCAACTTTGACTTCAGGTAGCACGCGCAAAAATAGCGACACAAGTGGCCCAACGTTACAACTTCAACTTCGAAGTGTTTCCTTTGAAACAATGTGTTGGAATTTGCTCCACGATTTTTTCTTGTGAAGTTAATTGATTTTCCACACATATGGACTGTTGAAGCAGTATCTCCGGCATTGGTATTGGCCAAGGTGTACCGCGTAGAGGTTGTCTGGTGAAATTTTCGTGTGTGAGTGTGTGTGAGTTTGTGTGCCAACCGGAGATAAGGACCTCATGGTTTGTCACCACCACGGTACTTTGTGACTCCGAGCCCTCTCTGGTTCGTGTGTTGGTGTGAGTGTATTTATGTGTGTATGCGTATATGAACCGGGCTGTGGGAGATCATAAGATGGAATTTGATACGGATCACAATTATTAACGCGTGTTTCCACCCCTTTGCGTGATCACTTTACGGCATCTTTCCGTCATATTGATGCAGCTCCGAATAAGATATTGCGGCATCCCATGCCAAATTTTGCGCAGCGCCTGGCCCAACTCACAAGGAAACCTTTCGAACCCGAACTCACCGATTTCGATGATCTTGATATATGTTATAAAACATCGAAAAATAAGAGACACGTATTTTTTTATATGTGTTCTTAAGCCCGTTTAGGGGGTGAAATCTACCCTCAAAGTTCACTCTTAAAAAGGCTTTTTTCGAAATATCTCTGCTTCTAATTGGTATTCGGCGACGGAACCAATTGGAAAATGCTCTTTGCGGCGACGCGAAGCTACTAGACATTGTTATGGCCACGAGGGTTGCAACCCCTATTTTTTATACCGGAAAAACCACATTTTTCGAAGATATTTTCGTTGTACTGATTCGAATATTGACTTGAAAGTTGAAAAATAAATATTCTGAGTTGTGAAATGAAGTAAATAAGTTGACGTGTTCAAGGATTTCGCGTTAACCACCCCTAAACACGGTTACTACCCCTTCGGACATTAGTCATCTGCAATAATGAAGAAAATGTTTTTCTCAAGAGAAATACGAATAAGATATGTTTTGAGAGACACATATTTTGTTATATGTGCTCTTAAGCCCGTTTAGGGGGTGAAATCTACCCTCAAAGTTCACTCTTAAAAAGACTTTTTTCGATATATCTCTGCTTCCAATTGGTATTCCGCGACGGAAGCAATTGGAAAATGCTCTTTGCGGCGACGCGAAGCTACTAGACATTGTTATGGCCACGGGTGTTGCAACCCCTATTTTTTGTACTCAAAAAACCACATTTTTCGAAGATATTTTCGTTGTACTGATTCGAATATTGACTTGAAAATTGAAAAATAAATATTCTGAGTTGTGAAATGAAGTAAATAAGTTGACGTGTTCGAGGATTTCGCGTTAACCACCCCTAAACACGGTTACTACCCCTTCGGACATTAGTCATCTGCAATAATGAAGAAAATGTTTTTCTCAAGAGAAATACGAATAAGATATGTTTTGAGAGACACATATTTTGTTATATGTGCTCTTAAGCCCGTTTAGGGGGTGAAATCTACCCTCAAAGTTCACTCTTAAAAAGACTTTTTTCGATATATCTCTGCTTCCAATTGGTATTCCGCGACGGAAGCAATTGGAAAATGCTCTTTGCGGCGACGCGAAGCTACTAGACATTGTTATGGCCACGGGGGTTGCAACCCCTATTTTTTGTACTCAAAAAACCACATTTTTCGAAGATATTTTCGTTGTACTGATTCGAATATTGACTTGAAAATTGAAAAATAAATATTCTGAGTTGTGAAATGAAGTAAATAAGTTGACGTATCCAAGGATTCCGCGTTAAGCACCCCCAAACACGGTTACTACCCCTTCAGACATTGGTCATCTGCAATAATGAAGAAAATGTTTTTCTCAAGAGAAATACGAATAAGATATGTTTTGAGAGACACGTATTTTGTTATATGTGCTCTTAAGCACATTTAGGGGGTGAAATCTACCCTCAAAGTTCACTCTTAAAAAGTCTTTTTCCGATATATCTCTGCTTCTAATTGGTATTCCGCGGCTATGATATTGCTATGATACGATGCGGCTGGTGTAAGAAATCATTATGTTTCAAACATTTCTGTGAAGATTACCATTATTGACATGAATTTATAGAATAATACACTTTAAATTGAGAATTTGAAAAATATTCATCCGCTATAGAATTAGTTCTAGTTTTTTGTATTGAAGTTTTCTGGGTCAATACATATGCAGCTGAACCTGATTTCCATGATCGTTGAAATAAAAAATCAAGAATGATACCTGTGAGCACTTTACTTTGAAAAAACCAAATTGATTTCGAATATTTTGAGTATTTTTATACGTACATAATATAAACACGATTTTCCGAAGTTGGTAACTTCTTGATTACCACGAATAGCATTCTGCACAATGATTTGTTGGTGCTTCAACAGGATCAGGAAAATGATGCTGTATTGTATCTTCAACTATTTTTGCTGCGTGATCTTTGTACTGTTCTTGAAAATTTAATGTCTCTCCAATAATCATATCTATGTCATTGAAATCATTTGTGGCACTTATCAGTATATCTTTAATCGATTCTGCTAACTCCATTTCTCTATGATTGGCCATTCCATCTTGTATTTGAATATTTTGAAAAAACGCGGATAATAAATGTATAACAGTCAAAGGATTGATTCTCATTGTTGAGTCCGGATGGAGGAACAAACCTACTCAATGCTTCTAAAAGACTACACTCATTCCCGAGCATGAAGTTTCACGACATATATACACGACCGATGAGTTACGAAACGAATAATCGGCGATAAACAGTATCGTAAAAAATTATCGGACGAAAAGACGAATTGATGGATTAAAAAGTCACTCGCGAATTATAGTTTATCTTGACCAAAGTGATCCATTTTATGATAAAATTATTGCCTCGTGATAAATGACTTTAAATATAAGATATTCGATATCTCAATTCATATCGTATTCGTATTTGTCTTGAGAAAAACATTTTCTTCATTATTGCAGATGACCAATGTCTGAAGGGGTAGTAACCGTGTTTGGGGGTGCTTAACGCGGAATCCTTGGATACGTCAACTTATTTACTTCATTTCACCGCCCAGAATATTTATTTTTCAATTTTCAAGTCAATATTCGAATCACTACAACGAAAATATCTTCGAAAAATGTGGTTTTTCCGATACAAAAAAAGGGGTTGCAACCACCGTGGCCATAACAATGTCTAGTAGCTTCGCGTTGCCGCAAAGAGCATTTTCCAATTGGTTCCGTCGCGGAATACCAATTAGAAGCAGAGATATTTCGAAAAAAGACTTCTTAAGAGTGAACTTTGAGGGTAGATTTCACCCCCTAAACGGGCTTAAGAGCACATATAAAAAAATACGTGTCTCTTATTTTTTGACGTTTACAACATATATCAAGATCATCGAAATCGGCGAGTTCGGGTTCGAAAGGTTTCCTTGTCAGTCAAATCTGGCGGTTGTACGGAGCGTTGTCTCAACCTTCGTCCAACCATATCTCGCACGTGTTTCATCGGATTTAAATCGGGACTCGTCACCAGTTGATCAAAAAGGGTAATGCCATTCCCAGAAAAACTGTTGTGTGATGTTTGATGTATGAGGTCGTGCATTATCCTGTATGGAGACACAATTTCGTTCACCGCAATCCAACCACATTGGGAGAATAGGGGGTTTCAAAATCTGGTGAATCCACTGTAAAATACTGTAAATAACCTCAGCCTTCAGTGGTTGTACCTATGCTAAATTGTTTCAGTCATTGACCTTTGAGGGTCTTGACATTATCTATTGGTTTTGACGCAGAATTTGCTACTTATTGTCAAATACAGCTGTAATGAAGTAAATAACACGAAATGATTAAATGTGATCGTAACAAAAACGAATCTTGAGACGCAACAAATAACAGATTCTATATGTCAGCTAGCTGGACGTTTGCGATAGACTGGCGAAAAAAAGAGATTTGTCACTATGATTGTTTTTCTCATCGTCTCCCCATAGGTGGATAATGCCGAGCGGATCCGATCTCGCTGAATTCGGAATATTCTGCCTGCCTCGTCCTACGACGAAGTATAGTCGCTGCTAGGTCTATCTATTTTGATTTCATCCTCTTGGAAAAGAGGCACAACTCACCAATCGACTTTTCGAAAATCGATGTCGCAGTCTTGACGGTAACGATAAGGACGTGACTGTCTTTTCCAGCGTGTGTTGCTGTAATTCGATCGAGCAGCCACTTATTCGGAGCATAGAGCTCGTTGACTACGAGGACAATTTCGCCTACCTGAGTTAAAAACTGTGACTTCAACCACTCGGCCTACCTTATAATTGATATAAATATTCTGATGACCAACGACTCCAGACCCCATCTCCCATCTGCGGGATCAACTGCTACCGAGATCAGCGAGACGCTGTTGGAGTGGCGGTTCTGTAGCAGATAATAGTGGGACTTCAATGAAAAAATGGCCCGAAGAGGCCTTGAATTGAGCCACACCTCGATCTGCGCGAGCAACGTAGCCATTTCTTCAAAGGTGAGGGCTGTCTCGCCGATCACCTGGTACAAATGGTGTTTCACCGACTCCCAGAGTCGATCAAAGTGAGGGGCAGACGGTGGATCGATCTTCCACTAAACTCCGTCGTTAGTGAAAGCTGCTGCGATCGTCTTCGAATCGGTTGATGCTGCAGCGAAGAGTAAGCGGACCTCGTTGTCAGTCCCGAAAAAATTCGTACCGCTTTCGCTTGAACTTATTTGACAGAGGCCGCTGCGCGAGGTGAATCACTTGTACGCGAGGGGGAGGTTTCACTCGTATAGCCCGACACCAGGTTGGGATGTGTGGCCATGGTCGCGAAGCAGACGGAAAATATTATGTGAGCCTGCGTAGATTTGTTTCCACGGCCTTTGTTAGTACAAACGTGGTGAACTCCGGAGTGAAAAAAGGGCCTTGAGGGAGCTACTCTTTCTCTGTGCAGATCTTCCATGCGTTGTGTCGCTGTTGCAGTACGAAATCTGAGGTAACGAATACACCGCCCGGCGAAGTTTTTGACTGATAATCGTCCTGCGATGAGCCAGAACCGCTGTCAAACTGTGGCGAGTATCAGCTCCATGCATCATCTGACATCGTACTCGATACAAGAGCAGCGTTGTGCGCGGTGAATCTCCGGGAACGATCATTGGATGACGCTTGTTTGTGTCCAGGATAGAGTAATCGATGCTACCCTCAGCACAAAGGAGTCCTTCCTCGCCGAAAAAGGGTTTAACCGTAGCAGCGGCCTTTTTGTGACGACCACACGCGATGCGAGCGCATGTACTTCCCCCACAGAAAAACCGCCCACGCTCAAGTCTGATTGAGAGCGACAAAGAGTCCGAGAGTTCTGAAACCAGAAGAAAAGTTGAAGTCTGGTGTTCTTCTCTGCTCTACTCTCCGTCAAGCCGCGAGTCCCAGATGAAACGTTAGCATCACGCAACGAGGCGCTAGAGTCGGATTAGACAAGAATAGTCAGTCAGGAGCTCCCATGTTTCGCTGATCTCTTTTGTTGTAGCGAAAGCGGTAACTCGCTATTCTGGTGGTTCGACAATGTTCGAAGTTCGTTGGGTTGGCCACGAATCTCGCGACGTAAGAAGCTACTGGAATCCGGTTCACAGAGCGTGATCACGCAGCTCACAAGGGGAAGGCGTGAGCTTGGGATCACGGATTCCAAAGTTCTTTTGATATGTTGAAGTACTACATAATACCAGTCTGAAGTATGACGTAGAGCACGCCATTCGCAGCCGTTTCCGAGTAAACGAATGAAAATATTCTTATATATATTCTTATACTGTCAACTTTGTCAGTTAAAATGCGGAGGCTGCGTAGCTCAGCGGACAGGCGCTCGACTTCCACGTTGACGCCCCGAGTTCAATTCCTGCGACGACCTTTTTTTTCAATTCTTTTTTTTTCCTTCTTTCTTTATTTCTGGTTCTTCTCACAATGCATATTACTAATTCAATGAAAAAATGCTATGGAATAACAAGGTTGACAAGGCTATGATTCAATATAAAACGTAATTTATTTTTCAAATACAATAGAAGTGTGAATGATCATTCGTCGCTATCGTTCGCATTTTCGGCGCAACTAGTGCACTCGTGCGGATGACATTTGTCGTAAAAACAGTTGAAACAATCATTTTTTCGCAGCATGCACATGATTTAAATGCAACGCTGGTGCACGTGCAATTTTTCTTCAGAAGTGATATCGGAAAACAAATTTCATTTACATTCTAGAATATCACTTGTTGTTCCGTCAATTTTGCGGCACACCACAAATTACGAAATATATCAGCAGAAGGGACGTCGTATCTCTGAAAGAGACAGTTGAAACAGCGGAAAGATTCCGATAACAAACGCGACATGCAATTCCAAAATTTGATTTGGATTTCGTTATTAACACAGATCCGACGCATCGTCAATACCAAACAACGTATAACAGATCCTTGGACTTCAAGCGAGCAAAAACTGTATACGTCAAGAAACAGAACCTGAACAGACTCACACATTCATACACCGCGCAATATACAGTAACTGCGTCAGGAAAGTTGCTTCCGAAAGTTTTCATTTGCCTCCAGGAGATATCCGATAAATTTGGACCTATTGTTTCGAAAACCGTAGATAGATCAACTGCAGAGTTTGAAAACGTCGAGGTATGCTGTTCGAAATCCGGCAAACTCACAAAAGAGCTGTATAGACGGTATCTGGAAACAATTCTCGTCGCTTACGCCAAAGACGAAAGGTTCATGCTTATTATCGATTCCTGGGGTGGACAGACTGATAGCAATTTGCTTGACGAGATTTTTAATAATAATGATGGAGAAGCGACTCGCACGCTGAAATTTATGCCGCCAAAGTGTACACCTTTTTTCCAACCATACTTCCAGTGTATTTCTACCGTGAGGTTAAGCTTTCAATTGATCGATTGTAAAACGCTCATAGTTTGTTAAAAGAAATAGCACCACGCAAAGAAACGATCAAAATACAATCGTTGGTTCTTCACCAATTCAGCGCACTAAAATTCAATGATATATTAAAATATGCTTGGCCAGCCGCAAAATTGACGGAACAGCGAGTGATATTCCAGAATGTAAACAAAATTTGTTTTCCGATATCGTTTCGGAAGAAAAATTACGCGTGCACCAGCGTTGCATTTATAACATGCGCATGGTGCGGAAAAAATGTTCGTTTTATCAGTTTCTATGACAAACGTCATCCGCATGAGTGCACTCGTTCCGCAGAAAATGCGAACGATAGCAAGGAATGATTGTTCACACTTCTATTGTATTTGAAAAATAAATAACGTTTCAAATTGAATTATAGCCTTGTGAGCCTTGTTATTCCATAGCACCTTTCTTTTGAATTAGTGATATGCATTGTGAGAAAAACCAGAAATGAAGGAAAAAATGAAAAAATAAAATAAAAAAAAGTTCGACGCGGGAATCGAACCCGGGGCGTCAGCGTGGAAGCCACGCGTCTATCTGCTGAACAACGCCGCTTCCACGTTCCAACTAACAAAGTTGACAGTGTAAGACTAGTTAGAAGAATATTTTTATTCGTTCACTCGGAAACGGCTACAAATTGCGTGCTCTGCGTCACACCTCAGACTGCTATTATAAAGTACTTTGACATACCAAAAGAACTTTGAAATCGGTGATTCCAAGCTCGCGTCTTTTCTTTGTCAGATGCAAGTAGTCCTCGTGATGCACAATTCGCCGGATTCTGTTGTGATTCGTTATGATTACACAGCGCGTCCGGTAGAGTACGTTGAATTTCCGACACTCGGTTTGCGACGTACGTATTTCAGCGAACCGGGTGACTTCGTATCCTGACAAGCGTCATAGCGGCGTCGGACCACGGATAGACTGGACAGTCGTGGTATAGTTTGTAAAGTACATTTTTGATCAACTCGACGAGAAGATGTGCGGCGCAGAGTTTAAGACTCGGGAGTGGAACCTGTTCCGCCGGAGCCACCTGCGTCTTGATTGCGACGAGAGTTGATGTCCGCGATTCTTCAACAATGTAGAGATACACGAATGCTGCATAAACTCTTTCCGATGTATCCGTGAACCCGTGAACAGTGATATTTTGAGGTGTGGACTGTGTTTTCAACCGTCTCGGAATACGAACTTTAGAAATGTGATGAAGGTAGCATAAAAGATTGACCATTCACGTGACTTGGTAATCGGTAGCGGATTATCCCAGCCGAGTTTCAAAAGCCACAATGACTGCAAAATATCTTGGCCTTGATGATCACCGTAGCAAGCCAACCGAACGAATCGAAAAGCTCCGCGGTCCTGGATAGGACTCGTCGCTTCGTGAGCAGGAGTTCACACTGCTTAGTTTCGAGGTAAAACGTAAAACAATCGCTGGTTGCTTATCACGAGAGTCCTAGCATGTGGAACGCGGCTACTGCTGGGCAGTCGAGCGTTGTCGAGCTTTGAAAGCGCACACGGTGATCAGGAAGGGAGAAAAGGTGCGATGAAGATATCCACAAAAATGGGCGATGCAGCAAGTTTCCGTATCATCTGGACATCCAAAATCCGCGAAGATCAAAATCCTAGCAGATACCTTTTGCGAATTATCAACATTCATATGTATGTAAAAATGTACTCTCTAGAGTTCGAACTGCCCATCGATAACCCGAAGTTCTCAGCTCACCAATTCCAATTTATGGACCCAAACCACGTTCATTTCCTATCATTAAGTTCCTAAGTCCCAACAATTCGGAGCAATCAACATCAATTCAATTTATTATTAACAAGTTTCGGATAAAACAGACTTTCAGGGTGCAAAAGTTAGGGCATTAAGTTCTGATCATGTATAAAATAGAAGATTGAAAGACAGACAAGGATATTTTAACCAGGAACCTACGTATTTGTTTGATCAGCCATTTAGAAATGGTTTGAACAGAATATTTCCATCTCAACATTTTTAATGCGATTATAAAGATCATAAATTTTCAGGCGCTCAAAGCTGAATTCTAACATCCGTTTTGTGCTAGAATTGTAAGAGCCCATGTGGCAATCAATGGAAGAGCTCCAACCAGAGTAGATGTTCCGCCCTCCGCGAACACATGGACAAGCGTGGTTGCGAAAAGAACGTGCGCAGTAGAACCGAGCGTGTGACAGCGAGCTTCATGAGAAACGAGTTTGGAAGATGAAAGCGCCCCCATTTCCTCAGTTGGCGTCGATATTTCGTTTCTGCCCATCGTTTCTGTAGCGGTGGTCGACCGAGCTTCAGGAGCAGTAGGGCTGGAACCGTGGATCATCGTGTGTTGTTTCGCCTTGCACACCTGACAGACCCTAGTCGAGTTGCACTCACGTATAAAATGTCTAACGTTGCAGTTGGGGCAGAGCTTGTTTGCCAGCACAAATGCTTTTTTTCTCTTCTAAATACTTAGATCGAAACCCATCGCAGAATACGACAAAATGATTTTGCTGACAGAAAGAGCACCGAGAGTTCGGGCGGCTAATAATTATAATTATCTTCGGCTGATAATAAATCGTAGATGCGTTGGAGATTTTCGAAGCGAGAGTGGTGGATAAATCGGGACGATGGAGATCCTGTATCGCGCAGATATTTGCCTCGACAGATAAGTGCTCAATGTATGTAAGTCAAACGTGACTGTTCATCAAGCGTCTGCACCGTCAGATAAACTAAAAGATCGCCGTAACCATCGACTGGACGACCGGGCATTCGTAGAGTGGAGACGTCATATGCCGTTCCGTTATACAACGCTTTGAGCTGACCCGTGGACTCTGAATTCATCGGCTGCAAAACCCAGATATCATAAGTCTGAGACGTCGATAGAAGGCGAACATTCTCGTATCGATCGATCAGCGTCTTCCATGCGATGTCAAAATTCTCAGCGGTGAGAGGAACAGATTCAAGTAAGACTGCTGGCTCCTTCTCAAGGCTCATCGTGAGATAGTGAAGCTTCTCGATTGCAGTCAACGACTGATGGTTCTCACCATTCACAGAAAGAGGTCGCGAAACGATAGCCACTCCGGAACCTTTCCGGAGAACTAAGGCAGCGCAATCTTCGGAAGCTGTTGAGTCCTCTGTTGAGGTTGAAGTTTCGCCGAAGCTCCTTCTTCAGCTTTAAGCTTTCGTGCTAGATCGAGGTGTTTACCTTTATTACTTGAGTGACCGTTCCTGGTTAGATAATAGGTTTCGTTGACAAAATACTCGAGCTTTTGGTTCTGGACTGTTGACATTTCTTTGAGTTTTTCATGGCAGCAAAAGAAGGTGTTTCATTGCTGATCCAAAGTCGCAATCTTTGATTCGACAACCCCGAGTGTACCTAATATAAGATCGACTGAGTCGTTCAAAGTTTTCGAAGGAGCGAATAATTCAGCCTAAATAACTATCCTGCTTATGTAGCAAATCCTCTATCGTCGGGTGAGTAAACGTCGAGCAATCACCGAGAAGTCTGGTCGCAATAGCGCGTTTACGTTCCGCCGCGCAGGTGAGAGCAAACAATCTACAAGAGCCGGCTATTTGGACCTGCTGATATGAGAATGCGATACCCGATCAGTTGGTCGCGTTGCGATTGTTCCTTCAGTGCGAGCGTGATACGTACGCTGTGACGTGACGTGGCAGCGACGGAGAAAAAAGAGAGACCAACCCGAGGTCATTGACCAAGTCGAACTATTTATCTGTCGGCATAGTAACGTCTCGACTCCCGCGCGATGCGATGCACTGATAATCACAACAACCGGGTGACCAATAAATTGTCGTGATCAATCGGAAGATTTCTACGGAATACCAGATCGTCCAATCGTTTGTAGAAGCTATTACAGCCTGACGCTCACGTTACACTTCCAACTAATCTGAAACGTATATTTTGAAATGTGTCGAATAACAAATTCTTTATATCAGCTAGTTCGACGTTCTTGACAGACTGGTGTGAAAAAGGAATCTCCGTAAAAAGCACCTCTGGTGCAGAAACCTTTCGCCTAGTTATATAAATGTGATAGTCTCCCACAAAAAATACATTTTTATGCCAAGAAAACAGTATACACTTATTATTTTATACAAAAATTCCTTCCTCGTAAAAAAAAAGATTCGAAATCAGATGCTATTGCCTAGTACCGATATCACGTTGTCTTTTTTCGAATTGACAATTGGGCTTTTCATAACACGGTATTGACAGCCTTCCTGTCCTGCCACGTAGTACCATAGATATAACGATAGAGAACTGACACCTCCATTGGTTCACCCAACTAACATTTTGAAAAAATAATTAAAAAAAAACAATTGGTGGTAGTGGTATTTACTCCACTTCATCGCCCAGAATATTTAATTTTCAATTTTCAAGTCAATATTCGAATCACTACAACGAAAATATCTTCGAAAAATGTGGTTTTTCCGGTACAAAAAATAGGGGTTGCAACACCCGTGGCCATAACAATGTCTAGTAGCTTCGCGTCGCCGCAAAGAGCATTTTCCAATTGGTTCCGTCGCGGAATACCAATTGGAAGCATAGATATATCGAAAAAAGTCTTTTTAAGAGTGAAATTTGAGGGTAGATTTCACCCCCTAAACGGGTTCAAGAGCACATATAACAAAATATGTGTCTCTCAAAACATATCTTATTCGTATTTCTCTTGAGAAAAACATTTTCTTCATTATTGCAGATGACCAATGTCTGAAGGGGTAGTAACCGTGTTTGGGGGTGGTTAACGCGAAATCCTCGAACACGTCAACTTATTTACTTCATTTCACAACTCAGAATATTTATTTTTCAATTTTCAAGTCAATATTCGAATCAGTACAACGAAAATATCTTCGAAAAATGTGGTTTTTCCGGTATAAAAAATAGGGGTTGCAACCTTCGTGGGCATAACAATGTCTAGTAGCTCCGCCTTGCCGCAAAGAGCATTTTCCATTTTGTTCCGTCGCGAAATACCAATTAGAAGCAGAGATATTTCGAAAAAAGACTTTTTGAGAGTGAACTTTGAGGGTAGATTTCACCCCTAAATGGGCTTAAGAGCACGTATAAAAAAATACGTGTCTCTTATTTTTTGATGTTCTACAACATATATCAAAATCATCGAAATCGGTGAGTTCGGGTTCGCAAGGTTTCCTGTAAGTCCGGACTTACCTGATCCTTCGTGATCGTCGGATCCATCCGATCCATCGATAAAAACCCGATCGTCGGAACAACGGTGTCCGTTCGTAACACTAGGTAACAACACTGACGGACCCATGTGCCAGCTGTTATTCGTGACAAATTCGAACATTATTCGCCATCATTTTGACCACATGTTCGCCATCACAACTGGAAGATTTGTGGGAAAAATTCAGATACCATTTGAGTGCAGACATTTTTCATCATGTTCGCCCCGTTAGCAGTGACAATTTTATTAAGTTATTGGACAATATTTTCAATCAAGCTCTGATCAAAATCAAAGACATATGCACGACTATCAATAACAAAGAACTTATTTAACTTGGCATGATTGCGCCGCAATGTTCTACACTTGACCATCATGATCGCCATTCAGTGAGAGAACAGCAGTACAATGTGAATCATTTGCGTGCATATGTTGAAGCAAGCAAACAACCTTTGCATTCGGGACAAGAATTGAACTATGACACAACTACGAATGCCGTGTCAAATGACAGAAATGGTCTGTTTCTTCTTGATGAGCTGTCAGGCACTGGAAAAACGTTCCTCACTGGCTTATAGTCTAAGAGCCCGCGACACTAGACCAACTATGATAAGACTTATCAACTCGATACATATCACTCGTTCCTTCAATAATTGGAAAAGGCGAAATAGCGCTGCTGCCCTGCATAGACGGAATGATAAGTTGAGGAACAATTTTTTGAACTTACTCTTCCGAGTAATCCAATATTGTAATACTTTTTGATTTTCTTCGTTCAACGATATAGGCAAGGCATAGGGCTATATAAAGATTGGTGTGGCCAGCTCCCTACACAATCCTGACCTTGGCAGCAGTGAGAGAAATACCCCTAAAATTCGATTATCGAATATCATCGAACTTTTCAGAAAATCGGATAGCACGCCTTGGGACCAAATTCCCTCGCTTTATTCGGTGGCATGCAGCATGGACGCGGTTCTCTTCGATTTGAGCCTATGGAATATGCGTAGCGCTATTACTTACAATAAACTTCAGGCGTCTTTGATTGTTTGAACAAATGAATTGCATATTTGCTGTTTTCCCATTATTCCGTCGTTTTCCTTGTTTTTCGCTGTATATTTTCATAGTCCGAGGATCCTGAGAAGCTCACAATGTATTAACGAAATGATCAAACTGTTCTAGCATTACCACAAAATTTATCACATCATAGAGAGTTATTTCAAATCGAATTATGCATCAAGATTCGCGGCAGCGAATCGCCGTCAAGTTCATGCCGTGAATCAGTTACCCTATCGACCTTTCATGCCTGTAAACGTTGTGTCGTAATTCCTCAACCACGCTACATCGAGGAATGAAATTCACAAGACCAATGGTTCAAGTCCATATGAGCTTCGTGGTAAAGGTTTCACGAAATCGATTCAATAGTTCCTGAGCTATGAACTGTCAAAGTAAGTGACAAATCGTCTTCAAACAGTTTTTCGCAGACCCTTTTCTTGTCTGTACGATATCTCTAGAATTAATGCAATGATCGACTTCAGATTCAGGAGAGATATTCTCTCTATTGGAATCTCGATCCCTATCGATTTTTGTGAAGATCGGATGACGTATGAAAAACATAGAGCCCAATCAATTATGCTGTGTGATATGTGCGCGTGTATGTGTGTGTGTGTGTGTGTGTGTGTGCGCGCGCGCGCGTGTGTAAGTGTGTGTGTGTGTGTGCGCGCGCGCGTGCGTGCGTCTGTGGTATAGTTCCTGATATCCAGGTCACCGGCTCCATATTTTTCGATGCCCATGTCGTCCGCTTCTTGATTATTCGTATTTGGATCTCTTGCAGCGCGGGTCCTGGTGTTCAGGTCTCCAGCTTCGTAGTTTTTCGTATCTGGATCCCTCGCAACAAGGTTCCTAATGTCAGGTCCTCGGTTTCGTGGTTTTTGGTGTCTGGGTCATGCGCTCCGTAGTTTTTCGTGTCTGAATCCTTTGCAGCGTGGTTCCTGGTGTCCAGGTCCCCGGTTCAGTATTTCCGGATGTACAGGTCGTCCGCTCTGTAGTTTTTTGAGGTAAAAAGTTGTACCTCTGGAAGACTTCAATCTCTTGAAAATCAAGATAGTTGATGTTGATTCAACTGTCGACTGAAATTTTTCATCATGAATTTACTGCGAATATATTCGGGTACGCGTGCACTATACCTGGCAGTTGATTATTTGTATGCTGATGCGTTCAATATTGAATCCGAGAGGAATGAGAAAAATCGAGATAGAACCAGCCATTTAAAACATCGATGAACTTTATGAAGAGATATAAGATTGTCAGGCAGAAGCTGCGAGCATGTATTACATACAAGTAAGATTAGTGTGTACTCGAACCAACCCTTTGAGTAATTTATAACCGAATTGTATGGATGCGGATATAAATCTCGACAAAAATATCAAAATCTATACGGTCTGCATACGGTTCTTAGGCTGGGGTTCTATCCGGATATATACGTCGCTATCAGTTGCTATCCGACATTTCATGCAGAGACCTCATGAGTATATACGAATTTCGTGAGTAATGATTCAAAGCATTTTTTAAATCGAGGAAGGTAAATATTCTTATCCAAATGTATCAAGACATGATATAGAAAACTGGCAGTTTTATTTTCAGAAAGAGTAAACTTTAGTCAACATTCAAGTCCGTTATTGTACATGAAAACTCATCAGCGACATCAGTCAGATCATTTGGAACCATTCGAGTGAACGAAATTTTTCATAATTTGATGAAGCAGCAAGAGTACTACCGATGAATTAGCCTATAAGTACATACCATAGTATACATAGAGCTCGCAACATGGATTGTTAGCAGAATCTAAGACAATAAATCTCTACCAAATTAATCATGCTGACACTTGTTCATACAATAAAATACTGTACTACACAATAATTCGTAATTATCGATGATGTTGCGTTTGTCTGGAAACCCGCTTAATGATTCATAATGTAGCATTAACGAATGGCTGCAGTGTGGGAAGAAGGAATGTGCCCATCAAGTATGGAGCTCTTGAAATGGCTTTTCAACATCAGCACACGAATCAGTGAGGTTCGACTTTGCGATGTCGTGGTGCTTGGCGTTATTTCGTGATTTCACGACAGAAGCTGGCCATAGGTTTCTGTATCCTTCCCCAGTAGGATATTATGGGACTTAGCGTCATTTTTCACATTTATAATGCTTTTGTGAGGTATTACAGATTATCCATCTTGATTATATCACGTGAACTTATATGAATATAAGTAAAGGCTTGATCAATCTAATCCAGTCAAATAATATCAGATATCTCCTGACATTTCGGTAGTGATATCTTCATCAGAGGCTGAAATTCATTCAAGAAAATACAAATCTCACAAACAAGGTTACAATTTTTACAATTCGTAAAACATACAGTAAAAGATTTCAATCATAGTATAAGTCGCGATTAAAACAAAACTTTGAAGTCGGAGATCTTCAATTACACATACAATACCCGTGCTTGACATGGTACTGTTGAAGGGAGAGGTATCTGAGTAAAAGACGAAAAAAACAGGTAAATCACGGGAATTTTCAACTCGAAATCTAACGTGTTGATTGGATCCTGTTTTTTTCATTCGAAAATATGTACATTGAGGTATGTTCAGGAATCTGTCAAAATGAATTCGTTGACCGGAAGCGCCGTAGCCGTGATCAGTGTCGGAGTGTTGTTCGTTCAAACCGCTAGCAGTGCCAAGGTTTCCGGGCAGTCGGCTGATCTGAAACATAAAAGCGCAATAGATTCCTGGAATATAATATACAAAGCTCTTCGCTACATAGGGGTTTTCTATTCGAATAAACCCTTGCTTCCTTATGCAACCAAAATTGCCAAAAACTACAAATAAAAAGCGAATGTTAGACTGAAACGATCGTCATTTCGGAAAAAATAAGTATTCCACAAAAGTCCTATTCAGCAAACAACTTTGTACATCATATTGTTATGAGGAACCATGGCAGGCTATTCAAGATCGCCTAGTTAGTTAATATGATTTACTAACTGTAGATACATTTCTATATGATTAATGTTCATTCACAAAAATGGTCACTCAGATACAACTTTAATGAGACGGGTCAAGGCAAATAATTCTATCGTAATCGTCTACCTTCTACTCTACTGTTCGGAAGCAGGCGTCCATGCTATATGATAGAGATTGGACGGGAGATTATTTCAGTAGCTGTCACGCACCCAGACTTCATATGCACTCTTAGCCGTCTCTCTACTGACTCGCGAGTCCGACTCTGCAGGCTCGCAGCAGCGTAGGAAGATAACAGCTTCCTCGAACTATACTCGTTCGTCGCTGCAAACAATATTTCAGGAATGCATTGCGTTTTCATGTTTCAGATCAACCGACTGACCGAAATCCTAGGCACTACAAGCCATGTGCTCGAAAAACACGTCTGACGCGAACCGCAACGGCAGCGCTCCCAATCGACGAATTCATTTTTAAAAAAATCTTGAACATACCTAACGTAAATTTTTTTACACAAAAAACCAGGGTTCAATCGAAACATTAGTTTTTGAGATAAGAATTTTCCAAGTTCGCCGGTTTTTTCGCCGTCTACACCGGTACCTCCCTTCAAGAATATACACATCGGTGCTCCAGTTACCACAATACAGTAATACACAGCCTGACGGATCTTCAACCTATATATAAGCTAACTGTGATGAGTCAAAGTATTGGCACTCGTTCTAGACTCGAAAAAATCGAAGCATTTGCTGACGTCAGAGTCCGGATACATTGTAACAACTTCATCACCAATTATCTGACTACGACAAGCTTCTCCTTCACGATACATCGTAGGCGAGGAAGAGAAGCACAAAACGAGCCAAAATCTCCGTTTGAGGACATGGACGGATTAGGATGGGGTTCTGTGCATTCGCTTCCAAGAATTATCCACAAAAACTATTACAACTTCGAAAATTGCATTTCCACAGTACAAAATAAATGTATGCAATTTTCGAAAATTATGAAATGAAAAGTGGGCACATTTGTTCACATAATTTTTGGTAGTAAAGGCTGAAAACCTCATCTCTATCCATTCGAATTATCAAATCTCGGTGATTGAGTGCTTCATTTCCTCGCCTAAAATTTGATATCACTGATGTCAAGTCAAATTTTTGCAGAGAACTGCCCAATTTCTCAGAGAAACCTTTTACATATGGTAGAACCGCGATCTTGTTTCTATTGTCAGTACAATATGGATTGTCAACAGTCGTAATAACAGATGTGTTTCTTTTTGGATCAGTCAGAGTAACAATTACATCGATAAGTTTTTCTATCGAACCTTTGACCTTTGAATTGTTTCAACCTTTCAGTTATCAACCCTTTGTAGGAAAAATCACGGTTCTTATTCTGTCGTAACAGTATCCCTACGAGATTCAGATTTTCAACGTGGAACTTCTGGTGGGTAATAGATACAGCTTTATTTACCAGGTTGAATACTATTCATCGATGTTGTTTTTTCGGGCGTGCCGAATTGACATTCTAAAATCTCCCGGGAAACAGCGGTTTGCGGTACCAATTCGTAGTTTTCTAGTTAGACGTATCACTGATGCTGTCCACGTCTAACAAGCTGATCGGTGAAGTTGGAAGTGAATTCCAACCGGTCACTATAACTGTTGAAGGTACTGAATACCTAATCTAATTCCATTCTAGGAATGCACATGATGATATCATCGAAAAACCTGGTTTGAGGTCCATGTTTGATGAGCAATCTCGCTCTGAGTCTACTATGACTATGTCTGCTAGAATTGGTGTCTCAGGGGAATCCATTGGGGACCCCACAAATTTGTTTGTAGTATCGATTATCAAATGGAAGATATGTATTGTCTCACAAAAACATTATATCAGCTAGTAATTCAATCAAACTATTACTGTAATTGTAGTTTTTTCCTGTATATTTTACAAACTGACTTCTACCTATTATTTATTTAATTGATCTTTAGTGTACGATTTCTGTTTTCTTAACTGAATTTTCGCCTCTGACAAAGGCAGAACATCACTTTCGAAACGTCAGGCGATATTCGACATTATTTGACTCGACTGAATTGATCAAGCCGTCACTTATATGAATTATAGATGTTTGCTATAACACTCGTACATGGTTCCTTATAACTGGTTGTCATATTTTTCGTGACTTGCAGAAACTGTATTGCCAAAGAAAACGTTCAGTGCGGGCAAAAATGTGCTGCTGTATCGAAACAAACATGACTGCTGCACGACTTCGACTCGGATATGATTAACATTAATTTGAATACGTATATTTGAATAGTACTTTTCAAGCATTATAAGAATGCTACTATTCTCGTTACAAACAGTGCGTGAATATACTGTTGCGACGCCATCATCTGGAAATATGATTGACTAGCTGTCCCCGCAGCGGGGCCCGCGTGATCTTTTTTTTCTCATATGAAGTGTCGAGTGAAAGGTTAGGTCAGCTGGTTTCGGGTAAGGTTGGGTTTTTGTGAGCATTATAGACGTGTAACTCTCACGGTTTATACACTGCACGCCGAGAGAGCGCTCAGATAGCTGGATTGTCTCTGACTTACTTGACACTTATCGTTATAATTTGGCCGATTAGCCCCATATCGTTATGAATTATAGCCCATATGTTATTCCGATGTACAAACAATAATACTGTGAAGTTTCGTCAGAAACCCTCAAGTAATTTTCGCGTGGAAGAGTCACAAATATCCATACATCCATACATATGAAATTTCGCGTTTATAATAGCAGTAGGATTATTATCATGCTGAATCATGTGCAACACGCCTGTGACAATGTCTCACCAAGCCTAGCGGCAGCTGTGTTGGTTAGTTCATTGGATGACCGTCAGGTCTCGCAATGCAAGTTCAAGTTCCTGAAAGTTTTCCCATCTTTTCAGAAAATCAAAACGTACTGACTAGATTGCTTCATCGCTATGAAATCCCAAGCCATGAAATTATTTCGGAAGAAAATATACAATACAAAAAAACAGCATGAATTTTTCGAGTTTCACTAATTTCTAATCTCTTTAGAGGCGGTGGGATATATATGTCACACCTATCTTTTCTCATTCCAATCTTAATATTTCTCATACATTAAATCGCTCCAAAACCAGCCTCATCGACAATAATGTTTCAGAATTTTAATCGTTATTTGGCACTCCATGAAATCCAACAAATCAACGCAAAATCTACCAATAAATGTGTTTTTAGGGCCGCAGAGGCACCAATCGTTTTCATTTCATGTTGTCAATTTGAATCGTATCGATTTTATCAGGTTTTTCGCCACGTTTCCCATGGCCCCTACTGTACTCGTCATAGTTCACTGGGTACGCGATGACGGTGAAGTTGTAGCTGATTCGTTGAGTGTCGATCTAGACGGCACACTTCAGAATTTCGTAAGAAAATTTCGATACACTGTCTCAATACCTGTCCGCCAGAATTAAAACGATTTAGAGAAATGATTTTGAATTATAGGTAAACATGCAAATAAAAGGACTGGCAAAACCCGGCGAGGATGTACAACTCACCATCACTACGAAGCCAAATTCATACATTGGTCTATTGGGTGTCGATCAAAATTCGATTTTGTTGAAATCTAGCAACGATATTACCCAAGTGAGTGACGAATCAAGTATCTCAGCATCCAGGAGGTTATATTAAATATAATATAAATATAAAACTTGTGTGTTTTCGTTATAGGAACAAGTTATGCGTGAACTTAGATCCTATAATGGGGAGGAAGAGTTTCTATCCGATACTTCCTACTGGAGTCCTGGGTCTTCCACAGCATTCGACGTCTTCGATGTATGTATCAGATCTACTCTAGTCATGTAGATGTCCGTGAGCTTCGATTCGAACGAAATTTCATTGTTGATGATTTTGCAGAAAGCCGGGGCGATAGTCATGACTAATGGAATGGTTTACGAAAACCTTCGGTTGCGTGAGTACAAAAATCGTTGATTGGAAATTCAATCTCTCTTGTGATACATTTACTAATTGATCAGGAGCAAATACTAAAATGGTTCGAAACTCATCGATTCCATTCGTTCTGAATATCTCTCAGAGAAACCGTCGAATTCAAATGTGTCGTGAAATCAAATGTCGTACGAGACAATCTCTAAGGAAAGACTTGGCTTGGTCTCACAAAGGGCTTGTAGTTTCCGTCTGGCGCTGAAATCGATTAGCGTTGATTATGTTCATCTGCTTAGTTGCACACTTTTCATACTAGTTTGAGATTTTGTTCAACCATTTTCTTGGGTTGAAGTGAACATGCTGATACCTGAATGATCCATAAGATGAGTCAATATGTATTGCAAGGTACACGATATTGACAAAATCGATTACGGGATGGCGATTTTATTTGATCAGAAAATTTCCATGAAATTTTCAAGCTTTGTCAGATAATATTTGTGATACTATCTTCAACCGATTCTTGTTGTTTGTGCGAGAAAATTTTGCTCAGCTGCCGCTTGTAGCCCAATGAAAAGCAAATGCGTTTCTTTGCTCATCATAATAACTTCGTTTTACAAAAGTCTAAAATTCGACTCGACACACTATAACTATAATATCATCAGGCAAAAATCTCATATAGTTTCTCAAGAATGGCAAATCATGAACAATAATGCAATGCTTACTTAGAGGCGACATTTTCACCCCAGAAATTCACTTCATCAACTGTAATTCGATAAAATTATCAGTTTTCGTGACTAGGGCGTGAAGTCGAAATAATATTTTCATATTATCCGTGAAGCATTAATACATTACGCATACAAGGAAAAAAAATTCTTCCCAATATTTTATTTTTAAATACTTTTATCAGTCGTGTTTACGTCTTGCTTCGACTCAGTCGTGTTTACGTCCTGCTTCGAATCGAGTAGACAATTACAACTAAAACTAAATATAGTGTACAGTGTGTGCTTGTGAATCTCTCCGTTCGAATCGAGCTGTTTCCTCTGTTGATGTTCATACAATAAACAACCAAATGAGTACATCCTCGGGGCTCGCAACCCCAGAAAACAAATCAGAATGGAAGTGAATAAATAAAAAAAGGGGCAGGAACAGTCCTGAATATGACACTAGAACGAATAAGCCACTCAAAATATCTGACTACTGGCTAAATAAACCTGTAGAAACAAGCAACAAATTCAGTCCACTCACAGTGGAAAATGGAAAATATAGCTCTCAAAAAAGTGTAACTGAAGATGAAAGTGAAAAAGAAAAGCAAATTATAAAATCTCCTCCCATATTCGTTAGTGGAGTGAGTTACATAAAGCCTCTGGTTGATCTTTTGAATGTAACTGCCAAAAATGAATATACTTTGAAAATTCTCCCAAATCAGGAAGTGAAAATTCAACCTAACACTACTGAAAATTTTTTACCAATAATTGAAGCCTTGAAAAAGAAAAACACAGAATTCTACACTTTTCAGAAAAAACAAGATCGAAGTTTCAAAGTAGTATTAAAAAACATGCATCCGTCAGTGGATTCAGAAGAGTTGAAAATAGAAATTGAGAAGCTTGGTTACAAATTGAGAAATATATCAAATATTAAACATAATGTGACTAAGATTTCACTACCGTTATTCCTTGTAGAACTCGAAACAAGTGAAAAGAATAAGTCAATCTACGAAGTTACAAGGCTTCTCAATACAATCGTCAGTTTTGAACCACCGCATAAAAAACGTGAAATTCCCCAGTGCACAAACTGTCAGGGATATAATCACACGAAAAACTATTGCTACAGACAGCCTGTCTGTGTGAAGTGTGCAAAAAATCATCTGACAAATGAGTGTCCAATCAAAGAAAAAATCCCAGAAGTTATTTGTGCAAACTGCGAGGGCAATCATCCTGCCAGTTACAAAGGATGTACAGTTCGGAAACAGCTCCAGCAAAAATTTTATGAAACTCTAAGACCGAAAGTATTGAATCGTACACCACAACAACATACAGGTAATACAAGCACAATAAGAGCTAATGTCTCATTCGCACAGGCGGTTAAGGTAAACAACTACACAGACCCATTGAAACAAACAGAAACAGAGAGTCAAGTGGCACCAGCACTCCCCAATGTATACACAAACAAGATAGAAGAAATGATGCTCAAGCTCATGGATCGTATGGATATAATGCTGAATCTTCTCACCACGCTAATAAACAAGACAGATAAATAAAAAATATGCTGAATATAGGAATCTGGAATGCGAACGGCCTAAGCAATAGACTATTAGAGATAAATTTTTTTTTAAAAATACATAACATAGATATAATGTTAATTTCAGTAACTCACTTTACTGATAAAAATTATTTCAAGATTCCAAACTATACGGTTTATGATACGAAACATCCTGATGGAAAAGCTCATGGTGGAACAGCCGTAATTGTAAAAAAGTGCCTAAACCACTATGAAAGTGAAAAATATTGCAGTGTATTTCTTCAATCCACTTCAATAACATTGGCAGAAAAAAATGGTCTAATTACACTCTCTGCAGTTTACTGTCCACCAAAATATAATATTGAGTGTAAAGTATTCGAGAGTTTCGTCAAGACACTGGGGAATAAGTTTATAGCGGCAGGAGACTATAACGCAAAACATCCGTGGTGGGGTTCAAGGTCATCAACTCCAAATCCAAAGGGAAGACAACTTTACAAGGCAATTCAAAATAAAAATTACAACATTGTTTCTACAGGTGAACCCACGTACTGGCCAACAGATCCTAAGAAAATCCCAGATCTTATAGACTTTGCTGTTACGTCTGGCTTAAATTCAAACTATATATCAGCTAAATCTTGCTTGGACCTATCGTCAGATCATTCTCCTATCTTACTACACTTAAATGCAGACGGAGTGATATTACCAAAAAATACAAAATTATATAATAGCAAGACTAACTGGAAAAAATTTAAAGAATACATAGACGACAACCTTCTACGTAATATTTCATTAAAAACTCCAGAACAATTGGAAAATGCCATTGAAAATTTTTATAAATTGATACATATGGCACTAAACGTATTTACTCCGACCAGCGATACAAAAAATTACATTATGAGTATTCCACCCTCCATTGTCGAAAAAATAAAAGAAAAAAGGTACCTCTGTCGAATCTGGCAAAAAACTAGGAACAAGAATGACAAAAGCAGATTGAACAAAGCATGCAAAGAATTAAAAAAGCTGTTAAATCTATCTCCATCCAAAGCCAGTGACTACTCACTTTGGAAGGCAACAAGGAAAATAACAAGGCCGAAAGAACCAATTATTCCAATCAGATTATCAGATGGTAAATGGGCAAAGACCGATGAAGAAAAAACCAGAACTTTTGCTGAGTATTTTAACAGAGTATTTGAAGAGCCCCAACAAGTGGTAACAAACGAAGAAAACGAAAATCTACTGCAATCTGAAAATAGGTACGAACATTCAAGTAATAAAATTAGAGAATTCAAGGTTAAAGAAGTATCAAATATCATAAGAAATCTTAAAACCAAAAAAACTCCTAGTTACGATAATATCGATGGACGCATAACTAAAAACCTACCTCGAAAAGCGGTCAGATTTATTACAATATTGATAAATGCCAGCACAAATAATTCTGATACCAAAACCAGGTAAAGATCATGACCTTGTGACCTCTTACAGGCCAATTAGCTTGTTACCCACTCTATCAAAAATATTCGAAAAACTTTTGGCAAAGCGAATAAACAAAATTATTCTGGATAATAAAATCGTACCAAATCATCAATTTGGATTTCGCAGTAGTCATGCTACAATAGAACAAGTGAATAGGATAACAGCTAAAATAAGAAAAGCCTTTGAGAGTAAACAATACTGTTCAGCTGCTTTCTTGGATGTATCACAGGCGTTTGATAAGGTTTGGCACAAAGGTCTTCTAATAAAACTAAAAAAACTATTTCCTACAGAATATTATAACTTGCTGAAATCATACTTGAGCAACAGAACCTTCGAAATTAAAATAAACACCTCTACATCAAAGTTATATCACATAAGAGCAGGAGTCCCTCAAGGAAGCGTACTAGGGCCTATATTATACCTAATTTATACATCTGATCTACCTACAAAAGAAAATATCACATTAGCAACATATGCAGATGACACAGCAATATTGGTGTCTGACTCAAGCGCTGAGACCGCCTCTCGAAAACTACAGGAATATCTGAACGATGCACAAGATTGGTTTAGAAAATGGAGGATTAAGATAAATGAAGAGAAGTCATCACACATCACATTTTCACTACGCAAAGGAACTTGCCCATCCATCACTCTAAATAATAATACGATACCTCAAAGCGATAATGTGAAATATCTTGGAATGCACTTGGATAGAAGACTAACATGGAGAACTCACATTTGGACAAAACGAAAACAATTGGATCTGAAATTCAAGAAAATGTACTGGCTGTTGGGCAAAAAATCTAAACTCTCAATAGATAACAAACTATTAATCTACAAAAGTATTTTGAAACCCGTATGGACATACGGAATCCAACTCTGGTGCTCGACTTCAAATAGCAATGTCGAAAAACTCGAAAGATTTCAAGCTAAGGTACTGAGGAGTATAGTAAATGCTCCTTGGTTTGTTCCAAACGAATTGATCAGAAATGATCTTCAAATTCCTACAGTCAAAGAAGAAATCAAATCCTATTTAAGAAAATATAAAAATAGATTAAACAATCATCCGAATATACTAGCTTCCAGTATACTTCAAAAGACTTTGAAGAGCACTAGACTGAAAAGATACAGAATAATGTAATAATATGGATATTAGATCCATCCTGTACTCGTTTTCGTTTTCGTTTTTGTAAATATTATGATAGTGTAGTTTACGTCTTGTTATGTAAATAAACAATTGAATATGAGTGTACACTGCCGAGTGAACACTCACATGATATTTTTTCGTTTCTTGTATTTTATAAACTGCACTTATTGTCTATGTAGACAGATTGTGTACATAAATATATATATCTAAAAAAAAAAAAAATACTTTTATATTCTTTTCAAAGACAATTACGAAAAGCGGTCACCTTCAATTTAGTTGAACTTGCTTTACGTATGCGTTTCAATGCCTTATTACAGCCTTCTTCATTGAAAACATTCGGTAATATGATTTTCGTGGACGATGTAACTTCTAGCAAAAACCATGTATGAGAATCACAGTGCTTCGCATTTACAACAATGATTTCAGTACATTTTGAGAAATATTTTATGCGAAAGTTGTGGACTCATCATATCACACATTGTTGGCTGGGTGCGTTTTCACTATACCAGTAATATTTTTAGCTGACTGGTAATGATGTTTAACGGAGTGCGTGGAAAACCTGAGTATAGTGAGAGCCACGTCTCTGCGTGATATGAAGATTGGGGATGAATATTTTTTGGAAATAATTGTTGTTATTGACATTCTATATTCCGGATACCGTGTCATAGATTGAGTTGAGCCGAGTCTTTCTGCGTGATATGAAGATTGGGGATGAATATTCTTTGGAAATAATTGTTGTTATTAACATTCTATATTCCGGATACCGTGTCATAGATTGAGTTGAGCCGAGTCTTTCTGCGGGGTATGAAGATTGGGGATGAATATTCTTTGTGAATAATTGCTGTTATTGAAATTTGATGTCTCGGATATCGTGTCATAGATTGAATCGGATGACGTTGAACATGGTATATTTATGGGGTATTTCACGCCGAATCGGACACCATTTAGTTTTTGCATTTGTTTTTTTTTTTTAAATTGGTCATTGTTCTAGTATGAGTCGTGGGAGACCGCCAAATTTTTTTCGAATTTCATGTCAAACCATTTTCAAGATGCTGATTCTTTAAAAAATACGTTAATATTTTTTTAACGTCCGTAATTTTGCGAAAAATCGACCAAATGAGACGTTTCCTTTTGAAACGTTTTTTTCTTAAAGGCACCTTTGGTGAAGAGAACTTTGAAAAAACTTTTAAACTATATTTTTATGAAATTTTCAAGTTTCGAATATGAATTGTTGATTCATTATCACTATTGTTACGAATGGACTCCGATCGAAGTCCAACGGTCCAGTTGCTATCGGTGGATTCCGCGAACCTGGAATCGGAGTAAGGGGAAAGACCGTTGGAACGGATCCCACACTTTTCCCCTGAACCAGCAGATTTCGTTGAGCCGCAGATCTATCAGAGCGCGCTCTCTGGGGCCAACGCAACAGGACCCTTATCCAGAGCTAGCGAATTATCACGCGGACCGTCGAAGGCCACTTCACGGCACCGCAAAAGTAGTCGTTGCCGAGCCACCACTAACGATAATCATCTACCTAACTCTTCCGAGTTAATGCCAGAACACTAAACTCAACCTTTCGAGCCACCGCGAATAGAATCACTGTATGAACCTATTGTAAGGTCGTGGGATAGGGCCAAGATCTAATAAACCATGTATATATTCTTTGATTTCCTTTGTCGAGCTCGATCAAACCCGTCATTCTCCCTGAACAAATCATCGTGTCGACGCGACGCTCCCTGCATTCTCTCGAAATCTCCGAATCCCACCGCTCTGATCGTGACCCCATTATTATTATTATTATTATTGTTACAAACGGACTCCGTCTGTCGTTTCGGCGATCGGAGTGGTATCCATGGATCGGATGGATCATGCAATGTAAATGGAAACCAATGGAACTGGATGCCAATGGAAACGACGGATCAGGTAGATACGGGCTCCCAGACAGAGGCGACCGGCGGACGCGATCTCACGCTTTCCGCCGACACAGCAAACGGGAAGCCGGCGTATGCACGGCGGTGCACGGCCGTACCGGTCTACGCCGGATGCGAGGAGAACCTTTTGCAAAGCCACGAATATATTACACGGACCGTCGAGGGCTAGACGACGGTGCCGCGAAGGCAGTCATCACCTCACAATCGCTATGGACAGTCATGTCTCAAAATTAACGCGTAACATCCAGACTGGTTTAAATAACATCCATTAAGCCGAACATGTTCTCTATCAATCAAAATATATCGTACCTTTGCGACAACGATAGAGTCACGCGAGTGAAATCATATTAATAACCTACTGTACGGTCGTGGGGTATGGCAAGTTCTTAATAAATCATCTGTTTCTCTTTTTCATTATTTGTCCGACTTACAATAGAACCCATTGTCATTACTATTATCATTATTATCTTTATTATTATTAGCATCAATATTATTCCTATTATTATTCATATTATTATCATTTACAAGGAGTTGCGAAATCCTTTTTATGGATATCCCTCAGCTTTGAACTGAGGGGGTATGTGGGACTCCCAAAAAAGTAGGCCTACCCACTGAACCGCCGTCTCTCTGGCGCCCTCCCCCAGACCAGGAACTATGTTGGTATAACTTCTGGCTGGGGGTTCTGTTCGTGTTCGTCCGTTCGTCTCAACTGAGGCAGCCGTCAATCTTTTTCCGTCGCAGTATCGTCTTCGTGTGGGTGGCAACTAGTTGCCACCAATCTGTTGAGTGGAGCATCATCTGGATGATGTTGTCCGGGGTGATGCTACTAACGGTCGACTTCCCGTCGCAGTCCAGTTCACAGTCGCACACGAAAAATGTGTGTTGTATCCGCAATACTTGCAGTCTGGCGTCCGTACTCTGTTCATGTGATGAAGGTATCGTCGAAAGTAGCCGTGGCCAGTCAGAATCTGGGTAACGTGAGAACTTAAGTCGCCAAGCTTCCTCCAGATCCATGGTCTTAGGTCCTTTATAAGTCATTTCGTTCAGTTACCTGTGCTTCTTCTGTCCATCGGCCTTACCAAGTCTGTATGGTCCTGTCGCGTTTCGCGACTGCCACGTACTCCCACGTAAAAACCGCATTTTTCTCGGAGTTTCTCTTTTCCTCGAAAGCTAGGAGGTCCACGGGGATTACGCCGGCCATCGCCAGGACTGCCTGTGCGGAGACAGTCCGGTATGAGCAGGCGATCCTCAGCGCGCTCTGCCTTTGTACCATCGTTATCGTGTGGCAGTATTACTCCCTCTTCAGGGTATCTGCCCAGATCTCCGCGCTGTATAGAAGGATTGAGTGGGCTGTCATAAATAGTCGTCATTTTCCCGGTCTCGGTCCGTTCGTGTTGGCCATCAGGCGGCTAAGGGATGATACCCTTTCGGCCATCTTCTGGCACGTCTTCTGTATGTAAAGCTAAAACGTCCGTTCACGATTTCGTTCGTTCCGACCCACATGGGTAGTGTCGTCTGTATGCGTGTTCTACTGACAAGTAGAACACGGTTTGTGAGTAGCATCAGTTCCATATTTTCTGTTACGAGTTTTAGTCCGTGGTCCGTTATCTATCGTTCTACCCGTTGCATCGTCTGATTTAGTTTCAGCTGCGCGAGATCCGTAGGACGCTCGGTGATCACCGCCACTACGTCGTCAGCGTCAACGACGAAAAGTACGCCGAGCGGGAGCTCCAGCCTAAGCAAGCCGTCGTACAGTCCGTTCCAAAAGTCTGCTCCCAGTGTGGACTCCTATGCAACCATCGTGGTGATCTGTCTCGTCATCGGTTCTTTGATTGTCTCGTACGTCATCCGTCGGTTTTTCAGGTAGTTTCCCGCAATCCGGATCAGGTAAGCTGAATTGGTGAGGATTCAGCGTCTTTGAGGTTTACGATATCGTAACCAGCTCCCCAGGGGTCCTGATCCACCTCCTCGCAGAGCTTTTTCCAGCCACGCGCTCTGCTGTGTCGTATTGCGTTTGGCAGTGCTTTTCGTGCTCGTTTGTATGCGGCATGGAGGTTTTCCTTTTCGGGTGTTCTCCTAGCCCTTCTTGCCTGTCTTCGTCAGGCAAACAGACTTCGCGCAGCCCGGCTATCTCCTCCGTCCACCAGTTTGCGGTTGTCTGTTCCGTCAATGTTGTCGTCTCGGCATTGTGCGGTTGCACAGTCGGTCCGTCAGTTTGGCCGTCTCACCCGCCAGTCTTTCCCCCCTTTGCCGGCCAGTTAGCTCCAGGAGAACCGCTGGTGCTGCCAGCAACGCCTCCGAGAATCTTTGTACGCCGAGTTCCTTAAGGTTTCACCGCGATATTGTGGAACTTATGTGGGATATTGTGTCCTTGTCTGTCCCATTGCCGTTTGTCTTGTCACTTCGGAGACAGTGTACAGGTGCACGCTGGTCGTGTAGCCGTCGAACACCCGCCACGGCCCCACCCATGACGTTATTTCGTCCGATGTCATTGTGATGTAGGAATGGAGTCCCCAAAACCTGGTCGTCTGTACGTCGATGTGTTTACCGTATTTGCTACGACCAGGTCCAACGTTGCAGCCATCTCCAGCAGCAGTTGTCCACGTTCGTTTGTCGCTGTCATTCCCTACTCCCGCGAGGTGCGTCACGCCCCCGTGCTCCGCTTCGGCGCACAGGAGAAAAAGCGGTTCGTTCGTGCAGTCCGCGGCGTAGCGTCCGGTTTGGCCATACTTCTGGCAGTTCTTCGTTCTGTCCCTGTTTGTGCAGTTCGAACTTACATGTCCGTAGCCGAGGCATCTGTGGCATTTTGTCACTTCTAGTCTGTTTTGGACGCGGCAGTGCACCCATCCTATTCCAAGTCGTCCGTGGCGAAACAGCCTCTTGGATTCGCGCGATTCTAGGTCGCAGATCGCCATGTACTGCTCGTCGCGGTTCGGACCAAAGATGTGAATTCCGAAGTCTCCGTTTTGTCCCTTTTCCCGTCTGAGTACGCGTGCAACGTTCTCTGCGGTTGTGGCGCAATCCAGGTCCATAATCTCCAGTTGGACCTAGAAGGTCACGGCCCTGACGCTACCCGCATTTCTGATCGCGTCTTGCAGCACGCGTCGGAAGTCGTCTTGTCCATCGGGTCTGTCTGCGTCTGCCTATATTTGTAGGAGACACACGCCGTTTTTCGTCTGCCTCAGAGTCGTAACCTGCACGTGGTTCTTCTTCGGGTCAACGATCGTTCGTATTTTTCGTACGATGTCCGCGTACGAGTGTTCTATCCCAGGCTTTACCAGTACAGCCGTCCCCCGCTGTCTAGGAGGAGGTCTTTTCCATTGGCCCTGTGTGTTTTCTTCTGTCTTGCGTTCTTTCCTGTCTGTCTCCCTCCTCGTCACAGTATGCCAGTCAACTTCGGGTTCCGTCTTTCAGGTCAACTATCCTCGAGGTTGTTTTCACGTGAATATGCAGCGTCGCGTCAACAGCCTCGAAGATCGTCTCTATCCCAGTCTTGACAGCCATGTTCATGTTTTTCTGTATGGTTGCTGCCTTGCTCATTTTTGTCACCTTTTCATGTATGTGTGAGCGTCAGTAGTTCCATCATGTTAAGTTCTGTTGGTGATTTCGTATGCGTTCGTCCCCTCGTCGTTGTGTCGGTGTCGGTCGCGGAGACATAGCCGTCGCTGCTGTCAGCGCTCGAAAAGCTGTCCGTTCAGTTGGGTCTGGGTACATCTAGTAGCATTTAATAGCAAACGTGCACAGTATGCAGCCCCCAGAATCTATGCCGCTACCCGAGGCTTGCATCCGGTCGGAGCCTGGTGTAGATTGCCCTTGTCTTAGGGTTACCACCTGGGGTACAGTCATGTTCTTCCCGTGCATGTCCATGATCGTGGTTCCGTTATGCTACAGATTCCTTGGGTTCGCAACTCCCCGAACCGTGCTGGAACAGCGCACGGCCCCTGAAGTACCCATCCCGTTTCTGTACGTGTGCCCCCATGTATGGTTTGCGTGGGTGTAAGTGCTTGCGATAGCGACAGGCCGGTTGGTGCTTTCGCAGTCGAGAGAGCCTATTTACAGGGATCCCGGTCATTCGTTCTCCGGTGAAACCCGTTTATAAGCATCCTGGCCATACGCTTTCTCGAAGTCGTCCGCTTATAGGAGCCCTGACCATCTACATCACCAGTATGCTGTTCGGGCGTGTTTGTGTAGGTTTTTGCGTCGATGCGTGTGTGTGGTGCTGATCTCCGTTCACCCCGAGCTCTCGGTACCTTTCATTTCTACGGGGCGTCCCCCTCTCCGCAATCTGGGGAGGCGCACGATGCGGGACCAGCACCCCGGCAGGGGATTATTATCATCATCATCATCATCATCATCATCATCATCATCATCATCATCATCATCATCATCATCATCATCATCATCATCATCATCATCATCATCATCATCATCATCATCATCATCATCATCATCATCATCATCATCATCATCATCATCATCATTATTATTATTATTAACAATAATAATAACAATATCATCATTATTGTTACGAACGCAGTTGTTGGATGTGGTTATCGCGTAGTAACGGTCGTTCCGAGCAGTTAAACGTCAAATATCAAAGAGTTCGTGGGAGCTGCGCGTACAACTTTCGGAGTTGTTTCAAGGACGTGGCGGGATGAAGCAGTTCGAGACAAGTAATTTCAAGTCAACGTATCATTTGGATTCATTCAAGAGATTGTCCTAGCCCATAACCTTACAATATTTCGATAAGGCGACTCTAATACACGGACTTGTAATAGCTGTGTGATCTGAATACTGGGCGATTGACAATCAGCAAGATCAGGGGGAGGACTATCTTGGTTGTTTGTTCGGCGATGAGTGCCTTCGCGCTCCAGTCGCGCGGCCCTCGACGGTGCGCACAATGATTCCCTAAATCAAGAAAAGGATCTTGATGCGCCGGCCGCAGAGTGCTCTCCGAGGGTACTGCGGCTCGGTGGAATTTGCTGACTCCGCGGAAAGGTGTGGGAGCCGTTCTAACTGTCTTTCCCATGATTCCTAGTTCAGGTACGCGGGATCCGTTGATAGCAAATAGACCGTTGGACGGTGGACGAAGACCATCTCTAACAATTATAATTATTAATATCATCATTATGATTATTATGCATATTATTATTATAACATTGTTATTATTATTAACATTATTATTATTGTTATTATTGTTAACATTATTATTATTGTTATTAGTATTTTTTTTTTCCCCAAGGAGTTGCAGAATCCATTTTACGGATTCCCTTTGGTCTTGTGAACCAAGGGGGTATGTGGGACTCCCAAAAAAAAAAACAGGCCTACCCACTAAACTGCCACCTCCTTGTTGTCCTCACCCCAGCCAGGGACAATGTTGATATTACTTCTGGCTGGGGGTTCTGTCTGTATTCGTTCGTTCGTGTCGTTCATCTATATTTCGTTACGTCGCGTCACTCCGTCTGCTCAGTCATCCGTTAGGCAGCCGTCCGCGTTTTTGCGTCTCAGTATTTCCTCCGTGTACGTGGCAGCTAAGCGCCACCATTCCGGTTCATGCAGCATCACCTCCACGATGTTGTTGGGGGTGATACTGCCGATCGTCGTCTCCAGTTCTCGTCTGAGTCCTGTCCAGCGGTCGCACACGAAGAACGTATGCTCCGCGTCGTCTCGTTCGTGTCCACAGTACTTACAGTCCGGTGTCCGTACTCTGTTCGTGTTGTAAAGGTACCGTCGGAAGTAACCGTGCCCTGTCAGGAGCTGGGTGACGTAAAAATTCACGTCGCCAAACTTCCTTCCGAGCCACGGCCTCAGGTCCCGTATAAGTCGTCTCGTCCAGTTTCCACCTCGTTCTTCTGTCCACCGTCTTTGCCACGTGTCCATCGTCCTTCCGCGCTCGGCGATTGCCGCGTTCTTCCGTCCTATGTCCGCGCTGCTCCCGTAGATCCTCCTGCGCTCGAAGGCAAGGAGATCGACAGGAATCACGCCCGCCACAACCAGAACAGCTTGTGCAGAGACCGTTCGGTAGGAGCAAGCGATCCTGAGCGCACCCTGTCTCTGTACCATCGTCATTGTCTTGCAGTATTTCTTCGTCTTCAGGGAGTCTGCCCATATTTCCGCGCCGTATAGGAGGATCGAGTGAGCTGTCGCCATTAACAGTCGTCGTTTCCCCGGTCTCGGTCCTGTCGTGTTTGCCATCAGGCGGCTCAAGGATGCTATCCTCTCTGCCGCCCTCCGGGCAGTCTTCTGTATATGAGGCCAGAAGGTCATCTTCGTATCGAGGGTTACCCCCAAATACTTGACTTCCCCCTTGGTCTCCGTCTCGTGTGTCCCCACTCTCATGGGCAGTATCGTCTGTATGCGTTTTCTCGTGAGAAACGTCAGTTCCGTCTTTTCGGTTGCGAGTTGAAGTCCGTGGTCTGTCATCCAGCGTCCAACTCGTCTCATGGTCTGGTTTAACGTCAGCTGCGCCAGCCCCGGAGACCGCTCCGTGATCACCGCCGCTACGTCATCAGCGTAAGCGACGAGGAGCACTCCGAGCGGCATCCGAGCCTGAGCAGGCCATCGTATAAACTATTCCAGAAGTCAGGTCCCAGTATCGACGCCTGTGCAACCCCAGCGGTGACCTGTCTTGTTACCTGTCCTTCGATCGTTTCGTACGTTATCCGTCTGTTTTTCAGGTAATCCTCCACAACCCGAGCCAAGTAAGATGGGATCCCGAAGTTGCTGTTAAGCGCTCCCAAGATATCCACCCACCTGGCCGAGCTGAAAGCATTCCTGATGTCGAGCGTCGCCAGCAGCACGATAGGTCGCGCTGCGTGGCAGCGTCTGTCCAGTTCCAGGAAGGAGTCGACCACCTTTTGGATCGCTCCAATCGTCGATCGACCCCTCCTGAAGCCGAACTGCAAGTCCGAAAGGCCTCCTCCGGCCCGCATCGCGTCCGTCAGTCTCGGTCTCAGTAACTGTTCAAAGAGTTTACCTGTCGTGTCAAGTAAACTCAACGGTCGGTAGGCCGAGGGCGTATTAGGATTGCCCTTACCTTTTGGGATAAGGACGAGCCTCGCCTCTTTCCACCGGTCGCTGAACGTCCCTGTCGTCAAGCACGTGTTGTACAGGTCGAGAAGTATCTCCGGCCATAGGCGAGCCACGAGCCGGAGGATCTCGGCCGGTACTCCGTCTGGTCCCGGCGCCTTGCCAGTCTTCATCGCATTCGTTGCTCTGGTGAGCTCCTCCGCGGCAAAGACCGGGGGCGCCGACACATCAACATCGTCCGTCACGTTCGTCCTAGTCGGGTGCGTCGGGAACAATCCGTCAACAATCCGTCCTTCTGTTTCGGCGTCTTTGAGTTCCGGTGGAACTCGGGCCCCTAGTTTGCCGGTCACGATCTTGTAACCGGTTCCCCAGGGGTCCTCGTTCACCTCCTCGCAGAGCTTCCTCCAGCATCGCGTCTTGCTGTCTCGTATTGCTTTAGTCAGCGTCTTCCGTGCTGTTTTGTACATGGCCTGGAGGTTTTCCCTTTCGGGTCCACCCCCAACCCTCGTCACTCTTCGCCGATTCGCCAGGCATATCCTGCGTAATTCGGCTATCTCGTCCGTCCAACAGTATTGCGGTCGTCTATTTTGTAGTTTTCGTCGTTTCGGCATTGTGCTGTTGCACAAGCCGTCTATTAGTTTGGCCGTCTCGTTCGTCAGTCTTTCCGCCCTTCGCCGGCCGGTCAGCTCGGGGGGGATTTTCGTCATCGGGGCTGGTGTTGCCATCAGCTCCTCAGAAAATTTTCGTCCGTCGAGTTTGTCGAGGTTCCACCGCGGGGGTTGGTGGGCTCTTGTTCGTCGCGTTTCTGTCTGTCCCGCCACTTCGAAGGTGATGTACTGGTGATCGCTGGCTGTATAGTCCCCGATCACCCGCCACCCCCTCAGCCGTGGCAGGATTCTGTCCGACGTCAGCGTCACGTCAGGGATGGAGTTTCCAAACGCTGGCCGTCTGTACGTCGGCGTGTGTCCCGTATTCACCACTGCTAGGTCCAGCCTTGCTGCCATCTCCAGCAGCAGTCGTCCGCGTCGGTTCGTTTCCGTCATTCCCCACTCGATCGCCCTCGCGTTGAAGTCCCCCGCAACGATGACATCCCCGTGCAGGTCCCTAATACCGTCTTCGAGGAGAGCCACCTTCCTCTCGAGCTCCGCCGCGGTGCAGTTGGGCGTCAAGTAGACGCTGACGTAGGTGATAGCGCCGACTCTAGCCCAACGTAATCGTCTCCTACACCGCGGTTAGAGACTCGGGATTGAGCGGCTCCCCTTGCCCAGGTAGCTGTAGTCTCTGTCTCGTTCGTGATGTACGTCTGAGTCGTCCGAGTCGTCCTTCTCCTGTAGGGTTCACACAGGATCAGGATGTCCGCGTCATGTTCGTCGGCTATCTGTGGTAGGAGCATGTCTGCGGTTCTACTTCAGTTCAGGTTTCCCTGAACTATTCTGTCCGTCTTCCGGCCTGCCTCCTGCGCTCCTCCAGCGCGGCCCGGAACACGGCGCACCCGCCTGATCCGGCGAGATGCACCACGTCCCTGTGCCCCGCCTCGGAGCACAGCGGACAGACCGGTTTGTTTTTACAGTCCGTCGCGTGATGTCCGGATGCCCCGCACTTGCGGCAGCAGTTCGTCCTGTCCTTGCCTTTGCATTCGGCCCTCACGTGGCCGAAGCCCAGGCACCTGTAACATTTCGTCACCGTCAGTCGTTTCCGAACGCGGCAATGCACCCATCCTATTCCGATCCGGCCGCGCCGAAGCAGCGCGTCGGCTTCCCGCGAATCGAGTTCGCAGACCGCCATGTACTGCTCAGCGCGGTTCGGGCCGAAAATGTGGACCCAAAAGTCCCCGTCTCGCCCTGTCTCTCGTCTGAGCGCGTCCGTCACGTCGTCCGGGGTCGCGACGAGTCCAGGTCCATGATCTCCAATTGGATTTTGGAGGTCACAGCCCTAACCCTGCCCGCTTCCCCGATAGCGTCCTGGATTTGCCGTCCAAACTCGTCGCGTCCGTCTAGTCTGTTCGCGTCTGCCTGTAGCTTCAGCAGACACAATCCGTTCTTCGTCTTCCTCAGGGTCGTCACCTGCACGTGACTCTCCTTCGGATCAATAGTCGTCCGTATTTTGCGTACTATGTCGGAGTACGTCATGTCTGTGCCCGGTCTGACCAGAACGGCCAATCCCCTTTTTCGGGGGGCCGTTTCGCTCCCGTCAGCCCGGGCTTTTGCGTCCGTTTTCTTTTTCTTTTTGTCCGTACCTTTCTTTGTGACGATCTGCCGGTCTGTGGCCGGTTCCGTCGTCGGCGGCCTCTTTTGAGAGGACTCCGGCGTGGCTCCGGTCACCGAGCGTTTCCGTTTCGTCCGTGGTGTCTCTTCGGTGCTGTTCGTTTCCGTCGGTGTCTTGCAACTGTCTGCAAGACGTCCCTTGGGGGCCGCTTCCACTTGCATGTGCAGAGCGGTGTCCGCGGCCTCCAGGATCGTCTTAATTCCTGTCTTCACCGTCATGTTCATATTCTTCTGTACGTTGGCTGCCTCGGCCATTTTCGTCGCCGTCTCATGAATGAGTCGAAGCAGTTCAGTCAGGCCTCGTTTGTCCCTCGTTGTTGTGGCTGTTTGTCTCGTCGTCATTGTTGTTGCGTTGTCTACGGCGGAGGTATAGCTTGCCGCGCTGCTACCGCTAGACACGCTGTCTGTCCTGTTTCGTCTTGGCAGGTTAAGTAGCGTTTTGTCGGTGTCGTTGTTCCGTGTCGTCCTCCTCTTCACCGTGCACAAGGTGCGACCCTCAAAATCCGTGCCGCTGCCGGTGGCCACCGGGGCTTTCACCCGATCGGAACCCGGGGTGGGTTCCCCCTGAGAAGGGGTTACCTCTTGAGGTATGTCCTTGTTTTCGTTGTGCATTGTCATAGTTGTCTGTTTGTCTGTCCCGTCGTGCTGCAGGTCCCTCGTGGTCGCGACTCCACGAACCGCGCTGGGACAACGCACGGCCCCTGAGGTCCCCCTCCCCGCCCTGTGTGTTTAGTGTTCCCCCCTTGTGCAGTGTGCGTGAGTGTGGGTGCCCGTGGTGACAAACCGGGCTCCGTTCATGGGGAGAGCCCATTTATAGGGATCCCCTGCATTCGCTGTCGGGCGACCCCGTTTATAGGGGTCCCCGAGCTTTCGCTTTTCGGTAGGACCCGTTTATAGGGCCTCCGAGCATTCACTCTCCCGGTTTGTCGAGGGGCGTGTGCGTATGGGTGTTTGTGTAGTGTTGGAGTGTGGGTGTGTGTATGTGACCAGTGCCCTGTTAGCCGTGTGCCGAAGCATTGTTATTAGTATTAACATTATTATTATTGTTAATATTGTTATTCTTGTTATTGCGACCATCATCAATATTTCCTCACTAGATTACACGGCACGATGCCGGTGACGCTAGGAATCGTACGGCGGTCTGGCAAGTACGATTTCTCGCAGAGCATCATCAATTCGGAGTTCAGGCCCGCACTCCTTTGATATTATTCCCATCCACATCAGCACTTTCGTCGTTTGTATTCACAAACTTTCGCACTATGTGATAGGTCTTTAAGACTACTGCCTTTTGTAGTTGTTCGTATTTCCATTTCAGCAGGTCTTCGCTCTTAAGAGCAGTCGCAACTTGTTTCGGAACACGCCGGTCAAGGAAATGACTAGCGAGATGACTCTAACCATATCCATTCTCTATAGCTGCTTCGCCGCTGCCGTGAGTTTGATGTATTTCCTGGCCCTCTCACTGCTCGTTTTCTCCACATTGTTGATGTTTGGGACCGCGACATCTGTGAAATATGTCATCTTCGCTCGTTCATCGATCAGCGTTATGCTCGATCTGTTTGATGTCATCGTCTTCGCTGACAGGATAGTTCTGTCGAAAAATAGCTTGTGAGTCCGATTTTCCAGTACAGTGTGTTGGGTGTACTTATTGTACGGCTGCACAGTGGTGATCAAGCCGTGTCTGAGGGCCGATTCCATGTGAATTATATTGGTGACCATGTTATGTCTGCGGAGGTAGTCTAACTGACGCAGCAGCTTGCATCCTGAGGTGTTATGTTGGATGGTTTCTGGGCAGATATGACAAAGTCAACACTCATCATCTCGTACATTTGAGTCCTTGATAATGTATTTCTGGTAGTTATTGGTAGTAATGACTTGGTCTTGGATAGCGATCATAAAGCCTTTGGTTTCTGGGTAGATATCTCCCCGACTCAACCATTTGTTTGATGCTTCTTTGTCAACGTATTCCTGGTTGACAACGTATTCGTGGTAATGTCTCCCGTGGAGTTCTTTTCTGGCCCACGTCTACCGGTTCTCATTCGGCCTTTCGTTTCTGCTTCGCTCATCGCGGGGCCTTTGTTTCCGTGGATCGATTGGTGTATGGGTATGGTTAGCTAGTACGATTGCATGGTGCATCTCTGATGTTCATTGCTTCTGATGAAAGAAGTTCTTCAGCGAGTCGATTTGTTTCGCATGGAGATCAGAGATGTTAATGAGCCACCTCCCTCCGGAACTTGGAAGGCTTGGCCTCTCTACAGCTGATCGTAGATGGTGGCAGTTGTTTGACGTGAGCTTGGTTCTTATCAGTCGTTGCAGACTCTCCAGCTCAGTCACGGCCCATTTTATTAGTCCAAAGGAGTACGTTCATACTGCATATGCACGTTCATGGCTGTACACATATGTTTCGCTGCGAGTTTTCTTCTGCAGATCTGGTTGAGTCGAGTAGCAAACTTGTCTTTCAGACTGTTTTTGATCCTCGTATGGCCGATGAGCTTCGCTCGAACTATTCCAAGATACTTTTAAGTCTCGTCCTCTCCCATGCCGCTGATGATTTCGTCGTAGCTAATAAGTAGATCCCCACCAATGATTTTGCCTCTCACAGTTCCGGGGTTCGCATTACTCCAGTCCGAATAGTATCTGAATGTCTCGGGAAAAGGTAGCCGTAATTTCCAGGAGATGTTCGAACTGCGTTTCATTCGGTGCATATAGTTTAAGATCATCGGTATACAATAGATGCGAGATGATATACCCATTCCTTCTACCTGATTTGATATTGAATCCGTATCGTGAGCTGTTCAGTTGGTTTGACAGCGGGTTCAGGGTGAGGCAGAACCACAGCGGGCACGAAGCATCTCCCGCCACCGTATTGCACTCGGCCTGTCTATGTCCCTTGTTTCCACAATAATCACACCGCGTATTCGTTTCGCGCTCTGATGGTGTTTATGCGCCATGATCGCTACCACGTCTTTCTTTCGTTCGATCTTGTCGGCGAGAAACCTGACCTCTGATAAAGTCGCGGGGTCTCTGGCTACCAGCCGTGTATTGACGTCCGTTGTTAATCCTCGACGGAATGCTTTCAGTGCTACTGCTTAGGCTAATTCTTTCGTCCCCGCTCGCGCTGCCATGGCGGTTTCCGTTCCTAGTCGCGCTCCGAGACAGAGATTTTCATAGATTATCGCTATTCGGGCCCCGTAAATCGCAGACGTTTCCTTAGAACCTAGACGGGCCTGGTACAATTCTTCCATCTAGAACGAAGTCCCTCGTTTTCCATCGAACATCGCTTTTGGCCTAGTTGTATCGTCGTCTAATTTCTCCATATTCAATACCGCGATGGCGGAATCTGCCGCGGTTCCCTTAAACTTTCTACTTCACAATTGAACTACTAAATTTTCCATCTTCGAAGAGACCGACGCGACCGCGTTTTTACACCATTGAATCAATGAATTTAGCGATCCGAGGACCCATCGAATTCTGTTATCATTTGTGACGCCTCCTTGAGGTATTCGCGCGAGCTACCCCGATGAGCCATCGCCGACGTGTTGTTTTGTACCTGCTCTGGGTTTATAACGTCATTATCCTCTGACGTTTCATCTGCCGACAGCGTGCCCTCGTCGTAATCGCTGTTCAAATGCGGTTTGATCTCGCGTCGCGCCCACGAATTGAAGGGTGGATGATTTTTTTCCCGTCAATGGGGTTTCGGACATTCGGTGTTCGGATGTACCGACGATTGTTTCGGGCGCACTGATCAGGCAATCATGTTAGATTGGTTTTAATTGTAAAAGGGACTTACTTGAAGAGGTTCCACACTTGGAAAAGGCAAAGGGCAATAATCATTCTCCTTCGTCCTGTACGCAAGTTTCTTGTTATCTTGGTCATTCTTCGTTTCCAATTTTCTCACGTCCTTCTGGATCACTTCCCGTCAAATCTTCGTGGGTGGATCAACCCACTCACTCAATTTGACACCAGAACGAACAAAACATTCCTTTTCGCGCGCACCTCGCACTTGGCAATTCAGAGCGATTCGGAATTAACAAGCCGCAAAGAAATCGCCGGGGGGGGGGGGAGAACTAGACTCAGGAGACGAATGGCGGGGGGGGGGGGAGGTGCGAATTGAAAACGACACGAATAATCGGATTGGGCACCTGCCACTTAATGCAATAGCCCCGGATCTATAACATAGATACGCAAATAATGGGGTTCTGATTGTTGATGAACAACTGGAAATCATTTCCAGAGTAAACTCGAAGCCGAGCTCGAAATTATCCTATCACGTCTGGATTCTGCGATATTCAAGGTTGAGTATGAGAAAACAAAATTTCTTATATTTTCAGGTTGGATACAGGCTGTATACACATTTTTCAATTTTTTCTACACGTTGCATCACTTAATACCGCTCTTGATCTCTAAAATGAGACCTCGAATGATACTGTACAATATTTTATTCAAAACTTATGACGATAATAAGGGGGTATTCCAGTCTGGAATTTTGAAACAAATCGATTTTTTCGTTGCATATTTTCAAAGATTAGGCCTTTAAGAATATATCCTCTAAAGGAATTTCGAAAATTTCACTCATTTGTGAAGTTAGAGGTATTGTGGTGACGTAGTTACTAAGCAAGCTGATACTCGGCCCAAATCTTTGAACGCATTTTCTTCGAAACTACTTTTTCCTACAGGTTTGACACGATATCTCAAGATCTAATGGATCGATCAACTCGAAATTTGGTATGGGCCTTCTTTATACAATATCCCTTCATGGCCTGAACCAGGATAAGATGTAAATTTTGTTCTTCAACATGTTTAAAAGATTCAAGAATTCGCAAAAAAGGCTAAAAAATGCCATTTTCTCTTCAATCAGGCGCCATTCTGTGATTTTTTCCCCAATTTTCCGTGGTTCCGGCTATAGCAACATTCTTACGATTCAAGAATCTTCTCTGCTTTTTTTTCAAATGACTAGAATGGTCGGAATCATGTCGAGATGGACGCACCATTTTTTTCTACATCACCACTTTACCGACCCGTAATTTTTTCATTTTGTTTTTGCATTCCTCAAATAACCATCAATATGCGACGAAAAATAGATAGTATAAATATTTTCACTTTCATCATCGAGTTCAAAAAACAAACAAAAATTCAGCCCTCTTGACTAGAATACCCCCTCAAGGTGAGGTGATGAAATGCAAAGCATCGTCAAACATATAACTAGGGGGGTTTCGAGGATGCCAATTATGAATCTAAGATCAGATCCCAAAAATTTGAGATAACTGCTCCAGTATGGCGAACAAGATTTTGGACAATTGACTGATTTCTGCCAAATTTGGTATATGCTGGTGATCGATGTCCCTGACCCCGAATCTGAGGTCAGATTTTAAAAATTTAAAATGACTGATTTAATATGGCGGGCGAGATTTTCGACAATCGACAAATTTCTACCAAAGATACACGGCGGTCTTTGATCATGGTCAGAATTGCTTCATAACCCTACAGTCTTGAGAAAAATTCTGAAGAATCTTCAGAATAGACTCACCTATTATACGACGTATGGCATCCGACATATTTTTGTTTGCTGACCACGAAACCGTTGTGGAACTGCTTTATCATCCTCCAATCTTTAGCGAAATTCCAAAGAATCTTCAGAGCAGTCCTACCCATCGTGCGTAATCACCGAGCAAAAATACTTCATATGTCATACGTCGCATGATGGATAAAACTACTCTAAAGATTCTTTAAGGGAAAACGTTTTAACTTGCCCAATCATTCACGCACTATTTCCAATAACTTTTCGCAAATCTCTTCTTCAATTACCACACGTACACTCCCCGCGACTCACAGTGGGTAGATTCACAGAAAAATCGGCAAAACTAGGCAGATGTGCGTACTGAAGAATGCAATAGTGACTCTTAAACTTATGACCTCGTTGATTTCGAATCTGGAATCGAAATTTCGAAGAAACAAATTGAGAAACCGGAACTGACTATCTGCGTTATTAAAAATCATCCAATTTGTGTAGGGATCGGTGAATTTGCAATTCGAAAGTCACTCATTGAAAATGTTGAATCAAAATTTCGACAAAATCGGAACCGGAAATATATTTTCATCTCTCTTACTGTCACCTATTCCTATCGGAAATCAATATTTATGTGTTTTGAAGGTTGTATCTCCAGAAATGTTGAATGAGAATAGTGAAAAACGAAACGTACCTATGTCTGGAAGTGAGGGAAAGTCTTGAAAGAATCTCGGAACATAAATTTTGAAACATTTTGAACGAATTTTATCGCCAAATACAGTTGAGACCACAATCGATACTCTATGAACTGACTATAACCGAAAATAATACGTAAGTTACATAGAATAATTATTCCTGAATTCAACCTTAATCTTGATCGTCGGCACCGCGGTCGTCATCGTCTCAATCATTCCAAAAATGGCCCGGAAACAGCACGTGTCCTCCGTGGCACGTGAAGCAGAATAAAGCAGGCGTGATAAATATTTACTGAGAAATAGAGGTTCTCATGCAGGGAATTTGAATCTGCTGGTAAATGATAGAATGAATTATTTCAACCTTTTGAACACTCTTCAGATGACTTATGAATCTGGACCAGTAGATCATTAGATAGTAAGTTATTTTTTATTCCGCAAGAGGTACAGGTATATCTGCTGGAGACTATGCAACCAGCCTGAACGAACGTGCCGAGCGTTGCGCGACATGAGAATTTCGGTTCCCAAAGCCAGATATGCAGCATATTGCGGAAGGTTTTTGTCAATTTCTAATCACAATAACATGATCAATAATCTTCAATATTTGAATGCATAAGATCTCCCGCGATCACTACTATTTTCAGACTTTTCCTGCTTTCCTCCCCAGGGCGGGGGCGGTGCGTCCACTACCGACGGGCCTAGCGTACCCGGGGTGTCCGAGCAACAGGTCCACCAAGTATCGGGGAGGCGAGTTCCTAACCTGGTAGGGGCCCTATTCAGGGCCACGAACGCCGACCGAGGCGCGAAGAGATACCGCGGGGTCAGGGAATAGCCGTGGCTACACGCTCGCCATCCCCGACAAGTGGGTTGGCCTCGCGGGGGCTATGGTTGAAACCCTACATCGCAGGGTAGTGGCTGTGAGCTGGAGCAGAAGGGACTGCGGGGGAGGGGGGGGCGTTTGCGCTTCCTCGCCGCGGATCGCAGCATGTGTGTGTTCCTGGAGCTCTAGCCGGCCACGGCGTGTGAGTTGCGTCAATCCCAACTCAGGGAATCGCCTGCAAAGCGGCTGGGGGTTTAGATGTCCAATATTACATCCATGTTGAAATGATAACTATGAGGGTATGAAATAAGGAAAAGATACTCGGACATGATTGCAAACAGGCCTGCAACTTCATTCCGGGGGCAGGAAACCATCGTTTTCTGCCTTCTCGACCGGCTTCTATTCGGCAACAGTAGCATTCGTCGGAAATCGGCTAGATTCGGGTGGCTCAACAAGCATTGAAACTCGAACTTTCAACGCGGGTTATATGAAAAATATATTTCATTTAGCGCAAAATGAAAATTTCCGGGTACAAAATCTTTACTTGCAAATGGTCAAGTTGGGACTGTCGTCAGTCAAGTACCGCGAAGGATAGGGACCGGTTCTTCTAGAATAGGGTGTAGAAACACCTGATCTCAGAAATAACATACATACGAATTATTGAAGACAACGCTCAATTTTTGATTCGAGGCTAGAAGCTTGGGCGAGTCGGCTTGACATTGATTGGTTGCTCGGGGAGGTTCATTCACTGGTTGGACGGGAGAGTCAGTCGAGAAAATCGGTGCGTTGGTACCAGGAGTGGGTTGGCGACGGGCGAGGTTCGGTAGTTTTGTGGTTAAAGAGCGGTGGCAGTTCCCTTGTGGACATGTCTCGTCATTGGAAGTTTCTGGCATGCTCGTTGCGGAGTCATTGCAGTTTGGCAGCTAGGAGGCAGACGGTGGTTTCTGGGGATTGAGCAGACAATGCCTTTTCTCGCCCGTGCTCCATCGACTCCCAGGCGTCAGCCCGTGTTCTGCCGACGGTATGGCAAGCTAAATGAATCAAAATATATTTCTGATGATGGAGGTGAGCGACGGCACAGGTGTTAATGCATGTGACGACCTAACGTTACAATATATGGTGTATATCTAGATGTTTTATATATGAAGAATGCTGAAAAAACTTTCGAACCATATTTCTATAAAATTTTCAAATCTGAAATAGAAATTCTTGATTCACGAAAGATACATACTGATCGATTTTTTTGCAAATTTGCCGTGAAAACCCCATTTATTCCACAACTTGTAGGATCAAGTAGGTATTGGGATAACGATGAGAGCTATTTCTTTTCCGATGTTCCAATTTCTATATTGTAGTTATTGTAATTGAAAATAAATATCAAACTCTTTCCAAGCTCACTGGCGACGGTTCATTGTTTACTATCCAATAGAATAGATATATTCATTTGATTAAAGTCACGGTATATACATATATACAGGGTGTGACATTCATATCCGCCATCCGAAATAACTCGGTAATTATCCACGTCACAGAAAAATGTTTGAGCCTTAAATTGTACAATTAGGGTGACCTTCACTTTATTAAATGGAATGGTACAATTTTCTTCAACCGTGTACACACACACACACACACACACACACACATATATATATATATATATATATATATATATATATATATATATATATATATATATATATATATGTACAAGGCGATTCAGAAAGATTATAGTTCTCGAAAATGGTTGGGAGGAATAATTTTTCTGAATCGATTAGCGTTTTCAACAAATTTTCATCTTCAAAAGTTTCCAAGGAAATGAATTTTAAAAACTGATAATTTCGGGCAATGAGAGCGCGATTCCGGCCCCCGGCAAACAAATCAATCGTCAAAGTTTATTTCATTGAAGGAAGGAAATGGGGATTGTTGTTTACATGAATATTCAGGCAGCACGCAACGACACCTCTGCTCGCCACGGCCGTCGCTGTTTGGGTGCTATGGTCAAGTGGTGGGGAAGGAGCTGCGCTCTCATTGCCCGAAATTATCAATTTTCAAAATTCATTTCCTCGGAAACTGTAATAGATCAAATTTTTCTGGAAACCCTGGTCGATTCAGAAAAATTATTTGTGTGACTCATATTTGGGAACTTTAAACCTTCTGAAACACCCTGTGTATAAGGAACTATGTATGTATTATAACCGCCTTCCCTCGCGGTGAGAATAAGGACGGCTATAAGAACTTGATACTGAGAACGAGGCGAGCAAGAAAACGCGGGTGGGAGGAGGGGAAATGAAATGACGCGAACAACGCGATAGACACGACGTGAAAAAGACTCAATTTAATGATAACAGAATGATAACAAAGAAAGAAATGAAACAATAAACGGCGGTGTAAAGCGGGGGGGGGGGGGAGGAGAGGGCACGGGAGACTCGAACAGAAGGGGCGGGATGAAATTGGGCGCCAGCGACCAGCCGGGGTAGCACCGGTTGATCGCGTGTCGGAGGGACACGGACTTAAAGACAACAATGACTCGCGGGGCGGCTTAACTCACGCGGGAGCAGGGGTGACTGTACAGGGAGGAGAGGGTTACGGTTTTTCGCACCATCGGCTCTACCGATTAACCTTGGCACTCGGGGATGGGAGAACAAAAGGTGATCGCGGGGAGGGGTGGTGGGTGAGGGAGAGGAAGGGTGAACAGGTGATAAGACTAAATTATCGAGTCGCCACTCGTCACGTCGCGGGACGTCGCAGATCGGTGGGACCGTCAGTCTTAGGGCCTGCGGACCAAAAACACAAGACGCGGAACCAAATCGGGGGAGAAACGGGGAGGATAAGGGTGAAAGGCGATACAGGGACCAGAAACACACTCACGCAATTGCAGCCCACAGCTAATCCAGAAATAACCTCGCACACTATTCGCAGTCTTACACAGATTGACTCGATCATACGCTATTCGCTCTCTTACAGGGATTGACTCGATCATACGCTATTCGCTCCCGGCTCGAGACTGTCGAACCGTCGTGCCGTCGTCGTCGTCCAAATTTCTGTCGGTGACTTTCATGATTCCCGGGGTGCTGATCGGGGGGCTGGTTTGTTGACATCTGGTCGGGAGAGTCGGTACATCGGCGGCGGGAGCGGGTCGGCGACGGGCGAGCCTTGACGTTGTGCGGAGATGGCAGCAGTGGCTCCTTTGGTCTTTCGACCGCAGCGAGCTTCGTGCGTGCTCGCTGCGGCGACGTGGCGATGCTGGCAAAGCATGCGTGCTCGTCGGTGGGGCGGCGACGAGGGGACGGCGGTAGTGTTGGTATACGTGCTGGCTGCTTGCTCGCCCGTGCTCTCCCGACCGCGTGGAATCCAGGGCCGGCTGAATCCCTCGGTGGGTGACGGGGGACGATGACGGCGATGGTGACGACGGCGACGACGGTCGCAGTCTCGCAGGGCTGAACATACTAAACAAAAGGGGGGGAAGAGGCGGGAGGGGAGGGGAGAAGGACGCAAAACTTATGCTAACAGTGAAACATTTACCCTAAGGACGTCGCGTGCGAGTGGCGGAGTTCGAGCCGAGGGGGGGGAAGCCTGTATCGAGATTTCTCGTTACAGTATGTATGTATGTATGTATGTATGTATGTATGTATGTATGTATGTATGTATGTATGTATGTATGTATGTATGTATGTATGTATGTATGTATGTATGTATGTATGCATGTATGCATGTATGCATGTATGCGTGCGTGTGCGTGTGCGTGCGCACGCGCCTGTGTGTGTGTGTGTGTGGGGGGGGGGGGTGCAGGGTGTGCAAAAATTCCCGGAACGGTCGATTTTTTCGAAAACTATGCATCGAATCGGAAAACAGAAAAACACCTATTCAATAATTTTGAAGGTTCCGTCCAGTATTAGTGTAATGTATGAACGGACTTTTACAAAATGTCGATTACAATCTTCAGTCGTAAATGACAAAATGATGATTATATTGGATGATTTCCCTGCATTTCTTTTTTCAAACTACATTCGGAGATGAAAAAATGATATTACACCTCAAGAAATCAATATTTAAGCATAGTCTATCATTGGATCATAATTTTTTGCTTTAAAATGTTGAAAATCGATTCCTCCATAACTCTTCGGAATGAACGGCTGCAAATTGATGTGTGAGTTACTTTCAATAGGTACTAGAACATATAAAAAAATAAACGAAATCGAATCGAGTCGAGTCACACACTCGGTGATTCGGCACGGAATGCCGCATATAGATATATGGGTCTGATCAAATGTACATACTACTCTTTTCGTATTCCTGTGTCATAGTTTGGCAGAGTTCATGAGTTGATTAATCGACTAAACTGTTCCATCCGGTTGAATATTGCCATATCCAATATCACAATACTACAAACTAAGAGTATACGCGAACGAGAAAAATACGGTCATCAGATAACGAAAAAAAAATCAAATTTGAATGTGAGAATTTGAAATCTTATAGATACGAAATCGACAGGAACAAAAACAGAAATTGGAATCTGTATGATTAGTTACGGTTTGGTTTCGGTTCATGATGTGTCCACATTTTCGTTTTGGTTTTTGTTTTGGCCCCGCTAAACATACCGTTTATTTCAATTGAAAGGTTCTGGTTTTAAAAATAGCGATACGATCATATTTATCATGAGCCTTCGAACAAATAATCCCCAATTAGGAAAGGTAGAATCCAGTCTTGTGGAGTTTTGATGTGCCCATACCATTCGGTCTAAGTGGAACGCACGTATCTTTCTCGAATATCAGTGAACCTACGAACCCGCTAACACGGAATAGAAAATACGTATGTCCATGTAATTTTTGTGAAACATGCGCAGCTTTCATTCCGTTTTAACGAGTGACGTAGGTTTACTCACATTCAAGAAAGATACCGAACGTCAATAGAATTGAACAAAATAGCAGAAAGCAATAACGTGTAAAATATTTTCTGTCTTGTTTTATAGTTCGCAATGTATTACGAAGTCCACGAAACGATCGCGACACACATTTAATGCAATCTTTGCGAGACCTATGATTATCATCCCTGCAGTTATTTTATGGCATATCTATATCAGTGAAGAACCATATTTCCAATAACGATACCATACTTTATTACTGAATTCATCAATATGATCTAGATTTATTGGTCACGAACATATTTGAACCACTAATATGGAAGTGCCGGTTATACAAACTAGTTGAATTGCAGGCAAACCAGAGAATTCCGATGGTGCGATATCCGGAGTATCTACGCTCGGACCAGCTATTAGTCGATTCGCAACCAGACCACCGTTGGCAGGTCCCTATGCCTTCTCACGTATTCCAACTCCTGTATGGAATAGGCCCCGTGTCTTTCTCACGCATGACATCTCCAAC
>OZ018313.1:7180036-7199830 GCA_963969455.1 Arge pagana
CCGAGTTCCATTGCCGCGGCGGAACTTCTTCTTTGATTCTTTCTTTTCTTTTTTTTCTTTATTTGTGGTTTTTCTCGCAATGCATATCACTAATTCAAAGGTAAAGTACCATGGAATAACAAGGCCAACTCATACTTATTATTACAAGAGAATAATATTATGCGCGTTGTAATTTTGTCTCGTAATTTTGAATTCGAAATCTGCGTACTTGTTCGTGCGTAGAAAACCTGGTTTTATACCTGCTTGTACGGGGTTAGCGGTAACGGTTTGTACCTCGCGGTCCCGTTACCCCCTAATCCCCGTATGCCGAAAACTATTCGGGTATCGCAGAAGCTAGCTGAGAGACTGCAAGGAAGCCGCATGATCGTCAGTATAACGTGACCGATCGTCTGTGAAAGTTCTCAACACTCCGCAATCGTGCCAGGAAATGATTTTCAATCAAAAAGTTATTGATAGTGGTGTATTTGTTTGACAAAAATAGAAGAAGAAACTGTACTTCCGACCAGCGCAGGAGCTGTATAAGGATCAGAAGACATATCAGATATCGAATCTTTTTCAAGCAAACAATTCATACAAGAGTTCACAAATGCGCTTTCCGCAGCAAATATGATATACGATGAGCAAAATCTGGTTTCGAAAAATCCTCCAAAGACAATCTCGTCTGCTTCTTTAGCTATGGCACAAGAAATCAGCCAGGCTACTATAGTTGTTCTCCATAACTACTTCATTTCAACCGAAAAAGTGCTGATTATGACCAACGAATCAGATCACTTTTTCCATTTTCCATTTTTACATTAGAGTTGAAACCGTTCTTCTAACTGCCTTATTAGTACAGTGTACAGATGATCCAACGCTGGACAAGGATTACGATCCGGTGGATTATAAAGAATCGCTCGCAGATTACATCCCGCTGGATTACAAAGCTAAGGTTATAGCCATTGCGCAGGCTCACCCGAAGTGGAGTTCCGCTGTTCTTCAAAAAAATGGCGCAAGCCGCTTGAGATGGAAGGATCACCTTAAATGATGGCTCAAAGACGTTAAAACTGTTGGTACTCGGATCGATAAGCTGCGAGCAATTGATTCCCAAACTTTCGAACGCTTTCTAGAAGCCAGAAATTGTTACGAGCAGGTAAAAATATTACAATTTCCTCATAGCGTTCATATATAAACAGATTTCGTTTTGTATTTTCCATAGCCAAGCTGGATTTATTCACCGTATGTTTTCAATCGATTTACAGGTCATTACGAGAACGTAGGTCAAGGTGTTTAACCGAAAACATGAGATAAGGCAGACAAAATATATCAGCAAAAAGGACGTCGCAACTCTGCAAGAGACAGTTGAAATAGCGGAAAGATTCCGGACACAAACGCAAAATGTAATTCCAAAATTTGATTTGGACCTCGTTATTAACATAGATCGGACAGGTTGGCAATATCCAACGACGTATAACAGATACTTGGACTCCATGGAAGAAAAAACAGTATACGTCAAAAAACAGAACTTGAACAAACTCACACATTCATACGCCGCGCAATATACAGTAACTGCGTCAGGACAATAGCTTCCCAAAGTTTTCATTTGCCTTCATGAGACATCCAATAAATTTGGACCTATTGTTTCGAAGACCGCAGATAGAATAACTGCAGAGTTTAAAAACGTCGAGGTATGCTGTTCGAAATCCGTCAAACTCACGAAAGAACTGTATAGACGGGATCTGGAAACAATGCTCGTTCCTTACGTCAAGAAAGTAAGGTTCATGCTCATAAGCGCTTTGCATGACGAGATTTTTAATAATACTGATGGAGAGTCCGGATTGCACGCTGAAATTTATCCCGCCAAAGTGTACTTCTCTATATCAACCATGGGATATGTGTTCTAACCGTCAGGTTGAACTTTCAATTAAACGACTGAAAAACACTCTTAGTTTGTTAAAAGAACAGCAAATAATAGCATCCCACGGAAATGCGATCAAAATACAATCGTTGGTTCTTCACCAATTCAGGGCGTCAAAGTTGAACAATATGCTGAAATATGCTTTGTGTGCTGCAACATTGACGGAACAGCGAGTGATATTCCAGATTGGAATCGAAATTTGTTTTCCGATATAGCTTTTGAAGAAAAATTGCGTGTGCACCAACCTTGCATTTATATCGTGCGCATAGTGCGGAAAAAATGTTTGTCTTACCTGTTTTTACGACAAATATCATCTGCACAAGTGCACTGGTTCCGCCGAAAATGCGAGCGATAGTGACGAATGATCGTTCACACTTATATTGTATTTGAAAAATGAATTACGTTTTGAATTGAATTATAACCTTATTGGCCTTGTTACTCCATAGCACGTACCCTTTTAGTTAGTGATATGCATTGCGAGAAAAACCACAAATAAAGAAAAAAAGAAAAGAAAGAATCAAAGAAGAAGTTCCGCCGCGGCAATGGAACTCGGAGCGCCAGCGTAGAAGTCGAGCGCCTATCTGCTGAGCTACGCCGCTTCCACGATTCAACTTACAACGTTGACAGTATAAGACTACATATAGGAATATTTTTATTCGTTTAGTCGGAAACGGCTGCGAATGGCGTACTTTGCGTCACACCCTAGACTGCTATTATGAAGTAATTTAAGATACCAAAAGTACCTTGGAATCGGTGATCCCAAACTCGCGACCTCCCCTTGTATGAGCAGCGAGAAGAGAGAATTGCCATTCAATCAGTATTGAGCTGTTGAAGCCGAAACATTGAGATCTGGATGAGAGTCTCGGTTCGCAAAGACAAGGGGAAAGAGAGGGAGGCTCGCGACTCAAAACAATAAATATATCAATTGAAGATCGGCCAAAGATCGATACGAGCTTGGTCGGACCTATAGAAGCAAATAAACCTGTAAATATGAACATGCGTGGTTCGTATTCCTGACATGCTCCCCTAAGTCCTCTCCGAAACAAAGTGGTGCCGAAACCCGGGACTGCCAAAATCCGTGGTAGCGAGTACGCCGGAGGGGGGTTAGCCAGTGAGCTTTCATCGAGCCCCTGGATCGGTCGTCCAGTGTTGCGAGCTTGTCCGTGCCGTTTAGAGAGAAGCTGCTAAATAGCGTTTGACACAGTTGTCAGGAAGCTATCAGGCGACGATAATTCATTCGGATGAAGCAGACGCGATTCCGGAACTGCTAGCGAGACGTGGACGAGGACGATCGCAGAAAAAACGTGCGCCAACGTCGGAAGAATCGTCGGAACAACCGACCCGTGATCACCGTACGCGGGGAGAAAAGCGAGGGTGGCCAGAAAAGCCACCGAGGTCGCGAACAGACCAGGAGAAGCAGCCAGTCCCGAGCCCAACCCGCTTGGCGCCCAGTTCAGCGTCTGCTGAAAAGAGGCGGTATTTACTGGAAGCGGCTTAGCAACGAGCAACCTTGAGTAGGACCGCGTATGCTGAGCAAGAGCGCATCGAGATTGAACTGGTGGAGGAGCGGTTAGCAGCGAATCTGGAAGGAGACAGCGACTCGGACGAGGCTCCTTACCTACAGTCTGAGATGGCGGAGAAGACGAACGCCACGCAATCAGCTCACCTCGGGTAGACAACACGCCGCTGAATCGCAGTCAGGGGCGACATCCAGAGCACGTAGACGACAGGTCGACAAGACGACCAGGGAAGAGGCTGGCAGCTTCGCCCAAGCGATAAAAGACACGTTGGCCGCGATGGGACAGGCTTCCTCGAACAACAGCAGCTCGCAGCGGCTCGTGAACAGACTGACGTCGGGAAAATATCTACTCCCCTTTTTGGAAGACAGCTCGGAATGGCTGAGTTTTGAACAAGCATTCGAGTTGTCAACTGAGTTGGGCGGACAGTCCGAACGGGACAATGTGGCGCAACCATTTGAAGCACTGAAGGGTGGAGCGAAAGAGACAGTGGATGCGCTGATAGTGACTGCGAGTAGCTTGGTGGAAACCATTAAGACCGTGGAGCTGAGATTAGTTACTCGGACTGAATCATCGAACAAGTCGGGCAAGATATGCGAAAACTACCTTGCTTGTACGTCGAAAGGATCGACCTGATGACGTTCGCAACAAGGATCCGCGATAGCGTCGCGACGTTAGACCACGCGGGCTATTTGCACAGCCTCGACTTAGTGAAAGACACTCTAAGCAAATTACTCTCAGCCTTGATATACAACTATAGTCGTTACCTCAATGTTAGCCTTCTGGTCGAACCGATGCTAGAGTGCTGTTGGTCGAATTATTATACAAAGAAGCGGGAATGGCTTGTGTTGCGGGGACATCGTCCCCACGAAGACCCAGCGCGGGTGTCGGGAAGAATGAGAGATATAATAGAGCGTCTTCTCGGACACGTTGTACATACATGGGCCCGGGACGCCCGCAAACTAAAACGCCTTGGGGAACAGGCAATACCGCCAGGGAACTGCAGCGCCCGAGCGGCCCGAGGTGCCGTTTTTGCCGGCGATACGGGCACTTAGTAACGAGCTGCAGGGACTTTGAGAAAGAGACGGTTAATCACCGATGTACATGGGCCAGGAAAATCGACTCCGTTTCAGATGTCTTGCCCAAGGGCATCTGAGCGCGCAGTGTTCAGTTCGGGGTTGCGGGACCCACGAATGTCGCGAACGACATGACTCCCTGCTGCACACCAAAGCCAGGAGGACCCAGAAGAACCGCCGAAACGATAACACGGAAATCGAGAGCGGCCAATCCAAGAATCAACCAGAAAAGCCAACACCGGTCACCTGGCTAGCGGGAGAACGGGTCCTACTGAAGACGGTCCCCGTCTACTTATTTGTCCCTGCGAACAACCTACAAACACATGCACCACTAGACGAGGGGTTGACCGTGACGCTCTTGGACTATGAAATCGCCAGATGGATCGGAGCGAGAGGCCTTAGAGTGATGCTGTCTGTGAAGGGAGTTGGGAGCGCAGTTGTCAAAGCCCACGATGAGAGTCTCACTGGAAATAGGGGAAAGCTTCAGAAAACACCAGCTGAAGAACGTCAACACCGTGAAGCGTCTGTCCCTACCCTCACAGACCGTCAACAAAGACAAATTACTACGGCACCCGCACCTTTAAGGTTTGAAGCTGGCAAAATACACGGCGCCGTCCCAACCATCCTCATTGGGCAGGATCAGTGGAAACTGATCACGTCGACAGAAATCCGCAGCGCCGGACGCGATTTTCCGGCAGCGACTCGTCCCCGGTTGGGGTGGGTAACGCACGGTCGCTACGTCAGTCACGGATAGAATCCAATGGGACAATAGCCGCCACCCGAGAGGAGATGACTGAGATGAAAGATCTCGACGAGTTTGTCAAGTCGTACTTCCAATTGGAAGCTCTCGGGCTATCCACCGTCCGGCGAACCAGCGCGATGGATGAGCGGTCAGAGGAAACACTAAAAGGAACGACCCATCGAATCAATGGGTCCTGGGAGACCGGACTATTATGGGGGCGGGAGAAAGGTCACTTACCAAGCAGCCGAGACAACGCCATGAGCCGCCTAAAAAGCCTGGAGCGGAAACTAGATCTCGATTCCAACTATGCCAAGATGTATTATGAAGAGATGAAGAGACAGACGAAGAATGGGTTTGCAAAAAAGTCACTTTTGGAAGCAGAGGGCCCTCGGGTATGGTACCTACCACATTGCGGCGTATACCACCCCGACAAAGCCGATATTCGATTCCGCGGCCAAAGCGCATGGGGTAAGCCTCAACAAGAAGCTTCTGACTAGCCCCGACTTCTTGAAACCACTGGTAGGGGTACTCATGCATTTCAGGCAGCACCCCTTCGCGTTCAAGGACGACATCAAAGATATGTTCCTTCGGGTCAAAGTCAAAAAGGAAGACCGAGATGCCCAACGATTTTTGTGGAGAGGAATAGATCGACAAAGAGAACTCGGGGAATAGGTCATAAATAACTCGATTTTTGGAGCCAAATCTTCCCCTTGTAGTGCGATGCTCGTTAAGAATGCGAACGTAGACGAGTTTAAGAAAGAGATTCCTGGCGCAACCCAAAAGATCATACATAACTACTATATGGACGATTATTTACAATTAGACAGTTACGAAGTATAAAAGGACGCGGTTGTAGTCCTGAAATAGGTAGAGAAGATTAATTCGAAAGGATGTTCCGAAATGTATGGCCGGGCAAGCAACAGCCAGTGCGTCCTGGACAATGTGCCGACAATACAGCGCGCCTCCGAAAACATCGACCTAAGCTTGACCGGCTTCACAGCGAAAACCAAAAAAGCCTTAGGGCGTCGATGGGATACCAGAGCGAACGTGCTCAAATTCAACGTACGGCTGGGAAAAATTCTCCCTAGAATTGCTGGACGGCTCCAGGAAACCTACGAAACGCGAGTTCCTGCAGATCATCGTGTCGGTATTTGACCCCTTAGGTTGTGTAAGCCCATTCTTGATCCGGTCGAAGATACTCATGCAGGACGTGTGGATCAGCGGCATTGCGTGGGACACCGCGCTGAACGACATGGAGTTTGAGATATGGAAGTTATCGGTCGACGACTTGAGCGAAATAAATATTTGTACAGTTCCAAGGAGCGACCAGATACCTGACATGAAGACGGTGAGGACTGAGCTGCATACATTTTGCGACGCAAGCACCAAGGCATACGCCGCGGTAGTGTACATGAACATACACCTCACGGACGGCACGAATCGGGTACGAATGGTAGCTAGTTGGTGCAGAGTACCACCACGAAAGTCGCGCCCAGTACCCCGATTAGAGCGTCAAGCAGCGTTGCTGGAAAGCAGACTAGCTAAAACCGCAGTAAAAGAGCACGACTTGAGGGTGGACCGACGCGTGTTTTTGTCTGATTCGCGCACAATAATATATTGGATGAGGTCGGACCCAAGGACGTACCAAACCTTCGTATGGCATCGACTGAGCGTGGTGAGCGACCTAACGTCTATATTAAAATAGAGATGGGTACCCTCCGAACTAAACCCCGCTGACGACGCTAGGAGGTCCTTGACACTGCCCTTAGAGTCAAACAAGCGGTGGGGTCCGAAGGACCCGCCTTCTTTCGCGCGGGGGAAATGGAATGGCCTCGCCAAGAAGTCCTACCGCTAGAGAGCAACGCCGAATCATCACAGTTGGGGAAAAGACGAGGGTACGCGGCAATCGCGACAAGAGTTGCAGACCCGTGTCTACCTGACCCGAAAAGATTCTTGTCCTGGAATAAAGTGGGGAGCCTGCTTTAGATGCTTCAAAAAATCGATTTTTTCGAGGATTTTTTTGGGAAGGAAAGACATATCCGATTGAAACGAAACTTACAGAGTTTATTATTACATATTTCAGCAGTCTTCTCAAATTTTTCCTTCAAAGTACATATCATATTATGCCTAGTACACGTATTTCGCCGAGGCGTCTTGAGTGTGCATTTGTCGAGCGGCGGGGAAGAGGCAGGTCGCAATTTCTATCTGAAACAAAGAACCCAATTTATTTTTTATTTTTTAATAGTATAGCTTCTAGTTGAACCAATAAAATTCAACAAAAAGTGAAAAATTCAACAATTTCTCGCAAATTGAAAAAAAAATCATTTTTTTGGAAAAAAAAATCATTTTTTTGGAAAAAAAATGTCACTTTAGATTGTTTGAAAAGTAGATTATTCTTAACTTTTTCAAGGTTTTTAAGCTTCAACTGGAAGGGAATTTCATCCCAAATACAATTCATTTTGTCTGGTTTTGTTAGAACATTTAGATTTTTCGCTATCTTTCACGCCAATTAGGTAGAATCGTAGAAATGAAAAACCGAGAAATCGCGCGTCGAAGTTTCCGTACATAAAACATCGTAATTTTCTTGAACTTACCGCATTAATAGGCTAATCAGCGATTCCTGGTCCATAAAGTTGCATTTTAGACTCTTCAAAAAACTGGTTTTCGCCTAGATGTTCGAGTTTGCGGACTGTTCTGGCCTCTTTGCTTGAACATGAAGCGCGCCTGTTTTGTCGGGTGATGCGCTCGTATACCTGCTCGACGCATCCTCATTATTCTTTCTGTAACTCCGAAAATATTTCAAATTTGCTTCTGAAATTTTAAGGACACATTCTTGGATAGTTTAGGAAGATATTCATGAAAAAAAATCGATTTTTTGAAGCCTCTAAAGCAGGCTCCCCACTAAACTGATTAACGGGTTGCCCAAATATTGTCGTGTTTTAGGGTTAATATTTGCATAAAATAAGTAGCGAAATTGTCTTCAGTTAACTTTCAGTTGAACATTAATGATCGATTTACCAAGTAAATTGAACATGAATTGACAGACGTAAACATTTTGGACCTATCACAATATCGTAGAATTTCAATTTCGTGAACAGGCGAATTAGCACCAGGAATGTATTTGTATTTCATTAAATTATTTGTGTTCTTGACAATCTGTGGCGGCCATTTACATGTAATTTTCTCTTTCAATACATTAGTATTGGATAGTCAAATGACAGGAATTTCGGGACAATCGTCGTTTTCAACAAAACGTATTGTTGCGTATTCTTCTTCCATTGCAGCTTAAAAACTCACAAAATAAAAAATTACTTACAGCCATATTGTCGCAGATAGAAATATTGAATTATTTATATACATAGGTAATTCTATTTTTTAAGTTTTATTTCAGGGGCCATTCTGGTTCAGGAGCCTAAATTTTAGGCATTTTTCAAATTAAGATAAACAAGAAGAGAAAAATATTCTCACCATCCATTTTTTTATATGATGTTTATTGACATTTTGATATGAAAAAAGTCGTGGCAAAATTTTAAAATTCGAAAAATTACAGGGGAGTGAGGTGAGGGTTACGAAAAAACCAATGCACACTGGTTGACATGATTCCAACCCTTGTGGTGATTTGAAACATAACAATTTGGAAAATTCTTAATCAGGAAAGATGTCGTTATCGGGTGACCCTTGACTAAAAAAAAGAAATTTACGAAAAGGTATCAACATGAGAAAACATGTTTTTACCTTTTTTTTGTTCTTGAACTTGAAAAAAATACTAAATATTGAGATTTTTTTAAATCCAAGTGTCACCTGATGGAGAGATATATAAGGAGATGACTTGTAAATTTCAAAGTGATCGATCGAGTAGAACCTAAGATATCGTGTCAAACACCGCGAAAAAAGTAGTACCAAGAAAAACTCGTTTGAAGATTTGAGCAAAGTATCAACTTGCTGAGTTACCATGTCACTAAAATAGCTATAACTCCGCGAATAAGTGAAATTTTCGCAATTTTTTAGAAGGATATATTCTTAAAGATCTAATTTTTGAAAATATGCATCTACAAGAAAATCGATTTTTTCAAAATTGTATTGAGATATGCTATTACAGTAGAACCTCACTTATTCGAACCGAATGGGACTGAGCTTAGTTCAAATATTACAAAATTCGGTAAATAATTAGAATTGTCACTTTTCCGAAAAATGATGACAAAAGTTCTGTATTCTTCCGACCGTGTTATTTGGTACCTCATAGACTTGATAATGGCTAGCCATGGTCTGGCCGGAAATTCGTCCTTCCACAATATAACTGATTTGATTGCAACTACCTGGCTGCTACACCCACGAGTACTCATCTCTACTTATGAGCAATTACATAACAATTTCTTTGAATTATGTTCTCAAATATTAACATCAGGCTAGTATAATATGGATTGATAAATACAAACGCCATGTGACGAGACGCGAGGTTATTTACCTATACTTGTTACTTCATATTGTAGAATTTATATGATAGGGACGAAATTTTGCGTGTATGTGGCATGGATGTTATTGAGATTTATATACTGATGACCGCAAAAAGAATCATTGAATTGAATTTATCAGATCATACCTCAAATTGCTCTCCAACGCGCTCATGAGGTATTGTCGCGCTCGCGTACCGTTGGTTAAGAACCTAGAAATAGGCAAGCAATCATGAAACTATGGGCCGTGTTCGGAAATCGACTTCCAGTACTGCTATAGTTTAGGCGTTGCTATAGATTGCGTTATATAAGTTATCGAAAATCACTGCTGGCAGTTAATTTTCGAACACGGCCTATGAGAAACCCGAGTTGTGACATTTTTCTGATAGTCCAAGAGACGTACGTGATCGCTCGAAAATGTTGGCATATATGAAAGTCTTGGCACTTTTCTCATAGTTTTCGACGTCCTGAAGCCGATGGTGTGAGAATTTGTGCGTTGAGTATATGGCAAGGAGTTGAAAACCGGGTTGAACATAAAAATTGCAATATCGCGATCACGACAAGGAAAGTGGGAAAGTCTTGGACAAAAAAATTCGAAGAAAAACATACGGTTATAAAACTATTCAATTTTTCTTCTGTAAATTCAATGGGTGAGCCAGTAGAATTAATTCAAGGTTATTACAGAAATGAGAAAGTGGGGCGGCAGGCGTCGACAACAAAAGATCGTCGGTGCCGGGTAGGGAAACCTATAGTTTCGGACATTTCCCCGTCTCTCTTCCAACCTCGGTGTCGCTGCTCGTGAATATGCAGCAATAACCCATGCACATGTATCTCTCGAGCGGCGTGAGTGCGTATGCGCTGCGTAAATGCGAGTGAGAGCTCACGTCTTGCCCTTCTCGTTCACCTTGACAGGTTGCGGACGCAAGAACGATTTTTCGGCTCACTCGTTCACTTCAGCATATTTCTAAAATAAATTCTGTCATAAAAGGGTTCATTTCCCACTCGGTCAGAAATCCGTTTTACGCGATTTCCAATCAATCCAGCTATACGGGTCAAAAAGATTTTTTTTTAAAGTTTATTTCAAATTTCATTATCTTTACAAATTTCAAGTTCAATATCGGTAATTATAACCCTTCCAAGTGAAAAATGAAATGTAGATAACGTGTGTTATGAATAGTTCATAATGTTTGATACCTCGAGTCAGAATGTAGATGAATATTATTCATAAAGATGAAAAATTCTTACAGAGGAAGAAAACTTTACTATTCAATTATATTTACTATGGAATTCCGAGCACTGTGGATAGATATTATACACTCTGCATCTGTGTGAATTGATTTTGCGCTAAAAAAAAACCCAATTTATAGCGAAATATCTGAAGCTCTCCGACTGATTATCAATATCAAACATGCCTATTAGCTGATAAAGAAACAAGAAAAATGTATCAACATTTTTCGAAAAAAGGACGATTCTAAATATTCTACGAAAATTCGCATAATTGAACAGTAATGTGCGGTGTCATAACTAATGACACAAACGTCATGGGACTCTCTCGATTCTTTTTTTATAACAGTGATTATTGCTTTGCTAGCACCACAATATAATGAACTCGCTGAGAATACGCTACTTCAAACTTTCTCCACCTTGTAAATTATATCAAGTTTTCGTTGCGACGACAGAAGGTTACGTTTCCGTACAAGGAAGTACAACTTGACGTTGAAGCCATAACGCGTGAGTATGAAGAAAATATCAATTAAGAATATGGACTACGTGTTCAAGTGACTGTGAGTGTTCCTGAAATTGAATTATTGAAGACTACTGGTAAGAATGAATATGAAAATTGCGCGCGGCCTTTGACGTGCAGCAAAATAAAATGTCGCGCCATCGTTCAAATAGCTACATACGATAATACTATAATACATATGTAATGAAGCACGAAAAACCCGATTCCCTTAGATAAGAATCTTTTCAACGTTTCTGCAAGAAGTTACACTTTTTTAACAGGATCTTAAAAAGACGCTAGGATATAGTTGTTGGTGGTACTTCCTGCGTGTGGGCTTTCGTTACTCTCGCTTTTGTCGTACGCCGAATCGGTAAAATGGGGTAGCTCAAGCGGTTATTGCAGCCAGATCGTAGGCCGAAAGTATTGACACATCAGGGGATTTTCCCACTAGATTTACAGTTTTATGAATCCCATCAGGAGATTTATAGGGGAAACAATTCTACAGGGGATTTTCTAGGAAATCGTTGATTTGTGCGAATTTGTTATCAATAAGTAAATTATAGAATGGAAGAAATTGTTCCTCTATATTAAACCACCTAATCATATTCATTTCACTGATTAGAGATGCTGGTTTACAGATAAGATTTTAAAGGATTAGTAACAAACTGTATGACTTATTCGTAACCTTGAAGTATACCCGGATAACAGTTTCTCTACTTCGAGAATATATGAGCAATTATGATATAGTTGATGTAGGATTTACGATGTATAATAATGTAACGATGTAAAAGCATTGTTTGTATTTGGAGCTTGGAAATCTTGATTCTCGGCGCCTTCCGGTCTGCGTATTGGTCCAACTCGCGCTAATTGGCCGATCGTCAGGTGTAAATTTGGAGCAGTGAGGAGAAGTGGCACACGACGCCGTGACGAGAGCGGCTAGCTCTCTCGCCTGGGTACCGCCGAACCATTAAAATCATATTCTGACCTACGCTAACCCAGCTACTCATCACGATCGCCGATTCTCAACGTGGCGCCAGCTTCGAACTTTCAGAATTCACTCTGGAGACGACTTTTCATCTCTCTCCAAGGGAAGGCCTGTCAAATCTCCCTGACATGGCATACGTCCATACAACGCAGTTTGAGAGGAGTATGGTCGAAGAAGCCCAGGCGGGGAGTCATCTTTACCTGCGAGCAACTACCAAGATCAGCCTCTCTTCTACCGATCGTGCGAGTTTTTTAGTTTCTTCAATCATATTGTGTCAAATTACGTAGTCTATCACCTATAATCAGATTCCAGTTGTTCTTATATTGACGTCTCCGTCTTGATTTGCGTATTGCGTCTCTTTTAAGAATGAGTCTGAGTTTATAATAAACGTTATGTGCACTAGTGTTTTGTATTCACTCGCGTCTTTCCCTCGGACGGTCTCACAATAATGACCAGGTTCAAACTATAGACATGATTCTGCACTTACCATAGATATAAAACCGCACGCGATAAATTATACATTTCGATCACATATTGGAATATACACAGTATCCATGGTAATTTTTTTTGTAATCAAGTTGAAAAAAGAATGACGTTTCGAATATGGGAACTGAAAGGACCTCGCACCAATGACATTGAAATATTGTCTACGGTGAAATCGCTTCAAATAATGAATCTAAACCAGAAAGGTTTTTATGATGAAAAGAGTTTGATGCTCGTTAAAACAAGTTATTAGGAGTCAGGGATCGGCCCAGACAAACCTCAATCAAGACTATGACGTGTATATAATATCGATGTTTTTATACTTTTTTCGCCCTTCTCGAGCAGGACAAAGTTCGTGCACCCGGGTCACAGCTTTTTTCGCTCTTCTCGAGCGGGAAAAAGTTGGTGCACCTGAGGCACGACTTTTTTCGCTCTTCTCGAGCAGAAAAACCGTATCTTTTTTTCAACCAACGGAAAGGGCTTGACAAACTTCGAATAAACTGGCAGTGATTGTCCCCTGCAGAACATCTGGTGTATATCAAGTGCGACACGTTCCGCGAAAAATCAAAGCCCGGGTGTAAACCGTCGACTTTTTTCGGGCATAAGATTAAACAAGAAATGAAAAATCAGGGAAAGATAAAATATATGACTTACGTAATTTTTGTCAGAGCAGTGATAGGCTGTGGCATATTTTGAACAAAATGGCAAAGATTTCCTTGGACAGAATGGTCTATGATTCGAGGATTCCTCGTAAGAGATGATTCGTGAAAGACAACGAGCACAATAGTTTCAATAAAATTCATATATATTATATTTTTTAAACACAACAATAATACATGCAAACGATGATGTGGAATAACAATTTTAAAATCTCCAACTACAGGCCAAGTAAATATTCGTGCCTTGATGCTACATCTACAACATTCTCCAATATGGTGCATGTCGGATACTTAATATTTTCAACATGTCTTGCACAGCCCAAAAATCATCAGATACTAGCTATGTGAGCGCAACAGCCAACAATTCGTGCTCTTCATTAGCAAGTACAATGATATCCACATCAGTATCCATGGTAACCAGTTTGTTGAAAAATAGCGAAGTTGTTCTGCTACATTTGCTTGGAAAAAAGATTCTACTTCTTGATTCTTCATTCAATGAATCATTATACAGTTCATCCATTATGTGAAAAAATACAGATTGTGGACAAAAGTGATAACATATCGAAGTGACGTGTAACCATGTGAGCTGACACGTAAATTGAAGAAACGTTCTGACTTCTGGCTTTCGAAATGTGAGTAGCCTGGTGCTCTGAATAATGTCTGTCGGGGGTTAGATCATTTTTCCAAATGTATCAATTTTTCCACACATTTTCTCGTTCTATAAAATCGAGCTGCTTTTTTTTTGGCTTCGGGATGAAATGTCCTATCAGAACATGCTACTTTATTTGATTTGCATTATGACTGGTAATATGAACGGCTTCACCAAACTAGATCAACAGGATAATATCTTCACGAGAGAACTAGGTATGAATCGTCGTCTAGCACTAGGAGAAGACGATATTCTCGCCACCCCTCGTACACGGATATGTTTCAGTTGCAATCGCCCGATTATTGAAGAAATAGGACTGAGAGATAACATACATGCAATGATCGTTAATGTTGTTTTCCCCTCCATACAAGGCTAAAGGTTAATGTTGTTTTCCCCTCCATACAGTGTAGTTTTTGTGGTGACAATAATGATTTAGCGCATCTCTCAGTCGAGGCCAGATAAGTCTATATGTTGAGAAATATTTTAATACCTGATAATGCCCAATCATGCAGAGTACATGTAAATGCTGAAAGCTTGATTTTGCAACCATCACTTGGTGGTTTGGAAATGCGAATAAATTGAGCAAAAGAAGTAGATGGGTTCTAGAAAGTAGGAATGGACATTTCAAAACAAGTTCACATTCTTTGATAAAAATATCGAGAAAGCACGTGTAGCCGATTTAAATAAATATTATCTAGTAGCGGGAGCGTCGATTAATCGATACCATGCTCTCATCACCATGAATGAGGCCATTATACAGACAGCGCATAATATACTAGAGAAAGCAAGAGAACCTAATACCCCCAAGCTAGAGTAGAGGTCGACAATCTGAGGAGGCGAAGGGCTAGCCGAGTTCGTTTAAACCATGAAGTTTTACAGGACTTCCCACGTTTTACCTTACAAGAACTGAATGAATTAACATTCGGGTCTTATCAAATTCACCTTGCACGATCTTACGTACAATATACAGTAATAAGAAATGATGCCGGAGAATTTCAATTCAATCAATTATTTGATGAGCCCGGGTTCATTTCAGCATGCTTATACTCCCGGTTCCGACAAAGAATCAAGCATCAATTATAAATGGCGTATGATACTGAATATAATAAAGCAGCAAATGTACCAGCTCCTTAATCAATATTTGGATATTATTGTACTTGCCAATGTGAAGCACGAACTGTTGGCTGTGGTGCTCACATAGCTAGTATCTTATGGTTTTTGGGCTATTTAAGACATCTTGAAAATATTAAGTATCCGACAAGCACCATATTGGAGAATGTTGTAGATGTAGCATTAAGGCACAAATATTTACTTGATCTGTAGTTGGAGATTTCAAAATTATTATTCCACATCATCGTTTTCATGTATTATTGTTGTGTTTAAAAAATTCAATATATAATTTTATTGAAACTACTGCGCTCGTTGTCTTTCACGAGTCATATCTTACGTTTTTCATTTCTTGTTCAATCTTATGCCCAAAAAAAGTCGACAGTTTACACCCGGGCTTTGATTTTTCGCGGAGCGTGTCACACTTAATATACGCCAGTCATTCTGATAGAGACAATCGCTGCCAGTTTGTTCAAAGTTTGCCAAGCCCTCTCCGTTGGTTCAAAAAAAGACACAGTTTTTCCTGCTCCAGAAGAGCGAAACGAGTCGTGCCTCGGGTGCACGAACTTTTTCCTGCTCGATAAGAGCGAAAAAAGTCGTGGCTCGGGGGCACGAACTTTTTCCTGCTGAGCAGAGCGCAAAAAGCCGTGACCCGGGTGCACGAACTTTTTCTCGCTCGAGAAGAACGAAACATGAACATCGATATTATACAGGGTGTAAATGATTGCGCCTGACACACGTTCAGTGATAGTAGGGGATGCTTTTCGGAGTAATTTGAGGTCGTCAATCCATGCTCGGAGACGCACCCTGAGGGAGCTGGGGCAGTTTTTAACACCACTGGCAGGTAGGCAAACCATCGCACTTGTGACACATCAAAGCTGCCTGCCAAACGGCGCTGGTTCAAATCACGGCCGAAGCCGGTCGTTTATTTTAAGCTGCGTTTGTTTTTTTATATGATCTGAAGTTGTTCACTCAATTTCGGATACTCTTATAAATATCACGGCCTGTCTGTACAGTCGCATCATGGCAGCAGTTTTCACTCACAAGGAAACCTTGCGAACCCGAACTCACCGATTTCAATGATTTTGATATATGTTGTAGAACATCGAAAAATAAGAGACACGTATTTTTTTATACGTGCTCTTAAGCCCATTTAGGGGTGAAATCTACCCTCAAAGCTCACCCTCAAAAAGTCTTTTTTCGAAATATCTCTGCTTCTAATTGGTATTTCGCGACGGAACAAAATGGAAAATGCTCTTTGCGGCAAGGCGGAGCTACTAGACATTGTTATGCCCACGAGGGTTGCAACCCCTATTTTTTATACCGGAAAAACCACATTTTTCGAAGATATTTTCGTTGTACTGATTCTAATATTGACTTGAAAATTGAAAAATAAATATTCTGAGTTGTGAAATAAAGTAAATAAGTTTACGTGTTCGAGGATTTCGCGTTAACTACCCCCAAACACGGTTACTACCCCTTCAAACATTGGTCATCTGCAATAATGAAAAAAATGTTTTTCTCAAGAGAAATACGAATGAGATATGTTTTGAGAGACACGTATTTTGTTATACGTGCTCTTAAGCCCGTTTAGGGGGTGAAATCTACCCTCAAAGTTCACTCTTAAAGTCTTTTTTCGAAATATCTCTGCTTCTAATTGGTATTCCGCGACGGAACAAAATGAAAAATGCTCTTTGCGGCAAGGCGGAGCTACTAGACATTGTTATGCCCACGAGGGTTGCAACCCCTATTTTTTATACCAGAAAAACCACATTTTTCGAAGATATTTTCGTTGTACTGATTCGAATATTGACTTGAAAATTGAAAAGTAAATATTCTGAGTTGTGAAATGAAGTAAATAAGTTGACGTGTTCGAGGATTTCGCGTTAACCCTCCCCAAACACGGTTACTACCCCTTCAGACATTGGTCATCTGCAATAATGAAGAAAATGTTTTTCTCAAGAGAAATACGAATAAGATATGAATTGAGATATCGAATATCTTATATTTAAAGTCATTTATCACGAGGCAATAATTTCTTCATAAAATGAATCATCTTGGTCAAGATAAACTATGATTCGCGAGTGATTTTTTATTCCATCAATTCGTCTTTTCGTCCGATAATTTTTTACGATACTGCTTATCAGTTTCGATTATTCGTTTCGTTACTCATCGGTCGGGTATATATGTCGTAAAACTCCATGCTCGGGAATAAGTGTAGTCTTTTAGAAGCATTGAGTAGGTTTGTTCCTCCATCCGGACTCAACAATGAGAATCAATCCTTTGACTGTTATACATTTATTATCCGCGTTTTTTCAAAATATTCAAATACAAGATGGAACGGCCAATCATAGAGAAATGGAGTTAGCAGAATCGATTAAAGATATACTGTTAAGTGCCACAAATGATTTTAATGACGTAGATATGATTATCGAAGAGACATTACATTTTCAAGAACAGTACAAAGATCACGCAGCAAAAATAGTTGAAGATACAATACAGCATCATTTTCCTGATCCTGTTGAAGCACCAACAAATCATTGTACAGATGATGAAGAAGAAGTGAGTTTTGACTATAAACAGAGAGCACTGGATTATTGGAGAAGTGGGAAAAATAAAAACTTGAAAATCGAAACTGTACAAAGAAGATTCAGAAAAGTCAAATCTAAAACTCAACTACATCGTTGGGCTAACAAGATAAATAAGGGTGGTACCTACAGGGAAAAAATTGCACGAATTTGTCAACATGTATTAGATAATTTCAATGCTGCTCTTGAAGGTGGTTCAATTATTCATGATCGAGATTTACGGCGATGGGCTTTGCACGCTCAAAAAGAAATTGGCTCTGAAGATTTCAGATTCAAGGCTTCTGAAAGTTGGCTTTTGAAGTTTAAAAAAGCCCATCGAATAGTATCAAGAAAAATAAATAAATTTGTCACTAGAAAAACTTTGGACAGTGAGTCAGAACTCAAAAGTAAAGCAAATCAGTTTGTAACTGACATTAAAACAACTATACCTATAATTGGAGTTGAGAATTTATATAATTCAGATCAAAGTGGATTCCAATTGGAAATGCACTCTGGAAGAACGTTAGCTGTTGAAGGAGAGAAGCAAGTGCAATGTTTAGTACAGTCAGTTTCGTCGACAACTCACAGTTATACCATTCAACCACTTATATCAGCTACAGGAAAACTCCTATCACCTCTTTTTCTGGTGTTAAAGGAGCCAAGTGGTCGATTCGGCCCTATCGTACAAACAACATTATTCCGTGCAGATAATGTACATGCGGAGGCATCTACATCTGGAAAGTTAACTACAAGTAAGCACACTCACAATAATTATTATCACCAAACTATGATTAATTGAATGATTTTATAAGAATATCTTGTAATTTCAGACCTTTTTAAGATTTGGTTAGAACAAGTATTTTATCCGAATGTGGGTCATCACTCTGTATTGTTACTTGATTCATGGAGTGGACACTGCGATGCAGTAATACAGGAAACAATGCCGGAAAACAAAATAATAACTATAAAAAAAATACCAACCGGTACAACAGGAAAAATACAACCACTTGATGTGTTTGGGTTTCGCATATGGAAAAATTATGTTCGACGTATTTCTGATAATGTAATTTTAATGAATTACGATTTAAATCTGCATTTGAGGAATAACATTATCAAACTCCAATCTTTAGCCCACAATCAGCTATCTTCACCACGATATGAAAATCTTTTTAAATATTCCTGGTACAAAAGTGGTTATATTGATGAAAAACCACAGGAATTCGTTAATCCCGTAGATTTTAGTTTCGGGGATTCGTGCGACATACGATGCGGAATAAGCGGATGTGAGAATATTGCTATGATACGATGCGGCTGGTGTAAGAAATCATTATGTTTCAAACATTTCTATGAAGATTACCATTATTGTCATGAATTTATAGAATAATACACTTTCAATTAAGAATTTGAAAAATATTCATTCGCAATAGAATTAGTTCTAGTTTTTTGTATTGAAGTTTTCTGGGTCAGTACATGTGCAGCTGAACCTGATTTCCATAATTGTTGAAATAAAAAATCAAAAATGAGACCTGTGAGCACTTTACTTTGAAAAAACCAAATTGATTTCGAATATTTGAGTATTTTTATATGTACATAATATGAATACGATTTTCCGAAGTTGATAACTTCTGATTACCACGAACAGCATTCTGTACAATGATTCGTTGGTGCTTCAACAGAATCAGGAAAATGATGCTGTATTGTATCTTCAACTATTTTTGCTGCGTGATCTTTGTACTGTTCTTGAAAATGTAATGTCTCTTCGATAATCATATCTACGTCATTGAAATCATTTGTGGCACTTAACAGTATATCTTTAATCGATTCTGCTAACTCCATTTCTCTATGATTGGCCGTTCCATCTTGTATTTGAATATTTTGAAAAAACGCGGATAATAAATGTATAACAGTCAAAGGATTGATTCTCATTGTTGAGTCCGGATG
>OZ018313.1:7200030-7230456 GCA_963969455.1 Arge pagana
CTCGGGAATAAGTGTAGTCTTTTAGAAGCATTGAGTAGGTTTGTTCCTCCATCCGGACTCAACAATGAGAATCAATCCTTTGACTGTTATACATTTATTATCCGCGTTTTTTCAAAATATTCAAATACAAGATGGAACGGCCAATCATAGAGAAATGGAGTTAGCAGAATCGATTAAAGATATACTGTTAAGTGCCACAAATGATTTTAATGACGTAGATATGATTATCGAAGAGACATTACATTTCAAGAACAGTACAAAGATCACGCAGCAAAAATAGTTGAAGATACAATACAGCATCATTTTCCTGATCCTGTTGAAGCACCAACAAATCATTGTACAGATGATGAAGAAGAAGTGAGTTTTGACTATAAACAGAGAGCACTGGATTATTGGAGAAGTGGGAAAAATAAAAACTTGAAATCGAAACTGTACAAAGAAGATTCAGAAAAGTCAAATCTAAAACTCAACTACATCGTTGGGCTAACAAGATAAATAAGGGTGGTACCTACAGGGAAAAAATTGCACGAATTTGTCAACATGTATTAGATAATTTCAATGCTGCTCTTGAAGGTGGTTCAATTATTCATGATCGAGATTTACGGCGATGGGCTTTGCACGCTCAAAAAGAAATTGGCTCTGAAGATTTCAGATTCAAGGCTTCTGAAAGTTGGCTTTTGAAGTTTAAAAAAGCCCATCGAATAGTATCAAGAAAAATAAATAAATTTGTCACTAGAAAAACTTTGGACAGTGAGTCAGAACTCAAAAGTAAAGCAAATCAGTTTGTAACTGACATTAAAACAACTATACCTATAATTGGAGTTGAGAATTTATATAATTCAGATCAAAGTGGATTCCAATTGGAAATGCACTCTGGAAGAACGTTAGCTGTTGAAGGAGAGAAGCAAGTGCAATGTTTAGTACAGTCAGTTTCGTCGACAACTCACAGTTATACCATTCAACCACTTATATCAGCTACAGGAAAACTCCTATCACCTCTTTTTCTGGTGTTAAAGGAGCCAAGTGGTCGATTCGGCCCTATCGTACAAACAACATTATTCCGTGCAGATAATGTACATGCGGAGGCATCTACATCTGGAAAGTTAACTACAAGTAAGCACACTCACAATAATTATTATCACCAAACTATGATTAATTGAATGATTTTATAAGAATATCTTGTAATTTCAGACCTTTTTAAGATTTGGTTAGAACAAGTATTTTATCCGAATGTGGGTCATCACTCTGTATTGTTACTTGATTCATGGAGTGGACACTGCGATGCAGTAATACAGGAAACAATGCCGGAAAACAAAATAATAACTATAAAAAAAATACCAACCGGTACAACAGGAAAAATACAACCACTTGATGTGTTTGGGTTTCGCATATGGAAAAATTATGTTCGACGTATTTCTGATAATGTAATTTTAATGAATTACGATTTAAATCTGCATTTGAGGAATAACATTATCAAACTCCAATCTTTAGCCCACAATCAGCTATCTTCACCACGATATGAAAATCTTTTTAAATATTCCTGGTACAAAAGTGGTTATATTGATGAAAAACCACAGGAATTCGTTAATCCCGTAGATTTTAGTTTCGGGGATTCGTGCGACATACGATGCGGAATAAGCGGATGTGAGAATATTGCTATGATACGATGCGGCTGGTGTAAGAAATCATTATGTTTCAAACATTTCTATGAAGATTACCATTATTGTCATGAATTTATAGAATAATACACTTTCAATTAAGAATTTGAAAAATATTCATTCGCAATAGAATTAGTTCTAGTTTTTTGTATTGAAGTTTTCTGGGTCAGTACATGTGCAGCTGAACCTGATTTCCATAATTGTTGAAATAAAAAATCAAAAATGAGACCTGTGAGCACTTTACTTTGAAAAAACCAAATTGATTTCGAATATTTGAGTATTTTTATATGTACATAATATGAATACGATTTTCCGAAGTTGATAACTTCTGATTACCACGAACAGCATTCTGTACAATGATTCGTTGGTGCTTCAACAGAATCAGGAAAATGATGCTGTATTGTATCTTCAACTATTTTTGCTGCGTGATCTTTGTACTGTTCTTGAAAATGTAATGTCTCTTCGATAATCATATCTACGTCATTGAAATCATTTGTGGCACTTAACAGTATATCTTTAATCGATTCTGCTAACTCCATTTCTCTATGATTGGCCGTTCCATCTTGTATTTGAATATTTTGAAAAAACGCGGATAATAAATGTATAACAGTCAAAGGATTGATTCTCATTGTTGAGTCCGGATGGAGGAACAAACCTACTCAATGCTTCTAAAAGACTACACTTATTCCCGAGCATGGAGTTTTACGACATATATACCCGACCGATGAGTAACGAAACGAATAATCGAAACTGATAAGCAGTATCGTAAAAAATTATCGGACGAAAAGACGAATTGATGGAATAAAAAATCACTCGCGAATCATAGTTTATCTTGACCAAGATGATTCATTTTATGAAGAAATTATTGCCTCGTGATAAATGACTTTAAATATAAGATATTCGATATCTCAATTCATATCTTATTCGTATTTCTCTTGAGAAAAACATTTTCTTCATTATTGCAGATGACCAATGTCTGAAGGGGTAGTAACCGTGTTTGGGGAGGGTTAACGCGAAATCCTCGAACACGTCAACTTATTTACTTCATTTCACAACTCAGAATATTTACTTTTCAATTTTCAAGTCAATATTCGAATCAGTACAACGAAAATATCTTCGAAAAATGTGGTTTTTCTGGTATAAAAAATAGGGGTTGCAACCCTCGTGGGCATAACAATGTCTAGTAGCTCCGCCTTGCCGCAAAGAGCATTTTTCATTTTGTTCCGTCGCGGAATACCAATTAGAAGCAGAGATATTTCGAAAAAAGACTTTAAGAGTGAACTTTGAGGGTAGATTTCACCCCCTAAACGGGCTTAAGAGCACGTATAACAAAATACGTGTCTCTCAAAACATATCTCATTCGTATTTCTCTTGAGAAAAACATTTTTTTCATTATTGCAGATGACCAATGTTTGAAGGGGTAGTAACCGTGTTTGGGGGTAGTTAACGCGAAATCCTCGAACACGTCAACTTATTTACTTCATTTCACAACTCAGAATATTTACTTTTCAATTTTCAAGTCAATATTCGAATCAGTACAACGAAAATATCTTCGAAAAATGTGGTTTTTCTGGTATAAAAAATAGGGGTTGCAACCCTCGTGGGCATAACAATGTCTAGTAGCTCCGCCTTGCCGCAAAGAGCATTTTTCATTTTGTTCCGTCGCGGAATACCAATTAGAAGCAGAGATATTTCGAAAAAAGACTTTAAGAGTGAACTTTGAGGGTAGATTTCACCCCCTAAACGGGCTTAAGAGCACGTATAACAAAATACGTGTCTCTCAAAACATATCTCATTCGTATTTCTCTTGAGAAAAACATTTTTTTCATTATTGCAGATGACCAATGTTTGAAGGGGTAGTAACCGTGTTTGGGGGTAGTTAACGCGAAATCCTCGAACACGTCAACTTATTTACTTCATTTCACAACTCAGAATATTTACTTTTCAATTTTCAAGTCAATATTAGAATCAGTACAACGAAAATATCTTCGAAAAATGTGGTTTTTCCGGTATAAAAAATAGGGGTTGCAACCCTCGTGGGCATAACAATGTCTAGTAGCTCCGCCTTGCCGCAAAGAGCATTTTCCATTTTGTTCCGTCGCGAAATACCAATTAGAAGCAGAGATATTTCGAAAAAAGACTTTTTGAGGGTGAGCTTTGAGGGTAGATTTCACCCCTAAATGGGCTTAAGAGCACGTATAAAAAAATACGTGTCTCTTATTTTTCGATGTTCTACAACATATATCAAAATCATTGAAATCGGTGAGTTCGGGTTCGCAAGGTTTCCTTGTCAGTTGAAGAAACGTACTCGATTAAATGTTTTGGAAAACTAAGAATATTGGCAATTTTTTTACTTTATTTATTTTTTATGACATCTTGTTCAGGGTGAGGCGCGTGAAAGTGCCGGTGGTGCACAGACGATCTACGCGCAAAGGTTCATGGGCAGGCGCATTCATTTAGTCCTGACCAATCCCTGACGCCTAATAACTTCTTTTCACGAGCATTAAACTCTTTTCATCATAAAACCTTTCTGGTTCAGAATCATTTCATCTACCTATCCCCCAATTCTGAAGCGATTTCACCTTAGACAATATTGCAATGTATTTGGTGCGGGCTCCTTTGTAACAAATACACAAAAACGACGAGACATTAAGTTCAATATCACGGATTTACAAAAATCACGTAATTTTTCTGCTTGCAATGAATGTATATCAGGGAGTTGTATACGACGTAGTGTATAATGTTTCCATAATCAACTTTGCAAAGACATTATAGCTGTTTAATACCGAATTCGTGTATGAACGAGCCTTGCAAACTAATAACTCATATCGAATTCGACATTTATTATATATATATATATATATATATATATATATATACGCCTGTAAAAAAGTACATATCTAATTTTTTATCATTTTCACGGTATCAGACTTGAATGACACATGAGTTCAAATAAATCCGTAAGACAAACTATCCGCATATTTCATCATTTCTGACACATTTTGAGGATGTGATATGAATGCCTGGAGAAATCATATTTTTTTACAACCTATGAATAGAAGCACAAGCTTTGAAAAATTCCGTTTGTCAGTCTCAAGTTACGCGTTGTGTCGTTCGGATCCATCTGCAGACTATAATATTGTGGTTCATAGAAAACATGAATAAGTTTAAGTTAAACTACAGTAGTCGGCACAACTTAGCCGGTTCATCAAGAAGCACGAAAAGCTGAAAATTATGAAAATGGAACAGTGATTTTTAAAGAAAACTATTACAGGATGCTTTACGCATAGCTGATGATCGTATAAATAACATTAATCATACAGCTAATACTGTCCGCGATGATGATAATGACTGTAATCATCAAGGTATAAGTAAAGGTGATCGTTCAACAGGACATAAATCGAATCAGATTTTGGACATACCGAATGGTGGAACTGCTGTCGAATGTAATGACGCCTCGCCTGTAACCAATAGTAGCGTAACAATCGATCAAGGCATATTCGACAATATTGACTACGATAAAAGTAGCGACAATAAGGATGGCGACAGTATATTCAATTCTGATGAAAATATAGTAGCGATAGTGATCGTAAAAGTGAAAGCGAAATAGCAAAACTCAGGATCAGATTCGAAACTTCAGAAGTATCAGATCATTTCTAACAAAATGGGCCTTAAAGCATAATATTACTCGTAGTGCCCTAAGGGACTTATTGAACGGTTTGAAAAATCATGGTTTCGAAATGTTGCCACAGGATGCGAGAGCTCTATTACAGACACCTAAAACAGTTTCAACGAAAGTGGTGGAACCAGGGAATTATAGTCATTTTGGCGTAGAAGATAATTTGAAAGCAAAGTTGAACGGCCTGAAATCTTTTAAATTTAGAGATAACAGAATAGTGATCGATATTGATATTGATGACGTGCCCATATTTCGAAGTACGAATTTGAACTGTTGGCCCATATTAAGAATCGCTTCGCCAATTGATGATGTATTTTTCATTATTGGAATATACAGCGGAACTGCGAAACAATTGTGTGTCAACAATTTTATGGAATCGTTTATCGAAGATTAAAATAATTTAAAATTGAATAATCTTATATACAAAGGGCAAAAATTTGTTGTAGCTCTTAGGAACGTCATTTGCGATACTCCAGCTAAGGCTTTTGTATGTAATACCAAAGGGCATTCGGGATATTCTTCTTGCAGTAAATGTAAAACGGGGGGAAGTATTTCAAGAACAAAATAGTTTTTCCTGAATTGATTGCTCCTCTTCGTACTGATTAAGACTTCAAGAACAAGACCGATGATGAATTCCACATAGGATTTACAATTTTAAAATCGACGGGAATTGATATGACAATCCAAGTGCCCCTGGATTATATGAACGTTGTGCTCTTGGGTATCGTCAAACGTTTGATATATTTATGGATAGAAGGTCCGTTAGGAGTTCGATGAAACGGTGCGAAGGTGAATGAGATTTAGATTAGAGTAATAGCATTCAAATTATTTTCAACTTCGGAATTTACGCGAAAGCCACGGAACAATGAATATAGGCGATGAAAGGCAACTAAATTTCGAAATTTCTTGTTTTATACTGGTCCTATAGTATTGAAAAAAATTATTAGTCAGTTTACATATAAACATTTCATGTCATTACATGTGATAATAAGAATATTATGCTCCCGTGAATATTGCATGAGTTTGAATTTTTATGCTAAGACTCTTCTGAAGTTCTTCATTGAACAAATGGAGGAAATTTACGTGGTAGAAGAAATACGTTACAATGTTCACCCTCTGATTCATTTAAGTGACGACGTCTTACGTAATCGCCCATTGGTCACGTTTAGTGCTTTACGTTTCGAAAATTTTCTTGAAAAATTGAAAAAGATGATACAGAAACCAGATGTTGTTTTGCAACAAATTCATCACAGGGTTATGGAATGGCATACGTTTTCGATGAATCACAATATATGAACAGAAATAACGGACCAGATCTGAGATTGTTGAACAAAGTAGAAAATAAATTCCTGAGTTGTACAATTCGGCATACAAATACAATACTACGCTGAGTGAAAAAAAAATCAGAAAGATTCGTACGTTATGCTGAAAGACAAATCAGTTATTCGAATAAAATATTTCCAAATAAATTCGAAGAGTATAATAGTCTATTGTCATGAAGTAACTTTTCATGGAAATCTTTATGAAAAACCCGTAAATCGTAGTGAAATTTTTGGTCAATTTATAGGGGGCGTAAACATGACTGATCATTTCATTGGCGAAATTAATGTCAAAAATATGCAATGGAAAATTTGCGCTTTTCCTATTGATACTAATCGTGATGATAATTTGTTCGCGTATATGCCAATGTTGCACTCTTTATTTGAGTCTGAATCGTGATGTTTTTTTTCAATTCCTCTCATTCAATCAGAAACTTAAAAAATAAACGTAAAAATGAAAAATTTTGTGACATAAATAATGGAAATCAACTTCAGTAGCTACATACAAATAGGTCGTAATCCTCGAATAATGGTTCAATATACGTCACGACAGCCACTCCTAATTAGAAGTTGTAACTAAATTTCATTCAAATAATAATTAAAATAATGAAAAAAAATCCATTGAAATAAAGTGAAATTATGATAATCATAATCATATTAATATTGACGTCAGTGATAAAAACGAGAAGAATAACAATATAAAATCACAACAACGATAATGGAAAGACATGAATTACCTTCTTACAACAACAAAAAACAAGCAAGACCAGACTTTTATTCAATTTAAAAATTGGGATGAAACCGCTGGAGCAATTTATGGTCGCAACGCATCGAGGCGAACGACAAAGAGAAGACGCGAGATCTCACTCGCACTGATGTAGCGCATGCGTCCTCGCGACACTACGAGCGGCACTGTGTGCGTCGCTGTTATTTTCACGCGGTACATCAATTTAAAATTATCCAGCGGCTTATCAATAGATGACAGAGAAGAAAGTATCGGGACTTCTATACGCGCAATTTTACGGTCTCCAACATTTATTTGAAACTTTTGTCCGATTTCTCATCGGGGGTGTACGTCCAAATAGCCCATACCTCCGAATAATCTAAGGTTTCGTATACACGTATATATCAACGCGCCGAGAACGAATATGATAAGCAAAATACCCGCAAATTGCATTTTCAAGGTAAAATCTGGAAAAATAATTTTTCAAAAGGTTTTTCACGTTTATTGTGATAAATATTGATTCTAGAGGAAAATAGTTGTAACAAAAGTTGTAGGCCATAAAAATGTTGACATTTTTTGTTCAATACAATTTTTATGTAGAGCCAGTCGTTTGTAAGAAAAATGCGATAATGCTCCAAGATGTGTATATGTCGTCGGCAATAAGAATTTCGGGCATTTGTCGAAAATACACGTGTGGGTTGGGTTGCGTTTAATATCGAAACTAATGGAGCTTAGCATAATATACCTATTTCGGAGCATTATCGCTTTTTTCTCACAAACGACTGGCTCTAAATGAAAATCGTATGAAACAAAAAATGTCAATATTTTTATGGCCTACAACTTTTGTTGAAACTAATTTTCGCTAGAATCGATTATTTATCACAATAAACGTGAAAAACTTTTTTCAAAATTCATTATTCTTGCTAGATTTGACCTTGAAAATGAAATTTGCGGGTATTTTACCTATCATATTCGTTCTCAGCGCGTTGAAATACATCTGTATACGAAACTTCAGATTAATCAGAGGTATGGGCTATTCGGAAGTTTATCCCTTATCGGCTCCCAAAGACCCAAAAACGTAGGGTGTGAAAGTTTCAGGTTGTTATATAAAATTGTCTTACTTTTGAGGATATTTACCGGACTATAGTTTCGACTGCTTCGGGGAAGGAAAACTCCCGTATAATAATGTCACTCAAGTTGCGCCCTCTGAACTCATACCCCATCGAGCGAAGTAAAACTAAGATGGCGGATAGCAGCAGATTTAAATTATTTTTGCTGGTTTCAGTATTCTACTGGTAGCCAGTTATGGATCGACTGATTGAAATAGAAAAAACTATTTTTATTGCTATTATAATTGCACCGAAGAAATTATACACATATTGACATAATCTGAGGTGAGTGCAATAGTCGTAACGTATGTGGTCATAATCTGAGGTGATTACAGTCTTAACGTATGTTTGCATAAATTTTGACATTTTGTATAATATATGTCACTGTGAAGGCCCGTCTATTGGTTAATCTTAGATTTTACCGCATAATCTTCGGATTTATCATAGTTGAGGCCTTCAAAGTAACAGATTATTCAGGTACTTATTCATATTACACTCAACTTTATCCCACGTATTTTTTTCTTGATATAATAGCAGTATCATCTGCATAAGAGATAGTATTTTCATTCATTTCAATTAGTATTTTATTAACGTAAATTATAAAGAGTAATGGTCTCAAGATTGTCCCTTGTGGTACTGCAGTATTGATATTTTGAAAATCACTCGTAGTTTCCTCAATTCAAACCTGCTACTTTCTTTTACTTGTTAGGTAGTTTTCTATAAGTTTATGTATTTTTCCGCTAATTATATAATTATATGGTTTATTAAATATTAAACTATGATTTACCGTGTCAGACTTTTGCAAGATCTAGAAACGTGATCGCTTTCAGTTTTTCTTCAAGTTTATCATACAGTTTTCTGGATACATAACTCAGAACATCTTTGGTACCTTTAGTTTTCACGAAACCATACTGGTTTTGACTTCGGATCCCATTTTTATTCGAAAATTGTCCTAGTTTGTTATTGATTTCTCAGAAATTTTGGTTGTATTATCGATTAGTGATTTTGGTCGATAATTGTAAACTTTAGATTTCTTTTCAGACTTGAAGATAAATGAAAGTTCAGCTATTTCTAGGGCTGGAAAGGGACCATCTACTTTTATTTTTGCGACTGGACAAATTTTCGAAAAGCTATTCCAGTTACATCATTGGTTTCATTATACTTAACATCTCCAGATTTCAAAATTCTGTTCATGGACGCACACCAAACACAAAGAATGTTTTACAATATCGGTTACAAGAGACTCTTTTACATTATTTATATGACTGATGCAAGTTTCTAAGTCAGTTAAATCTATGCAATTATATATATACATGCATTTTCGGAATAACAGAAATATTGGAACTCGTACAAGACTGAATAATTTGGCCATTTAAAATCGTGATACAATCGCTAAAAAACTTGCATCGTTCCACATTTGTTATCTTAAGAAATTTGTTACAAGTTTTACATCTGTCAATGCCTAACCGTGGTCGCAATTTACGCATTATAATTTTCAAATGAATCATTTCCGTGGGTTTAAAATCAAAATCATCAAAATGTTCATAATCATTGACATTCGAAAAAAGTGCTACAGAATGAAACGGGGGTGAATCACGTTGCTCGGCTGTAGCGCTTTTTATAAAAATTTTAAAATCACCTAACATGTCCCCATCAATCCCTAATTCACAATTAGCATTTATCAAATTAATCTGAAAGCGAAAATTATTCATTAATAATGTTTTGAAATTACTGATGAATTTAAAGCATTTTGGATTTGAATTTTGATCCCCCAGTGATCGAATGCGGCCGAAAAAATTCTAAAGAGGGTCCTGATTGATGGTACGCGGTAGAATTGAATTGAAACCTGCTTCTTTGAGAATATTTCAAATTTGTCTCAAGCTTCGCAACGTGATTTTCCAATTTTTTAACGTTAATTTCTCAACTGCGTTGTCCGAAAATCCGTGATGTTCGCTGGTCGGTGACACTGGCGTCCGAAGTCTTTTCATGTGTTGTTCTCCATTGACGGAATCAAATAATTGATTGAAAAAAGCATGATCTCTGCGGTCGTCCGTCACTAGCTAAAAATTACAAGAAATTAAATCACTGTTTTGGCCAATGATAGAGAAACCTTACAGCATATATGAAATTAATGTTAATTCTGCGCACCTCCAAACTCTGAACAATTACATATCTAAGCTGCCACAGACCGACTGATCACTTGTGCTGCTTCATTGACGCGCATTTTCTTAATTTAATGCTTTACTACATTTTCTTCGGTTAGTTTCGGCATCAATCTGAATAGTGGGTCAATGCTAGAGTCTTTCTCATACACTTTTTCAATTATCCCCCATGAAGCAAATTTTCGATTCGCGTTTAAGTTCAGATGTTTGTAGTCTACCTCCAAATCTCTTATTAGTAAATTATTGCGAATGCCTTTTATCAAATGAGGATCGTAAATCGGAACAACTGGTCGTCCGTTTACAAGGAACGTATTGGCTAGAAACGATAAAAACAAGCAGTTTGATTCAATTTCCAAATAAATTGTATCAAAAACATACTAAGTAATTCAATACAAACCCTGTTCAATGTCATGTTCGTAACGGATCTTGGCTGTCTCGTTCATCATAAAATTTATTGCTGCTACGTTCGTAGTTCCTTGATCACATACTGATGCAATTACGTGGAGACCAATTTCATTAACATGTTGGATAATTTCCTCAATGCCACGCCACCAATTGTTGGATTTTTGTAAGAGAATCACAAAAATAAAAAGCAGTTGGAAATTTCCACTCACTATTAATGCCTCGAACCATAGATACTAAACGTTGATCCGCAAAACGCAGTGCCCCGTTCTCTACTAACCCAAAATCTGCAAATCCAATCGCTCTGTCACTGGACACTGAATAATCCAGATGAAGTTTAAGAGCAACCTCATCCCACATAACATAGCAATACTTCTCAGATTCCAGTAATTTGTTGACCTGCTCCTGTAAATAAGTCATTAGAAATTGGTTTATACCAGAAGAAAAATGTATTCACCCAAGAAAATTCTTCAACGTCTTGACAGATGGTAATGAAAAGATACGTGATAGCCATTTGTATAGTTTTGGCGACTGCTTGTAGATAGACAATGCTGATATTTTTTCATCTTGAGTGAACTGACGTCCCTGTAAGTGATTCCGTTTTAGTAATAGAAATCATTAACATGAATCAGTAAACTGACATTATAAATACTTGGAAAATTCAAATGTACTGCGTGAAAATTTTTGTAAATAAAAAAATTATAATTATAATTCGATTCACGAATGTTGATAATATATATATATATATATATATATATATATATATATGTGTGTGTGTGTGTGTGTGTGTGTAAATTCAATGCTCGTAACTGTAAATCATCAAATTAACCTGTTTTTACTCAATCATGCTGAATGCTTCTCTAATGAAACTAGCTTATTCAATATTATTTACTTTTGGTGATAGTGTCGATAGTCGTAGCTGCATCTCAATGAAATCCTGCAGTGCCACTGTCAAAGTTGAAATATTTTCTGAAATTTGTTTTGCTGCTTAAAATTTTCAACAAGTCTCAATTTTCGTTGATATGATGCTCTTTGTTGTGGCATTTGTTTTTTTTTCTTCTTGAGCAGCAGAGCTGCATTACTGAGCTTAGTATTTTGTGGTATACTATTTGTTGCTGTGACGCACGAATGTGGAGGCGTTTACGAGTATTTTTTGATGCCATTGGCTTTTCTTTTTTAACAATATTCTGAAATCAAGCAATTCACTCAATCAGCAATGTTATGGGATAGAAGAGATAACATTTGCAAAATCAAATTGATTTAGTTAGCTACTGGACAATAGGTGGTGTGATTTTAGTTTCGGAGGTTGTATCCCAACATTCTAGTGTCTCCTGTTTAATGAAATCTTTGTAAGCATGTTTTAAAGATGAATGACACAATTTTGAGCATAAAGTTTAAATTCATTACCTCTGGAACGACACATTTCAGAACAAAGTTTGAAACAACACCAACACGTTCATCAATAGCGTAAGTGGGATCAATCTGTGGGATTATTGATAAAGCATAATTATTGAAAAACATCCGACAAGAATATGGAATGATATATAGTGTGAAACTGCACATCTTACCTTATTGAATATCGCTGGGTGGAATATTCAGAGAAGGAACAACAAATGACTTCAATTTTCGTATCCAAAAGTCGGCGTGATATTCATCTTCTTTAAAATGAGCATAACAAATGCGGCACTTCTTCAATTCTTCGTCGCTCAAATTTGCCGTCCTCGACGATTCTACAGCAGTTCTCCACTTCTTGAGCATGGCAGGATCTCCAGGAAATCCATGATTCGGCATTCTCGCGGAGCTGGAACATTGCAGTACGATACAACGCCTACCCATAGTAATATTAATTATTATACTTATAACTTATAATATTATCACAATATCAAAACTATACAATGAATCCAAAAATAAGATACACGTATAGACAAGATATACTTATAGAATATACGCTTTTATTATGCAAAAACCTGGAAAAAAGTATGATTATTGATTCAAATATATAAAAGACAAGTGAAACTCAGGAATAGCCGATAAATTCGGGATAGCGGTAGTCCGAGCAGCAAAAGATTTGGGCGCCCAAAATCGTCCACAATGGTCGGATATTAAAAATATGGCGGTGTCTGTTTCGTCCATTACAGTAGTAAGGTGGGGGTATAACGTACTGCCACCTAGGCATATACCCCTGTTTTGGAACTAAATTTAAGGTGACACGATCCCCGTATGGAGTTTTCGACCCCTGGGTCGGATATTAAAAGTCTGGCGTTACCTGTTTCGTCCATTACTGTGGTTGGTTGGGGGTACTACGTGCATATTCCCAACTACCTAGGCATATTCCCGAGGTGCAAATCAGTGCAAATCATGTATATTCCTGTGTGCATATATGCCTAATAAGTACAACTTATTTGGAGATAAAGAAAAACTTAATTACGCGTTGCTTATTTTGAGTGTACTTTCGGAAAGTCCATACTTCCGGTTGATTTCAATATTCGTACAGACATCTATTTCGAACCGCTGATAAGGAATATGATTGGCAAAATACCCGCAAACCTCATTTTCGAGGTTAGATTTCAAAAAAACATTTTTTTTTAAATGTTGTCCACGACTATTTCAATGAATATTGCTGCTGGAGGGAAATATTTAGATTCAAAATTGTGGGCCGTGAGAAGATTGAAATTTTCACTACGGTTTTGGGGTGGAGTCAGTCGTTTGTAAGAAATTGGCGGTAATGCTGCGAAATGTGTAAACTCCAACATTTCCGTGGTAAAGTGCGTATGTAGATTATAATATTGAAACTAATAGAGTTTCTTGAAATATACATATTTTGTAGCATGATCGGTATTTTCTCACAAACAACTGACTCTACATGAAAATTCTAGTGGGAAAAAAAGGATAATTTTCTCATGGCTTATAACTTTTATTTGGAATGTTTTCCTCAAAAATCAATATTTATAACAATAACCCTGAAAAACTTTCGAAAAATCATTTTGTCTAAGTTTGACCTAGCAAATGAATTTTGTAGCTATTTTTCCTATCATATTAGTTATCAGCGCGTCGAAATAAATGTCTTTACAAAAATGCAGATCAATCAAAGGTATGGGTTTTTCAGAAGTTTAACTCTTATTTTGATATGAGAAAACTTGTCCACTCGAAATTTCTTCTATTAGGGCGGAGTTCTAAAAGATTTGAAAACATTTATACCACCTTTCAAAACTCGCGGCTAATCAAAATCATCGTGACGATCCAACACGAGAGTAATACTCACATTTATTTACACTTGCTTGCATATGTATAATATACATTGTATATTTGTATATGTTTATATAGTTTCAATATTCTAAACTGCTCTAAACGATCGTTTGTTCACGTTTATAATGTGATGAGCGTTGTCTAGAGCAATAAATAAAATAAACTGGTTAATGTGGAGTTACTTAGTTTTATTCATGAAAATTGTGCAAAATATTCCAAATTAATTTAACGATTGGTATGAAATCTTTTATTCGGATATGATAAAACCAGAATATAACCTATTACATTCAATCATTTCAATAGTTGTTATCATTTTTGCAGACTTATTACAATTAAATTATCATTTCAACAAGAAATTGGAATGCCAAAATTAGTAAAAGATTTGAGTAAACGGAGGATTAATCAATGAATCCGTAAAGGATTAAAAAATGTGCATGTTGATCAAAAAACGAACATGAAAAAAACAATTCAGTGCCATAAATCATTTCATCATCAGACAATGCCAGTAGTTCTTTAGTGACGTCTTCTGAACCTTTCAATGCAACTGAACAACGTGAAAGTGCTAGTGAACATATTGAGCTGAATTCAGAAAAAAATTGTCTTGCAATAGAAGCAAACAGAAATGAAGCTTATATACCTGAGTTCATCAAATTTCATCGGGAAGATGAATCTTTTGCAACAAAAACTTTAAAACAAGACCTGCGACTTTGGCGGTTAGAAAATAGCGTATCTCAAAAAGCTGCAAATGATTTGATTGCTATCTTTCGAGCTTACGGATATGAAATTTTCAATTGATCTATTTCATGGGTATTCTAAACCTAATGATTCTAAAGTCTATATCAATCCATTCGTTGATGATGTGAAAGATATACAGACCAATGGTATTATGATTGCTAACAAAAAAGTTCATATTCGACTTCGTGCTATTATTTGTGACGCACCAGCTAGAGCTCGAAATGTATTCGAGAAGGAACCTGGGATGGTTATGTGACTTTTCTTGAAATGAATAATACTTTGCGAACACATGTTTCATTTAAAAATGTGCAGGAAGAAAAATACCATTTAGAAGAATCTTTTTCAAACGAGTTAGATTTTTGGTTGGTATCACAAATTCCTATTGACTACCAACACTTAGTATGTTTAGGAGCGACGAAACGACTCTTGCGGCATTGGAGTAATGTCTCGAGATGAAAGATTGTCAAATGATGAATCAGACAGTATCGATGAGTCTTTGATGTGTATGAAACCTTGTGTTCCACACGAATTTGCGAAAAACCCTAGACGTTTGAACTGTGTAACAAAGCGGAAGGCTACTGAGAGGCGTCAATTTCTATTGTATACTGGTCTAATAATATTGAGAACTATATTCACACCGGGACACTATAATCACTTTATGGCTTTAAGTGTTGCAATTAGAATTTTTTGCAATTTTCGTAAATGCTTAATCTATGATAACTATGCAAATGAATTATTACAGTAGTCTATTAATGAGTACAAACATTTATATGGAGCACAAGCAATATCGTACAATGTTCATAATCTCAGTCATCTCGCGAACGATGTAAGAAAATTTGGACCATTAGACAACCGTAGTACGTTCAAATTTGAAAATCATGTGTCGCATATGAAAAGCAAAGACACGGACGCATCGAAGCCATTGGAACAAGTTGTTAATCGTATGAATGAAGAAAGTTCTTTACCAATAATCAAGAACGTTATCGAGTCATATCCCATTATTGAGAATCCAGATAATAATAAAATCACTACTCTTCAGTTTAATGGTTTTACTTTGAGTGAGAAAAAAAAATGAAAACTGCTGTTTATTATCAGGTAACAGTATTTTCATAATCGAAAATATTGATTTTGTCAACAAAGAGATTCAAATAAAAGGCAAATGTTTGTCCGAATTCAATGCATTATTTTGGGAGCCATGTCATTCAAAACAATCAAATATTTATTCTATTGAAAAAAATTGTGTTTCAAAATTTATATCAATTACATCAGACTTTGTTAGATGAGAGTGTTCATATTTTTCAACTGAAAGGTGTAATGAGTCTTTTCTTATACCTTTATTACAATATAACAATTAACATTTATGAACTCTTTTCGGAGTTCATAATATCTCGATAAGTTCTGGACAATATTTAACCTAACCGCAATCTGTTCGATTTTAAGAACTTTTGCATCAAAAAGTTGAAGCCAATCGTGCGCGCGGGTTATTTGACCTTTGATTGTATCGCGTGATCGTTTCCAGCTAATTATATGAGTTTTAACCATTTCGTTTTGATATTTTGAATATGTACCTAGAACTAACTCAATTAACTATACATCTTGATGATTGTAACGATTTGACGATAATAATATAATTTTGTCCACGGTGCTGCAATGTATGCGTGTTGTGAAGATGTAGTTCTTAGGATCCAATTCACCGATGCCGTCTTGCTACGTCAATGATGTAGACATGGAGGATGCAGTGCAGCCAGATCGTGGATCGACCGCGCGCCACCAATCAAACAGCAGCACGTCGGTATGGCGCAACGCGTTCGGCCCGCTTCGGAATGCTTCGGAAGATCGAACGTGTCCAAAGCATCGTTCAGCAGCGCTCAAGCTTATGTATTGCTCGGACCCACCATACGATCTGCTGGCTACCACACACGAAAAGCAGCCAACGTTCGGGTCTCCGAATTGAGCCAGGTTAGAAATCCGTTTCACGACACTTGACGCGGAAAGAAGTTCATGTTCAAATGTCGCGTTTGAAATAGTACAATACACAAGTAGCACATGAAAAGGCTTTCAAATCCCTAAATCCTTCAAACAGATCGATTGGAAATGTCGTGAAACGGATTTCCAACCTAGCGAGAAACGATTTATATCGACGAAAAAATGGTTGATTTTGTTTCATCTCTTGATTCCGTAGAGTCTCGCATCTTACGTTGCACGAAAAGGCAAGGAGACGAAATTTTCAATCGTAAGTACGCACAGTCTGCTCCATGGGTCCGCAAATCCACGGCGTTTAAATGTTACGGATTTGCTCGGCTCGATTTGGAGATCCGAACGTTGGCTATCACACAGATAGGCCGTTACTTTTTGTGTGCGGTAGCCAGCAGATCGCCTAGTGGGGCTAAGCAATTCGTAACCTTGAGCGCTGCTGAACGATGGTTCGGGCGCGTTCGGTTCCGAAGCATTCCGAAGCGAGCCAAACGCTTCGGAACGCACAGCAAAAACCGTGGGGCAACAGGTGATCGCTGTGCCCATTGAAAATCCGTGCAAGTACACGCGCGTAAAGTTTAAAAATTCAGTAACAATGCCTACTGCCATCATTCATCGTGGGTTTCAGGCCGTTTTGATCGATTAATTCCGCCTGAAATCTCTATCAAAAGGTATTTCGTATATTTATGAGTATAAATCAGGTACAAATTCAAATATTCAGGTGGCGCACGAAAATTACGCGCAGAACGAAGCGATGTGACATTTAAAAAAAAACAGAACGTAGTTAAACTTTAATGAATAATTCAACACGACAACATTAATTTGCTGCAGGATGAATATTCGACGCGTGAATTTTGTCATATATTGGACTTGCGGGCAGTTATACCGACTGTAAATGTATCGACTATCCAAACTTTCAACATTGGTAGAGGACCTCATCAATACAATAATTTTTTAGTGAGGTATACGCACCCGCCGATGGCGTGTCTCGGGATAGCAGGATGGAAATTGATGGAGGTCTTCATATCACTACTAAAATCTTTCATCACAATATTTATCTTACTTATAACATTGGAAACACTTGAAACTATACATAAACTTGTACCGATAAGATAAAAACTCGTCTGAGCATGTGTTCGCTTGTTCGACTCTGGTGAAACGACTCATCCTATCGCCCCCTACGCCTTCCGTCGTTTGGACAGCAGACGACGATTTTTAAAAAAATTAATGGTATTTCGCTCATAATTTATTATCATTAGTTTATGTCAATTTTACGTGAAAAATGACTTGTGACTTATATAATGATATGAAAAATATATTATGACAGTTGTACGTGAAAAAATGACTTATAACATTATGACGTATCGGTGACGTATTACGTATGGTGCACCTAATATGTAAGTCATTTGAAAACATCACATGAAAGTCAAATTGTATATCAATATGATCTCACGACGATATAAAACAACATGACATCATATTGAGATCATGAAGAGCGTCAGTGGTATGTTAAATTAACGTAAGATTATATTACGTAAGTCGTGTGTTCACTGACTCAGGACCCTGAAGCTGTATAGTGTTGTAGTGAAAGAATTTGCAGTGCTGTCGGAGGCGTCGGAGGTGCTGCCGGATAATTAGTGACACTCCGTAGCTGTTGAAGTACCAACCGCATCGGTCTCGATTGGAGTACATGACGACCAAGTGGCTTCCGGAGTGCTTGTGGCCATCAATATTTGCGAAAATTGCTGCTGGCTTTGACCACACCTTGGAAATGCGGTCTGCAGGATATACGCATACACTACGGCTTTTCATATTACGTGGGGCGTGCAGAAGTTGCTCGGTTTTCATAATAGGCAGTAGTTATAGAGTCGTTTTTCTATATCGACGGTTTTCCCTGTTCCCGAAGTTCCACTGTCAGCAACCCTATGTTCCAGGTCGTGGTGGTTCTATACTCCCACAAGAAGCCGGAACGGTCGCTACGGTGAAGCTACTTTTGGATTCTCACAGCGTTGTTGAAAGCACACTTGAACACGCAGTTTTCATGCAGTAGGCTGTGGTCTACACAAGGTGTATTGCTTTCAGAAAGATTACGATGCGTTGGCACTTCATTGTCTTCTTCTAGATTCATAACCAAGCAATCCCTTATGATTCAGGCCCTGTATATCAATGACGATGTTCATGATACCTATCAATCGTTTTAGCACGTCAGGTTTTGATCTTAGACTGACGATTTACGGTGCTGGCTTAACGGATATATGATACATGGACCGCTTTCAACCGCCAAGATCTACGATAACTTATCTGGATAAGTCAATCTCCACCACGTTATCATATTCCGCATACATAATACAATTCGACGGCAGTGTAGAAGAACGTGACATCTGAAATTGTGCCAGAAAAGCTAGCCATCCCAAATTGTGCCAGAAGAACGTGACATCTCAGATTGTGCCAGAAGAAAGTGACATCTGAAATTGTGCCAGAAGAACGTGACATCTGAAATTGTGCCAGAAAAACGTGACATCTCAGATTGTACCAGAAGAACGTGAAATCTCAGATTTTGCCAGAAGAACGTGACATCTCAGACTGTGCCAGAAGAACGTGACATCTCAGATAGTGCCAGAAAAACGTGACATCTGGAATTGTGAAAGACGAACGTGACATCTCGACCGAGGACAAATTTTTCATTGACACGACACTGGAATTTTGTGTGCATGAATGACACGACGCATTTTTCATGAAATTTATATATATTTATGTATGAAAATCATACGAATGATACATCAATTTCTTTGCGAAACGATATTATCATAGAATGGTCGATAATTCTGTGGTACCAGTTCAGATCCGCGATTTTACATTTTGGAAGATCGATCTTCCTATTGTACTCCCTTCGAAGCACGAAATCCGACCATACCACGTTTTTTTACCGAGTTGTTGGAACCTTCATCGTCAAAGTTATACTTAAACTTTACGTTCTCAGCATCCCCATCAAGATAAATTCTCGAACTTCAGAAACTGTCATTTTCTTCTAATTTTGATATGTTTTGGCGAGGTCAGCGAAATCGAAAATCTGCTCCTGCTTGACCACGTTCACTTCCTCAGGTTTTGAGGGCCTTGCCGATTTCAGAATCACACACGATAATACGTATCGTACAATCTTTCGAGAACTGATGAGACAAAAAGTGTTATTGCTTCGTAGGAGTTGTAGATGCATCTCAACGCCGTTGAACAAAAACCATTCTTGACTGAAGATGTCGCGGTGCAAAGGCCAAGAAGATCAATCGTGTTTTTTCTACCCAATGAGATTCACCGGTTCGTGAGACCGTTATTAACATCGAGTATGTCATCTATTTTGTCCACTGTATCACTATACCATAGAGCGCTTGTGAGATACGAGTCCTTAGCAACAGAACCGTAATTCAAAAGTGTTTCAATGTAATCTCTATATGCAAAAGCATTGTTAAGAGGTAACACAAATTTCTGATTCAAAAATACATCGACCTGATTGGACATCGAGTGCAGCAGATTATTGACTGATCTCACTTTAATGGTCTCAGTGTCCTTTGTTTGTGGAATTTTATCCTAACACGGCACGTGCGACTTTACACTTCAAATTCCCCTGTGACTCACTTCACTCAGAAATCTTGTGCTTGACTGCTGTTGTGATTTCATGTGGCAACTCCGCGTGCGAAAAGAATACAAGGATATAAAAAGACCCGTACGCCGTTTTGTTGCGTTGTCTTCTGTTATTCTTGAAGTATATTGTAACGTCCCAGGGTGGTTATTGTAAAATATGGAGATTCGTCACCTTGGGCGTTTGGAAACCACGTAGCCTCCTTTAGTCACTATGTGTAGAGATACGGGAGTCGGAGGGAAATTACGCGTGATACGCACAAATCTCGTTTTTATTCTAGAACGGTAGAGCGTAGCGGGTTTTGAAACAGATCTTGAAATTAACCTTTTCTATTTTAACTATTTTAGGTAATGTGCGGTTTGAATCGAATATAAGTTTGCCCGTAAATAAGCAGATTGCGTGAGGGCACGGTGCAATGATATTTGATGGTGGTATTAACGTTTCAAGTGCGTGTACAAAGTCTGATTCTGATATCTCCGCGGATGAGACCGATGTTGGCGTGATGATCTCGGATAAATATGACGAGAAATCGTTGTCGTGCGGGTGGTTTCCGGGTTTGTAGTTTTGTATGGCTGCGTCGATCTGTGCCGCTATACGTAGGCGTCTTTTACGTACTTTTAAACCGCCGCGGAGTCGTCGTGGTCGGTGATTTCCTGTTCCTTGCTGAGGAAGAGTCAGCGGTTACGCTTAACCCGAATGTAGGAATATAGTCAGCGTGGTATCGCTTAACTGGATACAGGAATACAGTCGGCGAGATGGCGCTGAACTATATTGGAATTTGGTTGGTGTGATATTGGTCAACCAGATATAGGAATATAGTCGGCGAGATGGCGCTCAACTATATTGGAATTTGTGAATGGTCGGTTGAAGGAAATTAGTTATGGGTAGTAGGTGTTCAGCAAAAGAAATCACTTACCATGATTAATATGCGTGATTGAGAGTGAGACGAGATTAGTGAACGGCGAGTCGATTCGTCGCGTTGGATTTGGATCTTAACAGAACAATGAATTTGATGTCACGATGTATTCGAAAATGAATCTCGGAATTTAGTGAATTTGCTGAATGACGGTTTTGTAGATTCGGTGAATGCAGTGGATTTGGTAGTTTCAGTATTTTGTCGATATAGCAGATTCAGAGGATTCAGAGGATTTGATAAATTCAGAGGATTTAGTAATTCATTGATATGGTAGATTCAGAGATTTTGGAAGATTCAGTGGATTAAGTGGATTTGGTATTTAGGATACAGTGGTTTTTAGTGATTCGGTGGAAACAGTGGATTTGATATTTTAGCTTGATGCCACATCGGCATCTCGCTCTGTTTATTAAATGAATCGTAAATTACTTACATGATGAAACTACCGTTAGTGGACGAAGAACTTATCACTTCGAACTACTGAATTGATATTCAATTATGACTGTCCTAAGACTGAACTGCTGCACTTCGCAACTGGTAACTGTGATTCCGACTGACTGACGTACTTGCGAATTTGCGCGCTTATATATCCTCTTATATTTTGGGCGGAGTTCGTCTTATCTAGTGTTTAGTAAACAAGCAGGGAGAATCATCGGTTTGGCAACGCGATCCACCTGTGGACCCTTTGTTCCTTTGGTTTTTTACGATGGATCACCGTGCTTGCTTGGGCCCTGCTTCCCAGGGTCCAGCGTGAGTCATATTGTTTTGGCGAACCTTGGTTGATGAGTCATGCTGTACGCCGTGTTGGTAACCCAACCCTTGGTTACCGCGTTCGATGTTTGTGTGCGTATAAGTATTCGTGTAATATAGAATTTGTGTAATGTGTAATAATGCGGTTAAAATATATGATATAATTGGAATACGGTGGATTAGGTTAAGCCTATGTAGAACATATTATAAGTCTAGCTCGCAGAAATGTGATTAACAATGAATGAAGTTAAGTGAAAAATTTGTGGTGGAGATTGGTTCGTTACAATATCGTATAGGTTAGGTTAATTATTTTCAAGTAAACGTATTTACGTATAGAAGCTAGAACAGCTGGAGCGAGTCTACTACGAGCACTGCTTTGGTGTACAGAGATGGCTTCGACAAGAACAAGCCTTTCCCTTGGGACGTTGTGTTAAATTCATAAAAATCAAAGCATTGATAACGCTTTTGAGACCACTGGCGGTTCTGAAATTTTTACACAGTAATTTTTTTGTGGAAGTCTTTCTGTTTAGCAAGTTTTATTGAATTCTCTACGTGAATTCCTACGTGTACCTGTAGCACTACCTTAATTGACACGTGGATTTTTTTCACCTATCAGAGCTGATTGCATTTATGGCGATCGCGAGCAGTCTGAATCACTGTCAGACTTCAATTCGGTGTGAAACATGCAATATAACCGTCGATTATTTTTTTTCTTTCTACAGCTGGCTTTTATGAGATGAAAAATAGCGGAATTATGTTTTTGACTATCTATGGTAATTATCTTTGAAACCATTAAGTGAAGCGAAAAATGTCAAGGTATTGTATTTGTTGTTTATGAAATTTTCTACAATCAATGTTTTCTGTAAAATTATTCTAAGTCTCTTAATTCCCGAGATATTCGAAAAATAATCTACAAAGATGTCTTTGACGCATATTTTCCATTCATATCAGTATCATCGCACTCTTTTCTCAACTATTCTTCCACTTATTTTTGATTCACAGTGGAGTGAATGTTTTAGTGGAGTGAATGTTTCAGTGGCTGAACGCTAAGGAGCCGTAGCTGATCGCGCAAACAAATCCAAATAACTTTCGATGGTGTTAGAAAAAAAATCGTTTGCACGATATTGAATTGACTTTTTCTCTCCGTCCCATGACTGTATTTTTTGAGACATGCGAAAATATTTCAGTATTTTGACGAACACCTCCGCCGGCAAGAAGAATGAATTTCTGTGTTGATTGTGTTATATATATGAGTTTCATGTGAGTGTCGTATTTCCGCTCTTTGACACGTGCTATCATCAGATATAACATTTGTGACATCTCGGAGGTCCTTGTTTCGAAAAATAAGAAGACAAAGCATGAAGTCAGAACAAAAACGTATTGAAGATATTCTAGACAGCGATCATCATGGCTGGGGTTGAATGAAAACAAAAAATGATTCATCCAATTAGTCGTGGGAAAGCGGTGAATGAAAGAAAGAAATTGCCAACTAATCGGAACGTTTTCCAATCATTTTGATATGAACAAGATGCAGTTGGACTTCCCATCCGAAAGAGTGCACGATAAACAATCGGGGAAGTCCAAAAAATGGAGTCTAGTTGAAACTTCTGTTTGCGGTCAACAATATTCGATATCAAAATTGGGAAGACTACACTTGAACTGGCCAAGTTTGAAGAAGGATATTAGTAGGAAAATATCTCCAAGCTAGGTGATCCCAAACCCTGGAAAGCCGGCCAAAAGTCCAAGAAAAAATATTTTTTTTAGAGAGTTTCAATGGTTGGAATAGTTGTACTCTTACCCCTAGTATGTATTATGACCGTTGAAAAAGGGGGAGCGTCCTTACCTGACTTGGGAACGCATTTCGTTCGTGAGTGTTGGAGCAGCTGCATTGTTTACTCGTCGCGCGTCGAAAATAAGACAAACTTGAGACACGTGTAGAATCTGGAAAAGTGAACGGATTTTAATTCTTCAAAATGGATTCTTCTCCGAAAAGTAATTACAAGTTAAATGTGTTGCTCGAAATTATTGTTTACAATGTATGAAACAGTAAGTCTATAATAAAAGTACTGGTATTTTTGAAAATGGTGCTCAATTGATTTCAAATGAATAAGTAAAAATTCATGTCCAACAAATTTTAGTTCGATATTTTAATTGTATCCCTCCCCGCCTCCCTGCGGTAAAGGTTTTAAATGCGAAATACGTGTAATGGAAAATGCCGCTTGGAAAGTTTGTAGGAAATTTTTGTTTTCACTTATTCATTTGAAATCGATTAAGGACCATTTAAAAAAAAACATACCCTCAATAAGGACCATCTTAGAGTGCACTTTCTGTAGTTTTTCGTAATTCTCGCGTCTGTAATATTGCTTATAGAAAATTGGTGAAGATGATTCTTCTATTTATGTTATTTTTCCATTTTTATCGATAACGAACCTTGGGAGGCGGATGATCGGTAATCAGGTTCAATATCGCCATCAAATCGTATATTTATCGACCTTTTGTATGGTATGAAGTGAGGATCAACTCGCAAATACGTTCGTTGTGTGCGTGTTTATTTCATTATCGAGATTCGATACATTGGGTAATAAACAAATTCCAATTTATCCAACGGCCCTCCTAGATCAAAATATTTTAAGACGACTTGTAAGTAGGTAAACTTTTTCAATGAAAATGTAAGAAAACTTCGAGAGAAATTTTGTTTCCCATTTTGGACATGATTATTAAGTGCTCAGGTTGAAAAAACGTGACCTTCAATTTTTTTCAAAAGTTTGACGGTTCGAAACAAGGAAACGGTTCGCTAGATCGAAATAAGACTTTATGGGGTTCTTCAGCGTCTATTAAGCTGTGGAAGTCACTCTCAACATTAGTCATTTCATGAATATTCGCAGTTCGGCTGGTGATTTTCTAAAAAACCACAAATTCCCTTTTTTCGTGTTTATTTAAGCCAAAGTTGAGTGCCAAAAAGATGTTGTCACCTCATAAGTCTTGGAAGGCTCTTGTAGAAAGTTTATTCCAGTTTCCGAAATTGTCCCCCGATTTCCTATACGACCACTGGCTGCCGAGATATCGATCATTTGAAAGAAAAAGATCATTTTCCATTAACAGTTTGATATCCCAGTAACAAATGATTGTATCCAGGTCTTTGAATTACGAACTTGAAGCCGAATAAACAAACTATCCGGTACATGCAATGGCTTGGCTGAAAAAAAAATATTCCACATTCATGCACTTCAAAAAAGAAAAGAAAAATTTTGCGAAATTTTTTCTTCCCGTTTTTTCTACAGATTACTTGATAACCGTAACTTGTAAAAGATGTCTCTTAGAAGATTTGAAAACTAGAATCTTGGAACTTCAAAATCCTCTTTTTTGATTTCCGATATGACCATAGTTTACCGAAATACAGTCGTCAAAGATCACGAAAAAATTCTTGAATTTGGGCTGACTCTTCAATTCTTTTCTCTTGTTGTCTGAGAAACGCGTACTTCTTAACGCCTGAGCACTAGCAATCCCACACTCACCAGCTCGAACGACCTATTCGAGCACACATCTGGCGCGACGACGCTAGCGCCTCTACCGGCACCGCGAAACGTCGGGTCGCGCCCCCGCTGCCGATAATTCTCGACTAGCGACTTAAAAAGGCGAGTCCGTGTGACATACGCGCCTCTCTCGATCCAGCTGATCTACCTAATGTTTAAATACTAGTTATCAATTGCAATCATCCTGTCTGAAACCAGAATGCTGTTGGAGCCGATCTCTACTACGTCCTGGATGCTGACGCTTATCGAGACTTCGTAGAAGCTGACGCGGCCACTTCGACACAATTTAACTCTCTTGGGATATCCGACGAGGCCGCTACACATTACCGCTGTACCGTAGTATACCTCCAGCCTTGATCTTTCCTCTTCGGAAAACACCTCCGAGTTTTGCCTTCATGCAGACGTCACGAGCACATCAAACCGTCGCTACACAAACAGTCTTTACAGACAGCAACTGGGAGCCTGCACCAGCACAACACACCACTCATTCTCCGACGTCACCGGAATCATTTTATACACTTCCACTACCTGCTCCTGCAATCAACCTTCCAAAGTCCACTATTAGGTGGCCGAAGACGCTCCCACGCATATATTGGGCTCCTAAAGTATATCGTGTAAATATGTTTATGATAAATTTAAAAAATGGACTTCAATTCCTTATTATTCAGCAAAGCACCGAACTCCCTGTGGCTCTGTCATGGGGAAATCGCTTCATCCCCAAACACTAGTGTATATGTAAGTTTGTTGCCTGCGAATCCAAACTTATTTGTTCGTGCGATCCGAACTTCGAACAAGACATTACGATTGGAGCGGTGGCGACCTACCCGATGCCACAGCAGAACCTTCTCCAAAACGGGAGACTCCGAGAAACACTATAATGAAGTCCCAACACTCGTGTTACTGGGGAATCATCGTAAAAAATGAAAGATACGTAATCTCGTCAATTCGTCACGTTGTCTTTTATAATTTTTTCTGTCATCTACAGTTGGCATACTAGTTATGCTCATGCACCATCGTAATCTTGACACTTTAGCGAGTCGATTTCACTATGTATCGACTGAAAAATATGAATATAAACGAAAGTTATAAGAAGAAAGAAAATAGTAGTATACTACGCAGCGTTGCAGAGATAGGGTATAGAAATGATGGTTGCATACAGCGCGTAAACGACGCAGGACCGATTGAAAATTTTGACTCCGAAAGTAGTTCTGAATGTCCTTGCAAAAAAATGTGCGATCAAAGTATTATTGAGACTAATTCGAACAAACAATTGGTATTCATTTTCAATATCAATAAGGAATGTTGCGATCCTAATTTTGCCATAGTTGTCGATGACGATGATGTTGAAGGAAAAGGAGAGAGCGTAGATTTTGATTACGAACCGCTATAAAAATATCATAATCTTGAGATCCGTATTCAACTTTTTCGGATATGAAGTGCCAGAGACAGCTGTTTATTCTGTTAGAACCATTTTGAGCAATAGTCTCTTCACAAACGTTATAGGTTCCCTCTTTCTTGGCTATGTCAAACACCGTGAAATTATGAATGGCAAGTTTCCGCTTGTAATACATGACGGACGTCTATGAATGTGGCGTCACCAAAACCTATCGAATGTATTTTTTTTAATAACCATAATCGATGTACTATGTTCAATGCCGATGTTAGGTAGGTGTACCGGTTATCGATATCTTAAGCCCAGTTATTGACATCCTCATTATCTAATTATTGTGAATAGATAGTATGTATTCTTCTAAATTGAACGGTACGATAGCACTACAATCAGGGAATACAATCAATTTTTCAGTTATTTTCGGAAAAAAGTACGATAAATATAGCCAGGAAATGTAAATCATTTAAACATTGTCTGTAACTGGTAGGTCCAAATAACTATCATGATATAATATATCTGTAAAGAGAGTATCTCTAACTCAATTAAATTTAGCGTGGAATCCGATCGTTGCGCTGGTCGTTAAGTCAGACCGCTGTCGGTAGAATAAGAACGAATAGACACGTGGCACGAACAAGCCATAAATTCTGATAAGTGGAACGCGTAATGGAATTTCCCAGTTTTTTTGATACTCATGAATGAAAATACATATATTAGACAGTATCAATTGTAATTCAACATGGAATGTGGATTACTCTAGAAACGGAAGAGCTCAATTTGACCTGGAACTGTATCATTGAAAAAGCGCGCAAAAAATAGCAATTATTTTATTCAATTCAAAAGTTCATATTCACAGCGAGCGAGGTACATAGAATTCAGTAGTGATTATTGTTTGTACTCGTCAATAAACTATCAAATTTGGGTCATGTTGAAAACACAAATGCAGAACAGTCAAAATCGCAAGATGCGTCGCATACTTCATCGAACGGACTTGGCAATTTTGTTGTCCATACGCAATCAGCTAACGAGTCCCTTTTTGAATCCGAGACTGATTCAACGTCGGATTTCGACGCTGACAACTTCAATCATCGATCTTACACCTTACAAATTTCTTTCTAAAAAGAATCTGAAGCGCATGACGATGCGGACCACGAAGACGAAGATGACGCAGGATGCTTATTGATGAGATCTCGTAAACGACGGCGGTGCGCTAATGCATGAAAAGATTTTGCTGCGAAGAAAGCACGAAATTTAGGAGAAGTTGATACTTCGAGGACGGAGAATCCTTTTTCCAATAAAAACGTGCATGTTTAATACGTGTGATGGAACCTGTAGATTCCGATGTCAAACAAAGATAAATATGATAGAGCGGCGAAAACATTTTTGACTGAGTTTGGATACTGAAAGATCACACATGTCATTGGGACTACATTGCTTGGCATACGGATACACTCAAGGCAGTAAAAGTGGACAGAGCGGACTTATTCTGGAGAATTTTGCAGATGATGTGAAGGTCTGTGGGAGCATGTTCGTCGACACTTTAGGTGGGTGACTATTCAACATTCAGCGTGCGACAATAACATGTTATTGTCGCGTACTGAATTTACTTTTCCCTCACTTCTTCTACTGATAATTGAATGGCCACAGCTCGTAATAATCCGATAATATTTAAATTATCGCTGATTAAGTGGTAAATGAATTATACGAAGGAAACGTGAAATTTCAAATAACTGATGATGAAAGCAAGCAAGAACCGCTCCCTTGTAGAACCAAGCAAAATTTTATTCACTTAAACCCAGTCTTAGCCTAGACGGTCAGAGGTCAAGACGTAACAGGCTGAGAAGGATTTTATGAAATAGATAACAACATTAAAACAAAACTCCGTTTCAGCGGGATAGCGTCAGCTAAGGTTCGTTTTCAGACGAGTTAGGTTGTAAAAGGTTTTGAAAACTTTAATATTAGAATGCGGCTGGACCCTAGTTAACTTGATCTACATTTATCGTAGCCTTGACTCACAGGGTGTTAAAAAAAGATGTATACACCCAGAAAGTGTAGATACGAAGTTACTCAAAAATAAAGTGATCAAATATTCCCGGTGAAATTTGGCCTGGAAAGTGAATGGTTACATTGGATTTTGGGTCTGATCGGCCCAGAGGGACCTTATGAGGCGCAACTTTAAAATTTGGAATGCGAACCACTATTTTTCATTTGGATTCGAAATCACCCCTTTCACCCTACCCCTCCGTCTCGCTCACTTTCTTTTTCTCTCCCTCTTCCGCTCCCCCTCCGTCTCTCCATATCCTAGCCCGCCCCCTTCTTCTTGCTCGCCTTTTCCCCCTTTCCCGCTCTTTTCCCCTCCCCCTTCCCCTTTCCCTCCCTCTCCATCTCATCCACACACTCTTCCTCCTTCTACCCCTTCCCCTTTTAACCCCTTCTTCGCCCCCATCCCTTTTACCTTCCCCTCCTTCTTCCCCTTCCCTTTTACCTTCCCCTCCTTCTTCCCCTTCCATTTCCCTTGCCTGTCTTTCCTGCTCCCTATTTCTCTCTCTCTCCCTCTCCCTCTTTTTCACCCTATCTATCTTCTTCTCGTTCTCCCTCTTCCTCTCTCCTTCTCCCTCTGCCTTTTCCCCGCCCTCTTCCGCTTCCTCTACCTCTTCCTCTTTCTCTCTTCCTTTTTTTCTCCCTATCCCTCTCTTCCTCTCACTCTTTCTCTTTCTGCCACTTTTCTTCTCACACCTCTCACCCTTTCCTTTTCCCGCCATCATTCCGGTCTTTCCCTTCCCCTTCCTTCCCCCCTTTTTTGCCCCTTCCCCGCTCCTTCCCTTCTCCCGCCCCCCTTTCTAACCAATCCGCGTCCCACTTATCTCCCTCTTCACCTCCACATCCTCCTTCTTCACCCCACGCCCCTCTCTCAACCGTCACCCTCTATCTTAACCTCTTCCTTACCTTCCCTTTACCTCTTCACATCCATCTTTTTTTCCTTTTCCCTTTTCCCTTCGCCTTTTCCTCCACCTACATCTCCTGCTTCCCCTCCATCTGCTTCTCGACCATTTTCCTTCGATTCACCTCGCCCTCCTCCTTCCATTTTGCCTTCCACTCCTTTCCTCTCTCTTTTTTCCTCTCTCTCTTCCTATCCTTCTTTCGCTCTCTCTCCCTCTGACTCTCCCCCCTCCCTCACCCGCTGCTCCTTCCTCTCCCTCT
>OZ018313.1:7230656-7343206 GCA_963969455.1 Arge pagana
ATTTGTGGTTTTTCTCGCAATGCATATCACTAACTAAAAGGGTACGTGCTATGGAGTAACAAGGCCAATAAGGTTATAATTCAATTCAAAACGTAATTCATTTTTCAAATACAATATAAGTGTGAACGATCATTCGTCACTATCGCTCGCATTTTCGGCGGAACCAGTGCACTTGTGCAGATGATATTTGTCGTAAAAACAGGTAAGACAAACATTTTTTCCGCACTATGCGCACGATATAAATGCAAGGTTGGTGCACACGCAATTTTTCTTCAAAAGCTATATCGGAAAACAAATTTCGATTCCAATCTGGAATATCACTCGCTGTTCCGTCAATGTTGCAGCACACAAAGCATATTTCAGCATATTGTTCAACTTTGACGCCCTGAATTGGTGAAGAACCAACGATTGTATTTTGATCGCATTTCCGTGGGATGCTATTATTTGCTGTTCTTTTAACAAACTAAGAGTGTTTTTCAGTCGTTTAATTGAAAGTTCAACCTGACGGTTAGAACACATATCCCATGGTTGATATAGAGAAGTACACTTTGGCGGGATAAATTTCAGCGTGCAATCCGGACTCTCCATCAGTATTATTAAAAATCTCGTCATGCAAAGCGCTTATGAGCATGAACCTTACTTTCTTGACGTAAGGAACGAGCATTGTTTCCAGATCCCGTCTATACAGTTCTTTCGTGAGTTTGACGGATTTCGAACAGCATACCTCGACGTTTTTAAACTCTGCAGTTATTCTATCTGCGGTCTTCGAAACAATAGGTCCAAATTTATTGGATGTCTCATGAAGGCAAATGAAAACTTTGGGAAGCTATTGTCCTGACGCAGTTACTGTATATTGCGCGGCGTATGAATGTGTGAGTTTGTTCAAGTTCTGTTTTTTGACGTATACTGTTTTTTCTTCCATGGAGTCCAAGTATCTGTTATACGTCGTTGGATATTGCCAACCTGTCCGATCTATGTTAATAACGAGGTCCAAATCAAATTTTGGAATTACATTTTGCGTTTGTGTCCGGAATCTTTCCGCTATTTCAACTGTCTCTTGCAGAGTTGCGACGTCCTTTTTGCTGATATATTTTGTCTGCCTTATCTCATGTTTTCGGTTAAACACCTTGACCTACGTTCTCGTAATGACCTGTAAATCGATTGAAAACATACGGTGAATAAATCCAGCTTGGCTATGGAAAATACAAAACGAAATCTGTTTATATATGAACGCTATGAGGAAATTGTAATATTTTTACCTGCTCGTAACAATTTCTGGCTTCTAGAAAGCGTTCGAAAGTTTGGGAATCAATTGCTCGCAGCTTATCGATCCGAGTACCAACAGTTTTAACGTCTTTGAGCCATCATTTAAGGTGATCCTTCCATCTCAAGCGGCTTGCGCCATTTTTTTGAAGAACAGCGGAACTCCACTTCGGGTGAGCCTGCGCAATGGCTATAACCTTAGCTTTGTAATCCAGCGGGATGTAATCTGCGAGCGATTCTTTATAATCCACCGGATCGTAATCCTTGTCCAGCGTTGGATCATCTGTACACTGTACTAATAAGGCAGTTAGAAGAACGGTTTCAACTCTAATGTAAAAATGGAAAATGGAAAAAGTGATCTGATTCGTTGGTCATAATCAGCACTTTTTCGGTTGAAATGAAGTAGTTATGGAGAACAACTATAGTAGCCTGGCTGATTTCTTGTGCCATAGCTAAAGAAGCAGACGAGATTGTCTTTGGAGGATTTTTCGAAACCAGATTTTGCTCATCGTATATCATATTTGCTGCGGAAAGCGCATTTGTGAACTCTTGTATGAATTGTTTGCTTGAAAAAGATTCGATATCTGATATGTCTTCTGATCCTTATACAGCTCCTGCGCTGGTCGGAAGTACAGTTTCTTCTTCTATTTTTGTCAAACAAATACACCACTATCAATAACTTTTTGATTGAAAATCATTTCCTGGCACGATTGCGGAGTGTTGAGAACTTTCACAGACGATCGGTCACGTTATACTGACGATCATGCGGCTTCCTTGCAGTCTCTCAGCTAGCTTCTGCGATACCCGAATAGTTTTCGGCATACGGGGATTAGGGGGTAACGGGACCGCGAGGTACAAACCGTTACCGCTAACCCCGTACAAGCAGGTATAAAACCAGGTTTTCTACGCACGAACAAGTACGCAGATTTCGAATTCAAAATTACGAGACAAAATTACAACGCGCATAATATTATTCTCTTGTAATAATAAGTATGAGTTGGCCTTGTTATTCCATGGTACTTTACCTTTGAATTAGTGATATGCATTGCGAGAAAAACCACAAATAAAGAAAAAAAAGAAAAGAAAGAATCAAAGAAGAAGTTCCGCCGCGGCAATGGAACTCGGAGCGCCAGCGTAGAAGTCGAGCGCCTATCTGCTGAGCTACGCCGCTTCCACGATTCAACTTACAACGTTGACAGTATAAGACTACATATAGGAATATTTTTATTCGTTTAGTCGGAAACGGCTGCGAATGGCGTACTTTGCGTCACACCCTAGACTGCTATTATGAAGTAATTTAAGATACCAAAAGTACCTTGGAATCGGTGATCCCAAACTCGCGACCTCCCCTTGTATGAGCAGCGAGAAGAGAGAATTGCCATTCAATCAGTATTGAGCTGTTGAAGCCGAAACATTGAGATCTGGATGAGAGTCTCGGTTCGCAAAGACAAGGGGAAAGAGAGGGAGGCTCGCGACTCAAAACAATAAATATATCAATTGAAGATCGGCCAAAGATCGATACGAGCTTGGTCGGACCTATAGAAGCAAATAAACCTGTAAATATGAACATGCGTGGTTCGTATTCCTGACATGCTCCCCTAAGTCCTCTCCGAAACAAAGTGGTGCCGAAACCCGGGACTGCCAAAATCCGTGGTAGCGAGTACGCCGGAGGGGGGTTAGCCAGTGAGCTTTCATCGAGCCCCTGGATCGGTCGTCCAGTGTTGCGAGCTTGTCCGTGCCGTTTAGAGAGAAGCTGCTAAATAGCGTTTGACACAGTTGTCAGGAAGCTATCAGGCGACGATAATTCATTCGGATGAAGCAGACGCGATTCCGGAACTGCTAGCGAGACGTGGACGAGGACGATCGCAGAAAAAACGTGCGCCAACGTCGGAAGAATCGTCGGAACAACCGACCCGTGATCACCGTACGCGGGGAGAAAAGCGAGGGTGGCCAGAAAAGCCACCGAGGTCGCGAACAGACCAGGAGAAGCAGCCAGTCCCGAGCCCAACCCGCTTGGCGCCCAGTTCAGCGTCTGCTGAAAAGAGGCGGTATTTACTGGAAGCGGCTTAGCAACGAGCAACCTTGAGTAGGACCGCGTATGCTGAGCAAGAGCGCATCGAGATTGAACTGGTGGAGGAGCGGTTAGCAGCGAATCTGGAAGGAGACAGCGACTCGGACGAGGCTCCTTACCTACAGTCTGAGATGGCGGAGAAGACGAACGCCACGCAATCAGCTCACCTAGGGTAGACAACACGCCGCTGAATCGCAGTCAGGGGCGACATCCAGAGCACGTAGACGACAGGTCGACAAGACGACCAGGGAAGAGGCTGGCAGCTTCGCCCAAGCGATAAAAGACACGTTGGCCACGATGGGACAGGCTTCCTCGAACAACAGCAGCTCGCAGCGGCTCGTGAACAGACTGACCTCGGGAAAATATCTACTCCCCTTTTTGGAAGACAGCTCGGAATGGCTGAGTTTTGAACAAGCATTCGAGTTGTCAACTGAGTTGGGCGGACAGTCCAAACGGGACAATGTGGCGCGACCATTTGAAGCACTGGGGCTTACGTATTGAAACAGACCCAGGTACAAGTGAACTCAATCAATTAACCTTTTTATCACGTTCTGGGGGATATTTTTAGGTTTGACATTAAGTACTGCTAACAAAACCAAATGAATTAAAGGCGAGAAATCAACAATCTGCGACCCTTTCTGTAGGATCAGTCGCGAACACCATGTTCATTGGAAATCTCATTTAGTGCACAATTACATAGCAAAAGGTACTTCGGATGCGTCTTTCACAATTACGTTGAATAATCATTCAGCAAGAGTAAATTAGCTCACCAACGAGAATACACAATTATCATCGCAGTTTTTGATGGTCACGTCGAAGCAATGGGACAAATCTTGCATCAACGCGGCAACATCTATCGGGCGTAACGGGGAGCGTTCAAGATAGCCCAAGGCTCTGCTACCAGCGGTTCAGACGTCTGGGGGATTCACCGTTGGGATGTTCGAGCAGCATTTTGTTGCCGCGTGGACGCTCGTCCTGGACGGATACGTCGCATATCCGGAAATGGAATGACGTCCCCACATACCAAATCTCACCTAGCACGAGCTCGGTGACTACCTGAAATTATAATAATATCGGCGTCGAAACTCACCAAATGCTCGCCGGCGGAGAAGGAATCAGAGTAGCGAAACGAATGATAGCACCCGCGAACTGCGACACGAACCTAATCCCTACCCATTTAAGTGCTCGATGCTAACCAACTGACTCTCGGCCCCTCGCAAAAGGCGCAGTCAATGGGTGTTGAAGAAGTTCGAAAACGGTCAAATATTTTGGAAATAAAACGTTCCCGAGAAAAATGTTTTTCACCAAAGTTGTAGAGTTTTGAAAGTTCTATTTAATGACCATATTCGTTCGACTTTGAGTACAGGCATCAAGGCAAGATCAAAACCAATATGACTTTTTCAATAGAATATCCCATTCTCCATGACACAGTATTGTAAGAGTATGAGCGTATTGCATATGTGGGCACTGAAAGTCATACGATGCGAGGGTACCTGTGCGCATCTTCTGCAAAGCAATGAAAAGAGTAGACAGCGTGCCGATCGCGATGGATCGCGAAGCGACCGGCAACGATGGGACTCTGGGGCAGACCGGCTCTCGGACATGGCGCTGAGCGTCTTCGTACATGTACGCGATACAATATACGTTGTAATTATTCAGTGGCCAACTGTATTCATATGCTTACCGTTACAGTATTGAAGATAGCATCCAGAGGTTTCCGAATCACTACTTGAAAACCTATTTTTGTTGAGAATTACTCGAGTTATGAGATTTAGAACCTACGGTGCCGCCGGCATTACGAACAACTACGTAACCTCCACGCGGTATCTTCCAGATAATACTAATGCTGGCGGCAGCGAAAGTTGTGAAGCTCATAACTCATGCAAGTCTCGACAGAAATAGGTTCTCAAGTAGTATTTTGGAAATGTCTAGCTGACATATTTAATGCTGTGTCATGAAAGAGGGTGTTTTCTTCTAGTGAATCATGTTGGTTTTGACCTCGCCTTGACGCCTCTACTCAAGGTCAAACGAATATATTTATAGAATAGGATTTCTGAACCCTACAACTTTGGTTCGAAATATTGTTCTTAAAAACGTTTCCTCTCCAAATATTTGACCGTTTTCAGACTTTTTCTACATCCTGCATGTCATATATGCGGGTGTGAGTATAAGTGGGTGTGAGACTCGCATGTGTGTATGGCGCGAAGAAGAGACCAGGGGCCTGCGCGATGTTTGGTGGCAACACCATGTGACACGGGTCCAGAGGTACTCGTGCTTTGGTCCGCGGTACGTTCGAATATAATAAAGAGAAGCGAACCATCAAATTTTCAATACTTCATAACATATCTTAGCGCTGACACGCTCAATTGTCATTAGCTCGTAGAAGGGATCATTACCCCACTAGACTGTAGCCAGCATATCAATGATTAACATTGAAGATAATATAGAATATTTTATATTCATACTGAAGCAGTTGTTAATTCAGTATTTGCGGTAACCTCTGCCGGCTTGTCATCGTTTATTTCATCTAGTGAAAGTATGTACTTGCTTTGCTCATCGGTGATCCAGTTGATGAATGAGTGGAGAGTACGTAGCGCGCTTCCTGATATCGTATACGTACACTTGGGACCCCGTGCATAATTTTTAAACAAGAAATAAGATCGGACACAAGAAAATTCGGAATGTTGATGTTTCAAATGTGATATATAATATATCCACTAGTCATCAGGTTTTGAAGTCATCCATAGATGAGTGATCTGTATTATTACGAACGGACATCGGCCGTCGTTCTGACGATCGGATTGCCATCGATGGATCTCGTAGATTCGGAATCGGCATGTGGAAGCGTTCGCTATAACTGATGCGTGGTATTCAGGGGTGTTAGTACTTGAATTGAAAATTCTGGATTTCCGTGGACCCCTGAAATCAAATAATGCAAACAAGAAGTTTTAATCGATAGTCAATAGTCGGTAGTGGAATACTCCTATTCGTTCATCTGTATTGTAACGAAAAATCATTACAAAATCCCCACTCTTCGGCTGGAACTCCGCTATACGCCCGCGACACCCCTAAATTCAATTGTGATTATTTGGAATAGTGGATTCAGTGCCCCCCCCCCTACCCTCCCAACCTTACCCCTCGCTTTTCGCACCCGCGAAGCTCAGCGCTGTCAATGTCATCATCACCAGCTATCTCCAAATGACTCCAGCAGACCCCGCATGGGGGGAAGGAGCCCAGCATGGTCGGGAGAGCACGGGCTGACGCTATGGAGTCGGCAAACCGCGGACGAGTAAGAAAGAGACAGCACGCCAAGTTCCAATACACCCCGTTACAGTACGATGCCGAATTGTCTCCGATACGTCACCGTAACAGCATGCCAGAAGCTCGCTGCGGGAAAACATGCCTCGAACTATACCTCTGCCGCCATCGCTCGCCACCTCGCCAAGTCTCGTCTGTTGCTAACTCACTCCCGACGGTGTCGCACCGACTTTCCCGTCCAGCGAGTAATGATACTCCAGTCGTACCAATCAGAACCTGCAAGATTGACAAATCTTTCAGTCCGTCAACCACCGCCAAGGCCAGTTTCCCAAACAACCAATTAGCTGCCACCCGACACGTCAAAGAAGACGCTGCTAACCAGTGCAGCCAGATAGTGGACCGACCGCGCCCCATTACAATCAAACAGCAGCACGTGATGTGGCGCAGAGTGTTCGGCTCGCTTCGAAATGCTTCAGAAGACCGAACGCGCCCGAAGCATCGTTCGGCAGCGTTCAAGGTTACAAATTGCGCAGGCCCACCATGCGATCTGCTGGTTACCACACACAAGAAGCAGTCAACGTTCGGGTCTCTGAATCGAGCCGAACGAATCCGAAACATTTAAATGCCGTTAATGTGCGGACTGTGCATACTTACGATTAAAAATCTCATCTCGTTGCCTTTTCGTGCAACGTGAGATGCAAGGACTCGACCGAGTCAGGAGATGAAACAAAATCGACCATGTTTTCGTCAATATAAGTCATTTCGCACCAGGAAGGAAATCTGTTTCACGACATTTTCAATCGATCGCGCTATACATGGCGAGAAAAAAAAATTCCATAGGAATTTTGTATAATTGTTATGAACAAATTCTAAAAAAAAGTTCATTTTGCGCAAGTTTGGAAATCCGTTTCACGACATTTCCAATCGTTCGCGCTATGCTTGGCAGGAAAACTATTTTTTTTTCCACAGGAATTTTGCACAATTGTTAGGAACTAATTTTAAAAAAAATTCGTTTCGCGCCAGGTTAGAAATACGATTTACGCGATTCCCAATCGATCTGCTTTGAAGGATTTAAGGAATTAAAAGCCTTTTTACGCGCTAGTTGAGTAGTTTACTATTTCAAACGCAACACTTCTGCATGTACTTCTTTTCGATACAACGTATGTACATTGCGCATGAATTTGAGTATTGGAATTCCATCAAATTTGAAGAAATAACTCATGGAAGGATGCGTGCGCAAAGTACAAGTTGAAACGCAACAGAGATATGCATTATTCACAAGAAGAGCCGACAAAAAATGCAGGAAAGGTTGCCGGAATTATGAGCGTCCTGTTTGCGAGGGCCACAGCTATACGCTTTGCGCCGATTGCTGCGACGCCTCGCACGGACATTTGATTTTTGGCAATATTTTCTTCATCTTTCTACAATTTTGACGTGGAATCAATGTTTCTTCGGATTTCATAATGAATTCTTTATTATCATATCTTCAAAAAATGCAACGTTCGTTTCTGGACAAAATCAGTTTTCGTTTTTCGAATGGATACCTTTTTCAAAAAGCACAGGCATGTTCTATTTCTTTTTTCTCATAATGGCACATTGGTAGAAGACTCCCCTCAATCTTCAGGTCTAAATATCTGAAAATAAAAAGGCTATGAATTTTTGTATAAATCCATCGGTTGCTTCACTTTTTTTACTATAATATTTCTTTCAAATCATTTGATTCAATTTTTCGGCTATATATTTTCAGCGGAAAGGCGTAGGATCCGTTCTAACGGTCTTTCCCATGATTCCTATTCCAGGTACGCGGGATCCGTTGATAGCAACTGGACTGTTGGACGTTGGACGGAGTCCGTACGTAACACTCCCGGGGCGGGGGAAATGCATCAATCCACCGTCGCCAATTCTCTCGCTGATGGCAAGTTGAAATGAAAATGAAAAAAGCATAAAATGATCAATTAAGGATAAAAATTGACAGGTGGAAAATGTAAAAAGTGACAATTAAAAATGAAATGAAAATGGTTGTGGGAACATAACTACCTCAATTCTTATGCCAGAGGGGTGAGGTGTTCCCTACACGTCGGGAATCCATGGCCGGATCCTAATAGCCTAAAGAGTTTATCCATATTATAACCGCTTTCCCTCGCGGTGCGAAGAAGGACGGCTATAAAAAACTTGAAACTGGAGAACGAAGCGAGCAAGAAAACGCGGGCGGGAGAAGGGGAAATGAAATGAATCGAACAAAGCAATAGATACCAACGTGAAAAAGAGTTAATTTAATGATAGAAGAAGGATAATTTACAAAGAAATGAGACAATAAACGGCGGTGCAAAGCGAGGGGCGGGAGGGGGAGAGGGCACGGGAGACTCGAACCGAAGGGGCGGGATGAAATTGGGCGCCAGCGACCAGCCGGGGTAGCACCGGTTGATCGCGTGTCGGAGGGACACGGACTTAAAGACAACAATGACTCGCGGGGCGGCTTAACTCACGCGGGAGCAGGGGTGACGCTACAGGGAGGGGTGGGTTACGGTTTTTGCGCTATTGGCTCTACCGATTAACCCCGGCACTCGGGGATGGGAGAACAAAAGGTGTTCGCGGGGAGGCGTGGTGGGTGAGGGAGAGAAAGGGTGAACAGGTGATAATACTAACTTAACGATTCGCCACTCGTCACGTCGCGGGACGTCGTAAATCGGTTGGGCCGTCAGTCTTAGGGACTGCGGACCAAAAACACAAGACGCTAACTAAATCGGGGGAGAAATGGGGAGAATAAGGGTGAAAGGTGATACGGGGACCCGGAATACACTCACTCAATCGCAGCACACAGCTAATCCAAAATAAACTCGCACACTAGTCCCAGTCTCATAGTGGTTAACTCGATCCTCTCTATTCGCTCTCGGCTCGAGACTGTCGAGCCGTCGTGCCGTCGTCGTCGTCCAAATTTCGGTCGGTGACTTCGATGATTCCGGGGTGCTGATTGGAGGGCTGGTTTGTTGACATCTGTAACGGTGACCGCTGGGCTTTCTTAGTTGTTGACGGGCTGGACAGGAGAGTCGGTACGTCGGCGGCGGGAGCGGGTCGGCGACGGGCGAGCTTTGACGTCGTTGCGGAGATGGCAGCAGTGGTTCCTTTTCTCTGGTCTTTCGGCCGCAGTGAGCTTCGTGCTCGCTCGCTGCGGCGACGTGGCGATGCTGGCAAGGCATGTGTGCTCGTCGGTGGCGAGGCGACGAGGGGACGGCGGTGGTGTTGGTGTACGTGCTGGCTGCTTGCTCGCCCGTGCTTTCCCACTCCGTAGCGTCGGCCCGTGCTCTCCCGACCGCGTGGAATCCAGGGCCGGCTGAATCCCTCGGTGGGTTCGGGGAACGATGACGGCGATGGTGACGACGGCGACGACGGTCGCAGTCTCGCAGGGCTGAACATACTAAACAAAAGGGGGGGGGGGGGGGGGGGAGAGGCGGGAGGGGCGGGAGGGGAGGGGAGAAGGACGCGACTTATGCTAACGATGTAAAATTTAACCTAAGAACGTCGCGTGCGAGTCGCGGAGTTCGAGCCGAGGGAGGGGGAAGCCTGTATCGAGATTTCTCGTTACAATATATATATGTATATATATCGGTGCATGACATAGCGGACGCAGCACCCTCGGTAGTGGTGTTTAGTTTAAGCTCGTAATTTAAGACTATTGACCCGTGTAGAGGTTGAGCTTTGCCTAAGCATATTGGTTTGCGTCAAAATAAGTTATGGATACTTGACTGAATGCGCGGCATAGGGATGAATACGAGGCGAGAACTCTGAAGAGTAGAGCCCTTGTCGAAGGTAGCCACAGCCCGAGAAGATGTTGGTTTTTTGGGCAGTTACTTTCGGATCGAGCGAGTGATCGGTACCGAAGCACAGAGTAATACAGAATCTTCTAGAGGCTAGAGTGGATTCGTTATCGCGTAACCCTGTATTTCCCTGTATTTAGTGTAAGAACTGTGTTGTAGACATAGCTGATAATAGTGTACTAGGACTATAGTGTTAAATCGTATTTGTTAATAATAATAGACTGAATATAGATTGGACTTGTTTGTTTCGCGTTTGAGTATCCTGCAAGCGTAACAATGGACGCCCCCGGCCGATATACGGTCGTCCCTCTGACATACATACATGTATGTATGGTGTATTGATATCTGCAGGAGTCGTTGTGCTTCGCGCGCCGCGAAAGGTTTACGTCAGCCATTTTCATGATAATATGACTTCTGCGATGTGGCGCTATCCAGGCTTTTCCGACTCCCGTTCGGATCGTTAGCCTTGGTTCGCGTGGTGTTTGGTGATTCTGGAGGGACTGGTAAGGCCAGTTGGTATTCTTCGCCTCCGTGAGTCCCACTGGTCGGACGGCGGTGACGCGCTCTGTGGTGATTTTATGTCTCCCGCGCCTCCTCCACTGCAACCATCTTTGGTCTGGTGTCGGTCAAGGCGAGGTTGAACGTCGTTTTCGAAGGCTGATCCAGACGGAAGTGGGATCGCTACCAGATATCTCGTTAACAGGCATTGAATGGTTAGGACGTACCGATGCCCTGACCTTGACATCAGCCTTGGCCCCCATAGATCTACTCCTACCTTGTAAAGGCCGCGGCGGGCGTATCAATGATTACCATAGGTATTCGCGTTTTCTTCCTCATCAGTTTGGTTTTTTGACTATTTCCGCACCCTTTGATTACATTGCCTACATCTCGATGCATGCTTCACCAATAATATTTTTCGTCTCGTTTGTCGCAGGATTTGGTTATGCCCTTATGTTCCTCGTGACGCGACGCGTGGTACTCCCCAATCAATTCATTTTGCGCGTCTGGTGGTGGTACCATGATGTGCTTGAAATGGGATGATATGGGATGAACGCTGAAATTATTTTGTTGTTCATTCCAACATTCAGCTCTTTACTGCGTTTCGCGAAAGTTATGACGCAAAGGTGTTGTATCGCGGCATCATGTGTTTCTCCTCGATCTCTCCCCTGTTCCGTTTTTCGATGACCCCTCTGTACGTCTGAATTCCTCGTGCCTTTCCGTATATCACTTGCTCAACTCTCGGTTGTTGGTCGTTCAGAAATTTAGCGCCGATGTATCTATTCTAGATCAGTATTAACGCGTGTCGGGGGATGTTCTTGACGTCTTTACTGAGAAATTACACGAGCTCACCCACACGCTTGCTGGGCGCTACGTTTTCCGTGCAACGCCATTCCGGTTCTCCGATCTTCGGATTTCTCTTCGCTATCTTGCGTACTTCTCCTTCGTCTGTCGAACCGCTGACACTGCTATCTGTTGCTGCGCGATCTTCGTCGTCTGGCAGGTTGCGTCGGTTGCCCGTGTTGTTGTTATGCTCGCTGACCTCCTCGTCCCATAGCGGTTTCGCGTTGCTCCGCTCGCCGGTGCTTTTCAGCTCTTTTACCAGGAGGGAAACGTAGTGGTTTGAGTTCTCCAGTTGTAGATGAAGAAAGGGCTCCGCCTCGTCATTTACGAATTTGTTGTACTCACCTGGTCTGGTCCGTATTAGACATTGACGCAGATATTTACTCTTGCCCAGTCCGCAAAGATTTCGAGTATGTTTGCATCGTCGAAACCGTTTTCACTCTCTAAAATTATTCGCGCTTTCTCCGTGTTCATGCAGCGTTCCATCCGGCCGTGTCGTCGCAGAGCGGTTTTGAGATCATGCGGTGACATGTGCCACCCGCAGAGTTTGATCAGTGAGTCGAACAGGCAACTTCCGTTACTCGTTATGTTTCTGAACGGTGTGAGTCGTTGGTGGGGCTCGACGCATTTCATGCCGATACTGCGGACCACAGGGGTATAATCACACGCGCTCGCTGTATTCCTTCTGTACCTGACTTCGTCGTTGAGCGCGCGTTTGCCCTGCCTCCGTTTTCTCTCGGAATTCGTTCGCCTCGTGAGAATCTAATCGCGGTCTGTCGTGATCGCGTTCCCCGTCGCGTAGTACCGGGTTTCGTGATAACGCGTCAGCGTGCTCCTGTTGCGCGCCCGATCTGTACTCGACATCATAATCAAAATCTTCGAGTTTGATTCGGAAGCGGTGAAGACGTAGTGTAAGGCTTCTCATATTCTTCGACCATTTTAGTGGCTGGTGGTCAGTTACGATATTAGAACAGTTTCCGTATAGATATGGTCGAAATTGTTCGGTCGCGTTTACCGCTGCCAAGATTTCCTTTTCTGATGTATTATAACTAGTCTCCGCTCCTTTCAACAAGCGCGTCGCGTATTGAATCGGTAGGTCTTCTCCTAACTTTCCTAGCTAAGAACCGCGCCAATCGCGTAATCTGACGCGTCCGTGGTCACGATAAACGGTTTCGAAAAGTCCGGTCCCCGGAATATGGGGTCTTTGCACAATTCATCTCGCAATGTTTCGAAAGCTCTTTGCTGAGCTTCGAGCTATACGAATTTTCCGTGGCGCTCAAGTGATCGCAGTGAAAGGGTTGCTATCTTCGCGAAGCCTTAGTTGAATCTGCTATAATAACCTACTAGACCTATGAATTGTTCGATTTTCTTAGCGGAGTCCAGTGGTGGGTAATTCCGGATGGCCTCGCCTTTTTTGGATCAGGTTTGACGATCCCTTCCCCATAACGTAGCTAAGGTATATGACTTCCTTTTTCAGAAGGAAGCCTTTTTCGGACGCGATCGTGAGATTCGCATCCTCGATCCGATTCATCAACCCGCGAAACTTTACTTCGTGCTCATCCAGATCTCCGGCGTGAATGATAATTTTGTTGAGGTAGACTGTTAGGTCGATCCCTTGGAGTCCAACTATAACCAGGTCCGTTAGCCGCTGGAAGGTGGCGGGACCCTTCCGAACTCCCATCGGCATGCGGGCATATTCGTAGTGCCCGTTTGGTGTCGAAAATGCCATCTTGTGAATATTCTCCTTGGTCATCGGTACCTGGTGGAAACCCGATTTTAGATCGAGCATAGAGAAGTACTTTGCTTGTCCCAGCTGGTCCAGGGCGTCCGTTATTATTGGTAGAGGGTACGAGTATTGCGTTGTTTTTTCATTCAGTCCGCGAAAATTGACGACCAATCTCCATCGTTTCTTTTCGTCCGCCCCCGCCTTTTTTGGCACTAACCAGGCGGGTAAGTTGTACGGGGAGGCCGAGGGATCAATTATCTCCATCTTTAATCCTTCTGCCACGTGTCTATTCATTTCCTCTCAAAGTAGCCGTGGCTGTCGAAATTGTCTCGTTCTTACTGGGAGATTGTCGATGGTGAGGATATGATAGGACAACACGGTCGTCGCTGGCAACGGGTAAAGAAAACAGGTCTCTCATTTGCGTTGCGTTTACTGTCGCTATTTTTCTTTTGCTGTCCACTTCATCCAGACCGATGGTTACGGTTTCATCTGTCGCCGTCCAAATTTGTTCGCATTCGGTTAGTTTGAACACCGGTAATTCTATCGTGATCGCCTCCTCTGATGTGTTTATTGCGAATAGGTGCGCGATTCCGTTATCTACCTTCACAATGCAATTCCACATGTAGATGTTGGGCCCCGCGCTGACCGAGGGTAACATTTTTACTCCGATCTCTGGGTTGGCAACACTCACGTATACTCTGCGCCAGCTTCGCACTGGAATGGTGAGGCTTCCCCCTTTGCGGAATGGGTATATGCCATTCCCTATGCTGTATGTTCGTTGACTATAGGAGATTGTCGTGCTAAATTCGGAATGGAATGTCGAATCTAGTATGGCGCTCTGCGGGATCGGAAAGTTGTCCTTGACGACATGGAATTCGCAAATATCGACGTGAAATCTGGCCTTCGATAAATTCGCGGGATCTCCTACTACCAGTCGGGTATCGATGTCTGTTTTCAATCCTCTACGGAACGCTCTCAAGGTTATTTTCTCGGCTCATTCTATTTTCGCGGTTCACGCACCCTCGGAGGTGTCGATTTGTGTTCGCACCTCAATACGGAGATTTTCATAAATCGTCGCTATTCGGGCCCCGTAAGTCGCGGACGTTTTCGTCCATCTTTTCTTATCATTCTTTTTCGTCCTGTACCCGGTTTCCTTGGGATATAGGTTGTTCCTCGTCTCAAGATTCGTTTAATCTCCACGATCACTTACCGTCGGGACAGTTGTGGGGGAATCCACTTACACACTCACTTTGTCACCAGAGTGGAAAAAAGAATTTTTTTCACCTCTCGCGCACCTCGTACTTTGCACCAAATTATTAGGAACGTGGTTGTCGGATGTGGTTTTCGCGTAGTAACAGTCCTTCTGAGCTGTCAGAACGATAAATATCAAAGTGTTCCGGGGAGCTGCGTCTACAACTCTCGGAGTTATTTTAAGGAGGTGACGGGCTCAAGTAGTTCGAGACGAGTAATTTGGAGTAGAAGTATGAGTTGGGTTTATTCAAGAGATTACCCTAGCCCACGACGTCGCATATACGTTATCATGTCGTACTCTTTCGAGAAGCCTCCAAAAAAAATTCAAGTTGACATATTAAATACTTAATTGGTTATAATGGTTTTTGTTAGTATGCGCAAACGATCCCAGTGTGCAGAGTACGTCATTCCAGAGAAGTGTGCCAAACAAGAGTTAGAATATTTCATTCATGCTCTACTTTGAAGATACGGAGCGATCCGAGACGTTCAGATACATTTTATTAAAGCGTCACTGAGGAACACCATGGCCTCGATTTGTGAGTGGTATCAATTTGGCCGTTTCTATTTTGCTCCCCCAGAGATAGTGGCATGTCGTCCTCGTGTGCTTCTGGTATTCTATGGACCACTAATCGCTTTTTCTTCTCAATACGAAGTCGTTCATGATTGAATGTGTTTTAAGGTTAACTATCGACTGTTAAAAGCAACCGTTACATATGGACAGTTGACGTTCCGCAACTGCTCTTGGCCGAAGGGGTTGCGTGGGTGTTTCCTGTATAGAGACCTGACCAGAACGGACAAGTTTTCTCGCGATTCTGAGTTTATTCTTTTGTTGGAAGGAATATGAACCAACATGAAATCATACTCAAATCAACAATATCTCAGTCACCGTCACTTGAGCGAAGGCCCGTACCTACAGCTAAAATGTGGAATACAACGGCTCGTTTTATACGGACAGAATAGAGAATTTAAATCTAAGGGTTATTACAGTAATTTTCTCTTTCGGATCGAGCCAGTCTGTGTTGAATCCATCTAACAGAATCCGATAGAACGATGTCTTTCCTCATCATCAATCTGACATAATCATAAATAGGACTATTTATTCTTTCAATTGATAGTTGGAAAATGAATAATGCTTTATGATAAATATTATCACACATCGATGTCGTTTTTTATAAATGAGTTAGAGAATGAGAACACAAAATCATTTAATGTCATACTAATTACCAATAATACAGACATATTAGTATAAAAAGTAAATTACATCATACAAATGACAACAAGGCACATAAAGTGAAATTTGGAGGAGGAGAGGGAGAGAATGACGTATCAACATTCAGAATGTGTTTGACGATAAATTTTGGTGAAGGAAAGATCATATAAATTAATGAATCGTTCAAACATGAACGTTACATTTGAAAGCTGAGAATCAACAATTCCTTCTCTCTTAATTCCTTCATTTTCTTTTTTCGAAAACAAATAATTTCTCTTTTAATCTAAATCATTTTTCACACACTATGAAATATCTGTTTCAAATGATTCTTGCTCATTGATTTTTCAAACATAACTTGTTCAAAAATTCGTCGTTGAATTGAGAAAGTGTGCAGTAGTATTAAAAAAAAGGTATAAATCTACTATTCCAAAAGTAATAAGATTTATTTCTGATAATAAACTAAAATGATGTTTTTTAAGAGTATAATTTTAAGTTTTCAATTGAATCGGGGGACTTTGCCCTCTGAACCCTCTCCCCCTGCCCTCACCACTCTCTTCCCATACATAATAACATTGTGATTTCTCGTAGTTATCAAACCATTAACTCACACATATGCTTGTACAGTATGTAAGGCCGTTTGATCTTCACTCCTTAAGCGAATAATTTCCCGCTTCCTCTGCCCATTTCAGATGAAATATCGTATGTATCACAGCAGTGATGTTTTTATACTCTGATGCAGTCTTATTGTTCGAGCCGAAGGCTTGATTTTCTGATTTTTCACGTCCTTGAAAACGATATTCACCAAAGGTAATTGAAAAAGAATGGAAAATGTTCGCTCGCATATTTTTTAATAAATCATTCTTGTCACGAGTAAATCAATATGAGTGTTGTGTTAATATTCAACCGCCACTGATACCTACCAAAGGACAAAACCGATATAACTATCGTTGTAATCAACCGGTTTGTCAAACGTTAGTATTCGTCAATATAGAATCACATTAGATTGTTTGCTCAAGCCTTATCATTTACTCGTTTGATCCGTTTTGGATGCTATTTTCGAAGATACCAAGGTAATACAAAATGGTGCAACGGGTGCAAATGAGTCCCTTGAGAAAATATTTTGTCTGAACAAACGTAACATTACTATTGTATTATGTTTTTTCATATACTATCGTCGGAAAGAAGTTCGAAATATAGGGCAAAATAGGCCCTATTTGGATTTCAAAGAAAACTTTTATCTAATAATTGACTATTGATATTTTCTTTCTGTATAATATTGTGTATAATTTCTGTATAATATTAAGTGCAGCTTGATTCAAATTCTCATTGGTGATTGAAATTGGAAGTAATTAATCTTCAACAATTATATTTACATTTCTCACATGCGCAGACAATTTTTAGAGGGCTCATTTTACCCCATTGCGCCCGTTCTGCCCCCCCTGCCGCCCCTACGATGTTATTGTCCCGATGATATTCCTACACCTTTCGATTCAACGATATTAATGCAATGAGAAATAACTGGCGTAAACGTAATGAATTAATAAAACTATTATAGAGGACAGATGAACATCAGTTGTCACAGCTATGAATGACGAGTTGTTGCCTGTGATTTGTACACTAGCTCGATCACCTCTGCAAATATCTCGACAGTCTTCGCCATCGCAAATGTCACATAAAGTTACTTGGACTTTTGGCTCATAGAATACCGTAGCTCTTCGACCTGCAGATAGTAATTTTACCGTGAGAGATCAAAAGGTCAGACTTAATTGATACGTTACCAAATCGTGGTTGTTTGAGAAAATGTCTTACTCGAATCATAATAATCATAAACAGAAACTGGAACTGGCTGCTGATAAGCAACTTTGTGTGTCCTGAATGCTGAGATCGTTGGGCAATATTCCTGCCTGAGCATCTGAAATATTCACAAATTGTAATAATGTATTCAAGTATAGTGTACATGCACCACATATTTTACCTTATCGAAATAAAGAACCACGATCGTATTATCGTTTCTTGTCTCAACTCGTCTCACGTGTTCAGATATTTCAAGACTCGGCAACGAATCAACATCGACTGTGAATCCAGATGGCAAGCTGACTTCCATCACGGCCATGTTACTCTCGTTCACACCATAAGCAGTGACAAAGCTGACGGAATGCATGTTAAAAAAAAGAGATTTCCAATTATTGACCAGGTGAATATAAAGGTATTTGACCTATAAATGGGGCACTATTCAGAAGAGAAAGATTTATGTCGAAATCTAATTCCAATAATTTGGTAGAGGAAATTTTTGAGCTATCTGGCCACCGTGTATTAATAGCTTGTGCATAGTTAGATTCATTCTTGCCCATGAACAAGACACATAATACAATTTGTGAGTATTCATGCAGACCTTTCCGAGCTCCTTCAAATTGAGTTCTTGTTCACACTTTAAGTTTGATAGAATAATTTAAATATTGTTTATAAGCTCTCCATTCGCTTCAAGGACTTCAGCCAAAGCATATGGATCTTCGAAGCACTTTCTTGCAATATTGCCAGTGTTGGTAGTACCAGTTCCCGGTACCATTTGATCCGCTGGAACAGTCAATTTTTCATCAATTCTATCCTCCACAGTATTTTCTTGCATTTCATACTGTTCTGAAACATTTAGTTATTTCCAAAAAAGTTTAGGTTCCCAAATTCAAAAAGAAATAGCTGACCGTGATAATATTAATGCACAGAACATCAATGTTACTATTATCGTGGTTACTCCAGTCCCATTTTTCAAAAGGTGAGCGGTGAAAAAAGTGACTCAGATGTTCAAATGCTTTGAGTTCATAGTTGTGCAAGACCCAAGTAGTATTAAAGCGCGTTTCGATTTGGTGCGAAGGATTTCTCTGTCCCTTTGGATTTGCTACCATGACGAGAACAGATTGGACAGTTGGAAGTAACTGAATTGGCTACGACTGCATTTACACATTTTCCGTCGAACATCGATGTATATACTCCAAGTTTCATACGTACTCATTCACCATTGCACAATTTGAATCTATGAAAAATAAGCGCTGATTTTCCTCTGTATATGCAAGAATATTCACCACTGATGGCCTTCTTGTCTTCTTTTCGAAAAGCTACACGTACAGGCCTAAGGAAACGATGGCTCATCGGTGTTGGATTCAGCCATTACGAGACGCAATCACTGAACGCAATCAGTGGACGCAATAGAGTCTCTCATCAGGTACATGAAAAGTTCGCTGCACGAGACTGCCGAGTCTATATACGAAAAAATGGTCGATTTTATTTCATCTCCTGACTCGGTCGAGTCCTCGCATCTCACGTTTCGCGAAAAGGCAACGAGATGAGATTTTCAATCGTAAGTACGCACAGTCCGCAGCATGGGTTCGCACATTCCCGGCATCTAAATGTTTCGGATTCGCTAAGCTCGATGCGGAGACCAGAACGTTGGCTGTCACACAGATAGGCCGCTGTTTTTCGGGTATAGTAGCCAGCAGATTGCACGGTGAGGCGGAGCATGGAATGCTTCGGAAGACCGAGCGCGCCCGAAGCATCCGAAGCGAGCCGAACGCTTTGCGGCACACCGACGTGCTACTATTTGATTGCAATGGGGCATGGTCGGTCCACGATCTGGCTGCACTGCCTTACAGTACCAAACCCATCCTAATCCAACCTCATAGAACCCCATGGAAAAGAATGAACTAAATTTCAATCATCCGGCTGGTTTCAGGTCAGCCGTCTCCAATGGGTCAGCACTGTACTACTGCTTCCAAATATTTTCTTTACAATTTTGGTTTTTTAAAATTTTTGTGACGAATATTTTTCCAACCTCTATTAATATATAGGTACTTGGGATTTGTATCTGATTTTGATGCTTCTGTACGTTGATATTTGCGGGGTACATTTTTTGTCGATTACAAATCTTTGTTGGTAGATATTTTTGTAAGTGATCCACGCATTGTTGTATTTAGCGAAAGGATTTTGCATCAAAGGTGCTTTTTCAGGATTATGTATTCTTTGGCTTAAGTCCAGCGCGACCCAATAATAGTCATTATATTCACGAATAATGATCGATGCGAACTCTCATTCTGAGCGTCAGCAGTCTTACATTCCTGCTCAGAATTATTGTGATCCGATGAACTATCAAAAACGATTATTACAGTCAATTCTAAGTATTTAAATAAATGACTAAGCCATTCTATATTGACTGCATATTACGATATTGTACTGAATATTAAAGTATGACAAATGCATCCGGTGATGAAAGAAATCAAACTAAGTAGCTACATTCCTCTTCATACGTACAATTAAAATAGAGATTCAATAACTTATCTGTGAAATGTCCGTTTGGTTGATTATTTTCTATTGTTGAGACGGCAAATCACAGTTGAAAAAGAACTGTTGATCGAAACGAATGACAGATTATGTAAGGCAGTTGGTATACACTGACTTACAAGGAAACCTTTCGAACTCGAACTCGCCGATTTCGATGATCTTGATATATGTTGTAGAACATCGAAAAATAAGAGACGCGTATTTTTTTATATGTGCTCTTAAGCCCGTTTAGGGGGTAAAATCTACCCTCATAGTTCACTCTTAGAAAGTCTTTTTTCGATATATCTCTGCTTCCAATTGGTATTCCGTGACGGAACCAATTGGAAAATGCTCTTTGCGGCGACGCGGAACTACTAGACATTGTTATGGCCACGGGGGTTGCAACCCCTTTTTTTGTACCGGAAAAACCACATTTTTCGAAGATATTTTCGTTGTAGTGATTCGAATATTGACTTGAAAATTGAAAAATAAATATTCTGGGCGGTGAAATGGAGTCAATAAGTTGACGTATTCAAGGATTTCGCTTTAACCACCCCCAAACACGGTTACTACCCCTTCAGACATTGGTCATCTGCAATAATGAAGAAAATGTTTTTCTCAAGAGAAATACGAATACGATATGAATTGAGATATCGAATATCTTATATTTGAAGTCATTTATCACGAGGCAATAATTTCATCATAAAATCATCACAATTTCATCATCATAATCACCTTGGTCAAGATAAACTATAATTCGCGAGTGACTTTTTCATCCATCAATTCGTCTTTTCGTCCGATAATTTTTTACAATACTGTTTATCACCGATTATTCGTTTCGTAACTCATCGGTCGGGTATATATGTCGTGAAACTCCATGCTCGGGAATAAGTGTAGTCTTTTAGAAGCATTGAGTAGGTTTGTTCCTCCATCCGGACTCAACAATGAGAATCAATCCTTTGACTGTTATACATTTATTATCCGCGTTTTTTCAAAATATTCAAATACAAGATGGAACGGTCAATCATAGAGAAATGGAGTTAGCAGAATCGATTAAAGATATACTGATAAGTGCCACAAATGATTTCAATGACGTAGATATGATTATTGGAGAGACATTACATTTTCAAGAACAGTACAAAAATCACGCAGCAAAAATAGTTGACGATACAATACAGCATCATTTTCCTGATCCTGTTGAAGCACCAACAAATCATTGTACAGAATGCTGTTCGTGGTAATCAAGAAGTTATCAACTTCGTAAAATCGTGTTTATATTATGTACGTATAAAAATACTCAAAATATTCGAAATCAATTTGGTTTTTTCAAAGTAAAGTGCTCACAGGTCTCATTTTTCATTTTTTATTTCAACAATCATGGAAATCAGGTTCAGCTGCATATGTATTGACCCAAAAAACTTCAATACAAAAAACTAGAACTAATTCTATAGCGGATGAATATTTTTCAAATTCTCAATTTAAAGTGTATTATTCTATAAATTCATGTCAATAATGGTAATATTCATAGAAATGTTTGAAACATAATTATTTCTTACACTAGCCGCATCGTATCATAGCAATATCATAGCCGCGGAATACCAATTGGAAGCAGAGATATATCGGAAAAAGACTTTTTAAGAGTGAACTTTGAGGGTAGATTTCACCCCCTAAACGTGCTTAAGAGCACATATAACAAAATACGTGTCTCTCAAAACATATCTTATTCGTATTTCTCTTGAGAAAAACATTTTCTTCATTATTGCAGATGACCAATGTTTGAAGGGGTAGTAACCGTGTTTAGGGGTGATTAACGCGAAATCCTTGAATACGTCAACTTATTTACTTCATTTCACCGGCCAGAATATTTATTTTTCAATTTTCAAGTCAATATTCGAATCACTACAACGAAAATATCTTCGAAAAATGTGGTTGTTCTAGTACAAAAAATAGGGGTTGCAACCCCCGTGGCCATATCAATGTCTAGTAGCTTCGCGTCGCCGCAAAGAGCATTTTCCAATTGGTTCCGTCGCGGAATACCAACTAGAAGCAGAGATATTTCGAAAAAAGACTTTTTAAGAGTGAACTTTGAGGGTAGATTTCACCCCCTAAACGGGCTTAAGAGCACATATAAAAAAATACGTGTCTCTTATTTTTCAATGTTCTACAACATATATCAAGATCATCGAAATCAGCGAGTTCGGATTCGAAAGGTCTCCTTGTTAGTCGCATGTTTCGAATCTTGGAATTGACCGCATCAATCATTATTCATAAACATGATGACTATTATTTTTTTTTTGGCCTGTGCATGTAGTTTTTTTAAAAGAAAAACGCATCTCGCATAAACAGAGGGAAATCAGGGCTCATCTCTCATACATTCCTATTGTCCTATAGTCAACGAATACATTCGAAATTCGAAGCATATACATCGATGTACGACGAAAATGTGTGAATGCAGTCACAACCTATTGAGTTACTTCCAAGCGTCCGAAATGTTCTTGTCATAGCAGCAAATTCAGAAACACAGAGGTATCTTTCGCAACAAATCAAAACGCGCCTCAATACGGCTTGGGTCTTCTACACTGTAATATCAAAGCATTTGAACATCTGTTTCACTTGGCTCACCGCTTACCTTCTGAAAAATGCTAGAGGACTAGTCACATAAAGGTGATATTCGATATACTATGCATCAATATTGTCACTTGTTATTATTTTTTTCTTGAATCTGCAAAACCAAACTTTTTTTGGAAATAACTGATCGTTTCAGAGCAGTATAAAACGCGAGAAAATATTGCAAAGGACGGAACTTATGAAAAGTTCACTGTTTGAGCGGATCAAATGTTACAGGGATTTCCTGTAACTCACTGGTACTACCAACACTGGAAATGTTGAAAGAAAGTGCTTCAAAGATCCATATGCTTTCACTGAAGTCCTTGAATTCAATGAAGAGCTTATAAACAATATTTCAATTATTTCATCTAGCTTGAGATGTGGATAAGAACGCAACTTAAATGAGCTTGGAAAGTTCTGCATGGATACTCACAAATTGTATTATGTGTCTTGTTCATGGGCAAGAATGAATCCAACTCTGCACAAGCTATTATTATACGGTCGCCAGATAGCTCGAAAATTTCCTCTACCAATCGCTGATTTTGCAGAAGATTGATAAAAATCAGCTCATAAGTTCTCCAGAAAGAATTTATCAATACACGCTCAACCAACATTTCGTGAAAGTCGAATCTTGGATGTTTTCAACCGTCCAGTTGAAACGGGTGAACCGGAGATCTCATTGCAACGATGAGAAGCAGACTCCGTCTAAATGCAATACGCACGTTTTCATCTGATGTTGGAACTTTTTTAAGTGAGTACTGACATATTTTTTATCACAAGCTCATCATCTTAATGAAATTAATTTTCCATAACATTTAGTTGAAATACAATAAAGAGTTTGTCACTTATTCTAAATTTACTTGAGGAAAAATCAAATTTTTTTACTTCGGAATAATAAACATGATTTTCCAATTGTAAAATATTCGATATTTTTTATAGAAAATTCAGTCGACAAGGTACCTAAGTATGTAGGATCCGATGAAGAATCTGATGACGGAATAAAATGAGGCCAGATATATTCAGACAATGAATCCAATGACGAAATTAATATTCATGTAGACATTCAGCTGTTTGTTACTTTACAAATTTGCATACACCTTTGGGAGCAAATATGATGAATATTTACTCCATACTTCGCAAAATATTGGAAAATTCATTGCTGATAAGACCATACATCAATTTACTCATTTACGTGCATATTTGTTTCCTTATCCCGTAAATTTAATAATATATATTCAATCGGTTCCAATTATGAATACAACTTAAATATGTGTAAAAAATTGGAAATAACTTTCGAAAGGATCATTTGGTCTTGGAAGTTGAGCCACCATTATGAATCTAGAAGGATTAAAAGCTGTAACTGCTGTAGCAAGAAAACCGCTACCATTTCATGAGCATTAGCGGCTTCCTTCAATGAATGAAATTCATTCGGACTTCTCATTACTGTGATATAATTGAAATATATTTTGTTATGTTATTTAAAAAATCTTTGTGATGTATTCGAATGATCTTTTTTTTATACCAGCCAGAAAGAGACAAACAAAACGAAATCGTACGAATAGTACGAATGTACGAAAAAAATGATAATACCTGACATGAGAGAGGGTGATGACCAATATCTTGGAAAGTGGTTTCACTAAGAATACAACTGTTTGAATGTTACCATCAATTATAGCGAACAAATAACAACAAAGGCCCGGAAAGAAGAAACATCAACCTGTTTTTTCTTGATGCACTGATTATGAACAATTCATTAGGATCCATAAATATTTTTATGTCTTATCTCAAGGACTATGAAACTGTCTTTTCTTTTTTTTTTTTTTTAAATATGCTCGACATTTACACATTAGTCATTCTGCCCATTGTCCCGTTCTGAAGAATTGCTTATCACGTTGATCATCATCAGTGCTGGTAATTTTTCAAGGTCATCTCATTATTGTGTTATTCATTCTTGTCGCTTTGATGAATAAAATTCCGTTACACAGTTGAAATTGACATAATTCAATAATTTTCATCGAAATTAATGAGTGCAGTGAGTTTTCACTTCAGTCACATCAATTTATCTCCGTACATAGATAGTCGTTAACTCAATCATGTTTGGACATATCATCACGTATGTTATGTAGATTCAAGGCCTCCAAATGTTTTTTCGCGTCGAATGCACGAAGACGTTTTCAAAAACATATCAACTGCGTAAGGTGCATGCAAGTACGCATTTCATATGAACATGAATAATGTTATTTTGCCTCTATCTCAAACAATATTCCATTGATTACACCGGCACACAAAAAAAATTAAGTAGAATGTGCATTTGACCGGACCTACCTATGGGTACGTATTTTGGTCCGCTGAATCCGAATTCGAGGTCAGTTTGACTCCTACATGTCTCGAAATTTCGAGAAAACTTCAAAAAACCGTAAAAATGATGAAAATTGGCAGTTTTAATGATAAAAAAATGTTTTGGAACTAAACTAGGCGTGATTTTCATGTATTTCGATCCGCTGAATATGAATCGAAACTTTATTGAGACCACGAGCCATTTTAAAAGTGAAAAAATCACACAAAACTCGAAAATTCCGAAAAAATATAGTTTTCATGATAAAAAAACTTCTTCTGGTCCAATTCAGATAAAATTTTATATCGTTTGATGTCTTTAATTCGCATCCGAATTTTTTTAGTCTATTCACCCTCTAAAGCTAGAAAAATTCGAAAAAATTGTAAAAATGACCATTCATAACATAAAAAAAAAAATTTTGTGTGCCGGTGTTATCACCGGTCAGTACAACTCAATTTAGTGTCAAGTTCGACTCTCTAAGAATGAGACACTTACATACAAATATCACAGCTTTAGAAAGAATTACAAAGAAAACAAAACAAATGTCGGTTCAATTTTTCTGAAATTTTTCGAAGAGTTATCTAAATATTGGTTACACCATGTCAGCAGTGTTTTTGGAAGACATATAAACAGTAGCATATTCACCTCGAGCATACAGAAAGTTGTAAGTGGGCAGCATCAGAGTTCTTATCCACTTGTGGATCTAGTGTGAACATCGGCCAAGCACCAGTCACATTCAAGTTATATCTGAATGACACCTGAATGATGGCAAATCCAGTACCAGTTGCTGTGACATTGACAAGACGAATTTTTCTCGGTAACTGTGGACACACCACAAAGAAATGAGCGGAGATCATAGCAAATCTGATCGCAAACAGATGAAAAATACAATACAGCAGTAAAAACTCACCACGTATTTTCGAAGAATCATGTTATTGGCGGAATTTATGTCGATAAAGTGCCGACCGCCATCTGCATAGCTGAACTTGATAGCGATATTATTGTTTTTCACCGATAACTTTTCAGCTAGTTTCGTCAGTGCATAAATACCGATCGTTGTATCCTGCAATGTATGGGATGTACCGTTGAAAGGCCAATTGAAGATGAATATATGAACAAATATTTGAGAAACTGTCAATGTCGACAAACGATTAGGATTGAGATCGACACACACTCATGTATGAGGAAATTCGTTATTCGATAAGGTATGAACGAAAACAGCGTGTTCATCGTCAAAATGTGCCGGATACTGGATTTCCTGAATAACCGAATAGCGGATAATTTGTCACTTTTTGCTACTGGGTACCCAGATATTATCCGGTAATCACGCAAAGAAACTGTGAAAGCAAATTTTTGCGTATCTTGAAGTAAAAAAAGCTTTCATTCCTAGTTGAGGTTACATCTACCAGAATTCCAAACATAATTAACTGGTTTACGTCTATAATAATAATGAATTATTCAAATTATTCCAACCATCAAAACTAATGCGTTACTCGCTTGTACTACACTGCATCTATTTTTGACCTGAATGAAAATTTCATGATTTTCAAGGATTTCGAAGGCAAGAAAGAGGGATTCTCTCACGATCGTTTGTATTTTGCCATTGCTCTTTATTCTGCTCCGTGAAACAAATGTCTGTGGTATGTCACTAAACAGTATCGGGTAAATCCGGAAAGTCACCAAACTGTACAATGTCATATGTAGTAAGAAATGTAAGACATTTTCTAAACTGTGGAGGAATATATTTTGGGATAATCTAGAAAAATATCACGCACATTCTATTTAGTAACTCTGAGCAATGTCATCTAATCGCTTTGCATGAATAACAAGGATGAAATGATATCTTGGGATAGCGAATATTTTGTTTTCTCACTGATTATAAATTAGATATTTCTTTCTACATCGACGAGTATAACAAAATGAGTCTATATTAAAAAAAATAGACGAACGATTATATTTATTTTCTCAAAGGTTGGAATGAATCTGTTTCACGAGACTGGATTTTTCGAAGCCGTTGAAATACAGTAGAATGTTTTCAGCCCGCAAAATCGAAATCATTCTGAATAAATTGACCCAAAAATAGGCATTTACAATAAACGGTGCGGAGATCCTAAAAAAACTCAAGTAGACTGGTGATTTCCCATGACATTTCATGAAGTTTCAGATCGGTGGACAACCTGTACTGGTAATTATATATCTTGTCCCTAGGTACTGCTATGGTTCAAACTGCTTCATATCTAACCTCTACGACAGTGATACAAGTTATGAACCTTTAATGATAAATTGAATGATTGAAGTCAATAATAAACAATAATCGAATGAAAGTCTTCATTTCTGGTTTCTATTTAGATTAACTGAAATAGAATATGCAAATCAGGATTTCACTTTTCGTCATGCGTTTGATTTCAAGTAAATAAATACATGATTTTCATAATCAGTATTATTTTTTTCTAATTTCTCTACGGTTGATTGTCATATATCATATGGTAATTCATTTTCATACGGTCATCCCTTTTCAGTGACAGTGAGCGTGGTTAAAGTATGGGAGGGGGAAAAGTAATGGGGCGTAGTAGTGAGAGTGAGAGTGTAAGAGGCGAGAAGGGTACTGGGGTAGGCAGAGGAGGGTGAGCAGGAGGGTTCGAGATAAAACGGTGATGATGGGAGGGCAGAGATGGAAGGCAAAAACGGGAGGAGCGAGGTGAGAAAGGAAGTGGAAATTGGGTTGGAGGTTAGGTCGATGAGAAGGAAAGGAGCGCGGCGGGAGTCGAGCGTGGGCTGCGGAAGAACTGCAGGGAGGAGGTGGATCGTCAAAGCAGGGAACAGGAATTCTGGCGATCGGTAACAGAGGGCGACGTTGGTAAGGGGAATATGGAGATTTGATGCGTGGTAATGATGACCAGGGTCAATTAACACTCTCACACTGGGTTATTAAATAAACAAATATATATTTAACAACAAATACAATAAGGTATAGAAATACGATTTTGACGCCACATGTGTGGACGATACTCTTTGTCTTTTCGAAGAAGAAGAATAATAATAGGCGCGCAGACTTCTTGTCCGCCGAGAGGAATGGCGTCATTAGCTAGTAGTTGCCGTATCTCCCGTGGCGGCCATTATGGCGCTGGTTGCCAGGGACGAAGGTGACAGGGGTGCCACACCACTCCCTCCCCAGTAACTTTAACGGAGTGGTAGGAACGAAACCGGTTTTTATATTTTTTTAGCGTAGGTACGTAGCGGCTTATCCAAGGCGACGGAGCGATTTTCCTCAGGAACGAGGGGATCGGCTTGACCCGGGACGTCTTCCTTGGCGATGTAGGCGGGTTTCAAAGCGTCGACGGATATTGTCTTTTCTTCGCCGCGGACTAGGATGACGAAAACTTTGTCGTCGATTCTCTTCACCACTTTATGTGGTCCGGAGTAAGGCGGCTCGAGCGGTCGTTTGACGGCGTCGATTCGGCGAAAGACATGAGTGCATGTCTGGAGGTCCTTGCGGATGAAAGGTCGAGCTTTGGTGTGATGAGCGGTCGGCGTTGGACGGATGCTCTTGATATGTTCTCGGAATTTTTCCAAGAAGATTTGAGTATTTGCCGGAATGCTCTCCGTGACGAAAAATTCTCCAGGAACTCTCAATTCCGTTCCATAGAGCATCTCAGCGGGCGAAGCGCGAAGGTCTTCTTTGAATGAGGTGCGAAGCCCAAGGAGCACTGTGGGAAGCAGTTCCGGCCAGGGTGTTTGTGCATTGCACATTAGAGCGGCCTTGAGAGTCCGGTGCCACCTTTCGACCAAGCCATTGGATTGCGGATGGTACGGGGTGGTTCGAATTCTCCGAGCACCGACCATGCTGGCCAGAGCCGAGAAAAGAGCGGACTCGAATTGGGAGCCTTGGTCGGTCGTGATGGTTAGAGGTGTTCCGTATTGAAAGACCCAGTTTTTGTAAAAAAATCGAGGCGACGGTGTCAGCCAGCATGTCCTTCATAGGCACTGCAAGCGGCCATCGAGAAAATCTGTCAATCATGGTTAAACAATATCGCGACTCACCAACTTTGGGCAACTCGATGATGTCGAGATGAACGTGGTCCAAACGATTGTCTGGAACGTCGATTTTCATTGGCTGCGATCGATTGTGGCGATGGACTTTGGCTCGTTGGCAAGGAATACATTCCCGAGACCAAGAAAGAGCGTCCTTTTTTATTCCAGGCCAAACGAATTTTTCGCGAAGTTGACGCGCAGAGACCCGGCCACTCGGATGAGCGAGGCCATGGACGGTGTTGAATGCACGTTGTCGAAGGTTTCGCGGAATGTAAGGTCTGACCCAACCGGAGGAAATGTCACAGAAGATGGTGTGACCTTCGATCGAAAGCCGTTGTAGTTTTAGTGAGCTATTTTCTTGCAGGCGTTGTAATTCTTCGTCGTCGGTTTGAGCTGCGCTGATAGTCTCGGGATCCAGGGAGCTCGGCATCGAAATTGCGCTTATGCGCGAGAGAGCATCGGCCACGGCGTTCTCATTGCCGTTGATGTGGACAATCTCGGTTGTGAACTGGGAGATATAGTCCAGCTGGTGGAGTTGTCTTGGGGAGGCTTTGACGGATCGTTGAGCGAAGGCGTAGACGAGAGGGCGATGGTCGGTCTTGATGACGAAGTGTCGACCCTCTAGAATGTGACGAAAGAATTTAATTGCAGCGAAAATACCGAGGAGTTCACGATCGTAGGTGCTGTAACGCATTTCCGTGGGTGATAGTTTTCTCGAGAAGAAACCGACGGGTTTCCAAGCGTCGTCTTCGAGTTGTTCGAGAGAGGCACCAATCGCGAAGTCGGAAGCGTCTGTCGTGAGAGTGAGTGGAGTTGACGATGAGAGGAACGACGTTTTAACTACCGCTGCGATGCAGTTTTTGGAGTCTTCGAAGGCTCGTTTGGACGTCTCATTGCACTCGATTTTTCGTTTGTCATTTTTTTTAGAATTTTTTAGGTAGTCATTCAGCGGAGCTTGAAGTTGAGCAGCTTGCGGAATGCATCGGCGATAATAATTGAGCATCCCGAGAAAACGACGAAGATCGCAGATCGTTTCCGGTTTAGGATAATCGCGGATGGCTTGGACTCTTTCTGGCGGAGGAGCGTAACCTTCCTTGTTGACGGTGAATCCGAGATAGACAACCTCTTCTTTGCCAAATTGGCACTTGTTTGAGTTGATGGTGAGACGATGCGCTCGTCAAATCTCGAAAACCGTGTTGAGGTGTTGAAGGTGTTCTTCGTGGGAGTTCGACATAATTATAAGGTCGTCGATGAAGCACCCGACGAAGTCTAATCCGCGCAAGATGTTGTCCATGTGTCGCTGGAATGTTTGTGTAGCATTCCGAAGTCCTGGCGGCATGCCAAGGAATTCGCAAAGGCCAAATGGTGTCGTGACGGCTGTTTTCTTGATGTCCTCAGAAGCAACAGGTATTTGGTGGTAGGCTCGAACGAGATCGATGGTTGAAAAGATGGGTTTTCCGTGAAAACGTTGAAAAATGTCCTCGATGTACGGCACCGGGTATCGGTCAGGCACAGTTTGTGCGTTAAGTTTTCGGTAGTCGCCGGTCGAACGCCAGCCACCAAGTTTTTTAGGCACCATGTGAAGAGGGCTAGCCCATTAGCTGCTCGAGGGACGGATTACGCCGTGATGCAGGAGGAGATCGAAATCGGCTTCAGCGATTTTCAGTTTGTCGTCTGTAAGTCGACGAGGTCGTTCCACGACCGGCGGTCCCGAAGTGACAATGTAATGGGCGACGGGACTGTTGGAGTCGGTGCGTAGCGAAGTTTGACGCCGTGTAATGTCGTCGAATTTGTTCAGCAAATTAATGTACTCGTTACCTTGAGGTATGTGTGGTACGTTGAGATTCTCCACCGTCGAAACGCTGTGGACCGTAGCAGCGCATACTTTTCCAAGAGCGACGGCGAGAGTTTGCGAGTCGATCAATCGGCGTCCTTTGAGATCGATGATGAGCCCGTGGTAAACTAGAAGATCAGCCCCGATGATGGCTGTCTTGACGTCGGCGATGATGAAAGCCCATTTGAAGGTGTTTGGTAAGCTGAGGCCGACCGATAGGACTCACTGGCCGTATGTGGTGATCACCGTGGTGTTGGCTGCGTAGAGTTTCAGGTCAGCCGGTGCAAGCTTCTCTTTGAAAAAACTTTTGGGCACCAACGAGACGACGGAGCCTGAATCAATTAAAAATTTGAGTTGAGAAGAGCGATCAAAGATGTGTAGGCGGAGCTCGCTGTTAACCAGCATGACATTATTGTTGCTGTCGTCGACCGCCAGTATGGACGGCAGCTCTCTTAGTTTTCCGACTGCGGAATAGAAGCTAGCGGGTCTGTTGAGGTGCAGGGCTGAGTGCAGCGGTGAACTTTCGCACCGTATCTTTGATGATAAAAACACAATCCGGATCGATCTGCAGAGCGTGAGCGCGTGCGCGATTTAGATCGAGGTCTGCGAGGGTCTGGATCAGCGTTGGTTTTTTTGGCGAGTCCCTTGCAGACCGAGAGTAGCTCGGCCAAAGATTTTTGGATTGCGACTAACTGAGGCGACTCAGCTGCGGTGCCAGACTTGGGATAAACTTCTCGGTTTGATACCGATGAAGAATTGTTGTTCGAAGAGTCTGTGGCCATTACATGCGAGCCGCTGTAGTTCTCCAGCACCTCGTCTGCGGCTGCAGCGAGCTCGTCGAGGGTCTGCGCTTTGAAAATTTTCAGGAGACGCTGTGCGAAGTCCGGGAGAAGGTCCAGCCACTTCACTCGGAGAACGTCCTCGGACGCTTTGTTACCGGCGACGTTTCGCATTTGGCGTAAGAGCTGCGAGGGCTTTTTGTCGCCAAGCTCGAGCTGCATTAGAGCTCTGTGCAATTGTTTGTCGGCAGAGTCTGAGAATCGCTGCATGAGCTTAGCTTTAATGTAAGCATACTTATCTTCCTTAGGTGGATTTCGAAGTATGTCCGCGACTTCGTCAATCGCTGTTGCGTCGAGTTTTCCGATGACGAGATGATATTTGCTGCTGTCGGACGCGATTCTCGACGTGTGGAAAACTAATTCGATTTGAAGGAACCAGAGATCTGGTGATTATCGCCAGAATTCCGGCAGCTTGCAATGTTCCTTCGCTTCCACTTGAAGAAGTGCTCGTGGAGCTGGTGGACCGGTGGTGGAACCAGGTTGCGGCTCGTCGTTCGGTGTGGGCGTCATTTTTTTGAGGTTACGACGCACGTTTTTTTTCTTCGTCGGGGTCACCAATTATGGAGATTTAATGCGTGGTAATGACGACCAGGGTCAATTAACACTCTCACACTGGGTTATTAAATAAACAAATATATATTTAACAACAAATACAATAAGATATAGAAATACGATTTTGACGCCACACGTGTCGACGATACTCTTTGTCTTTTCGAAGAAGAAGAATAATAATAGGCGCGCAGACTTCTTGTCCGCCGAGAGGAATGGCGGCATTAGCTAGTAGTTGCCGTATCTCCCGTGGCGGCCATTACGGCGCTGGTTGCCAGGGACAAAGGTGACAGGGGTGCCACAGGAAGCTGAGAGACGCGCGGCACGTAAGAGTATGGCAAGCAAGGTAAGAGGTGAGAATGGGGGACGAGGCGAGCAAGTTCGAGACGGGTGAAGAGAAAAAGAGCGGGACACCATCGAACGCATCGAAAAATAGCGGAGATTTGAGCGGGAAAGAGGAAAGTGTTAGCGCTGGAGAGGAAAGTGGGGGACAAGAGGGAACAGGAAGGGGACATTGTCAAGAGAAGTAAGGTAGTGGTGAGGACGCCGGAAAAGAAGGAGGAGGAGGGGGATGTGATGACAAGGATAATGGAGAAGCTGGAAGGGGTGATGACAACGGAAGGGGAGAGAATGGAGAATAGGGTAGAGGAAATGGCGAAAGGATGAGAGAGGAGGGTGGAAGAAATGGCAAAAGGATGAGAGAGAAGGATGGAGGAGGTAGTGACGAAGGCAACGGAGAAAAGGGAGGAGATGCTTAGGAATTGAGAAGGAGAAAGGAAGGAGATGAGAAGCAGGATAGAGAGGTTGGAAAAAAGGATGGAAGACATGCAGGTGGGAGGCAAGAAAAGGGGGGAAGTGGCGGGGAGGAACGGGGACGGGGAAACGGAAAGGGAATGAGCGCGGATGGGGGAGGGGTAGATTGAGTTGAGGAAATAGATAGGATACGGGGCAAATCAGGAATGAAGGGAGGATCAAAGGGAAGACGGCAATCGGTGGGACGAATAAAGAAGAGAGAGGAATGGTGTTGATGGAAATGGAGGGAAAAGAGGAGAAGATAGAGGCAATGAACGCGAAGGGAAAGCTGAGAGGAGATAGGGAATGGGTGGAAGACAACCTGACGCGGATGGAGAGAGAGGTGAAATGGAGGATGGAGCGGGAAGCGGAGACTGAAAAGAAAAAGAAAAAAGAAAAGATGGTGAGGGTGGGCTACATGAAGATGTGGTTGGTCAACAAGTGGAAGATATGAGACGAGACAGCAGAGTGATGGAGGTAAACGACGGGGGACCCGCGGAAGGAAGAAGTGGAAGCGAGGGACGAGGAGGGAAGAAAAGAACAAAGTGAGTCCGAAAGAGATGGAGAAGGGGAAGGGACGAAAGGCTAGAAAGGTGGGAGGGAGATGGAGAAGGGGAAGAGGGAAGGGCGTGGGGAAGGTTGGCTTTTGGGACGTGGCAAAAGTGAAAAACAAGGATGAGGAATTGTGAGAGGGTTTAAGGGGATGGGAAGCAGTGGTTATGATAGAAACGTGCGTAGACATGAAAGGATGGGAAGAGATAAGAGAGAAGTGGAAGAGAGGATTTAGGTGGGAGGTACAGGAGACGGAAAAAAGCAGCGGAAAGGAAAGAGCGAGGGGGGAATGGTGGTTGGGGTCATGCAAGTGGTGGAGGTGGAAGAGTCTAAGGAAGGACAAAGAAGGGTGTCGGAAGAGCAGGGTATGGCTAGGAAAGCCCTAGTTGTGGGTAATCGGAGTGTACGTGAACGGGGACCTAGAGAGGAAGATAAGCACGATGAAGAAACGGATGAAGCAGGAAGGGAAAGAAGAAACGGTGATATTCGGGCGAGACTTCAACGTAAGGACTGGAATGGACGGGGGGATACGGCAGTAGTGGCAGCCATGGGAGGAAGGCGAAGGGAACACGGAGAAGAAGTCAAAGGACGTGGTAGTAACGGGGGAGGGGAAAAGATGGGTAAGTTTGTAAGGGAAAGGGGTTAGGGGTTACTGAACGGAGGGGTGGAAGGGACGAGGAGGGATAATGCACGTACGTGGGAGGAAGAGGCAAGTCAGTAATCGACCAAATGGTGGCGGGGAAAAACGCGTTGGAGAAGATCGAGAACCTCGAAGTGGAAGGCAAGGTAAACTCAGACCACATGTCGCTAGTGCTTTAAATGAAAACGGAACGAAGAGAAGAAGAGACGAGGGACGAGAAACGAGGAAAGGGGTAATCAAACAGGAGAGGGTGCTGGAACGAGGGAGGAGTAAAAAGGGTCAGAGAGAAGTTTAGTAAGTGGCGGTGGGGGGAGAAGTCAGTCGAGGAAGGATAGGGGGAGATAGAAGAACGGATAGGTAAGGCAGTGAGGAAATCGAAGAGAGGGGGGATTAGGCTCCAGAGAAACAGTTGGTGGGACAAGAACTGCAGAGAAAAGACGGAAAGCCTGAGAAAGAAACTGCTGGAGGGGAGGAAGCGGAGAGGACATGGGGGGGGGGGGGATTGAAGGACGGAAGGCTACGGGGGACGACGGGATCCCGAGCGAGGTGTGGAGGTATGGAAAGGAGAACGTGATGGAAAGTCTGGAAGTTGTGTTGGAGGGTGTGGAGAGGGGAAGGGTGGCCGGAAGGATGGAACTGAGGAACAGCGGTGCTGGTGGTTGAGAAAGGGATGGGAGAGACCGTGGAAGAATACAGTGGGGTGACGCTCACGCAAACAGCGAACAAGGTGTACGCGGGAGTGTTGAGGGATAGGTTGAAGAGAGAGTTGAGGGATAAGGGGATGTTGCCGCCAAACCAAGCGTGGTTCATGGAAGAGAGGGGGACCACGGACAACGTTCACGTGCTGAATTACATAGTCACAGGGAGGTAGGACGTCAAAATGGAAATCTGGTGCTGTAGAGTAAGAGAAATTTGTGAACGGAGCAGGAATCCGTACTGTACCCCGAAAAGCGAGAAATAAACAGTTTATTATCAACCAATTCTCATACGGTTATGTGTGTAAGGAAAGTATACTTTCCTTGATTTTGAAGATGCCGCGCTTGTTATTCTCCACTTGCCTTCTACACTAACCACCGTCAGATGGAGCGACGACTAGCAATCATACGCGAAAGAGTACATGTGCAGAATACAGACATTGATAATAGAAAAAAAGGAAGAAGGAAAAGATATTGCGAATAAATTTAGTAGAGTGAATAGAGAAGTGATAACAGTGAACTTCAATTGTCGTTTTCTTGTTCACAGGTAGGATTGTAAATAAATCTAAATAATAATTGTTAGGAACAACGAATAAACTTTATCACTTTGTTCCCAGAGAAACGCAATTTAGTTCACTTTCACCTCAAGGATAATAGCCCCGTTAAACATACAGTTTCACTTATTATGGCCTCATAAGTTGGCCTCATTTTCATGTAACAGAGAACAAAATTGATCCACCGTCAGATCGGTAATAGCGATCCACTTTTCATTTTAGCTCACCAGATTACAAATTTGTTCAATTCTCGAATATTTTGATTATCATTTTTGATTATATTCATTTGGATTACGTTTACTTTGTTGGCTGCCCTAGGTAGAAATATTGGTCTATAACAGTTTAGCCGGTTGCTCAATTCAAAGTTGGTACTAATCTCAATAGCGAGTTCATGAATCAAAGTCATATCATGCTCAACTCTGTAGAACTCAGGTGTTTTAATTATGGTTTTCTTTCTAATTTCGTCATAGTTGTGGTCGATCAAATGCATAGGTATTTTTAGTCTAAGAGCTAGGAGATTCGGGAATTTGTTTTGGATTTTTCCGAGCTTATAGGTAGTCTGCATTTTTCTTGGGTTCCAGAGAACTGGACCGTACATTATTATTATTGATATAAGTTATCAATGGTGAAGAGTAATTATGCCTTTCACATTTGTGTATCTTCTGCAATTGAATTTCAGGTAATTATTTTTCCTAGTAGCTTTAATGACTATGGAATCCGAGGTGCCTCACGTCTTGAATTTCGTTGAAAATAAATTCTAAGATATTGTAACGAACAGGCATTGTATACTCCTATATTGTTTTAATCAAGGATAGTGTTTGGTTTCATCTTTGATTCAGTGGCTATTATTTTGGTGTAATCTATTACATTGATTTTCTTAATGTTAGAAGAAAGACCATTCATTCCTAATCGACTAGATATGCTATTCAAATTTTCCTGAATCTTGACTATTGATATTTCAAGAGCATTGCTGTCAACTTAAAAACATAGCTTAAGATCATTAATGAATAGAACGCGCTTTGAGTAGGTGATAATCGATTTTATATAATCAATGTATACTATGCAGAAGAAAAAAGCTGAGTGGGACCCTTGCGGTATACCCGATGTAAGATGAAATGCATCTCCCATAGTTTGATTGCATCTAACTATTTGCTTGGAAAGTGACAGGTGATCTTCCAGGAGTCTCAGAAGTTTACCTTTAATCCCATCATACATAGACTTATGGATAAGTAACATATGGTCAACCTAGTAATCAGCTTTAGCCACATCCAAATGGACTGCTTTCACATTCTTGTGTTTAGTGGAGGGAAAAGCTACGGAATCATGAAATGTGAAAAGATTTATTGGTGTTGATCTGTCTGGCATGCTTTGTAATGATTATTTTATTAAGATGTTCAGATAGTTTTCTGTGCAAAATGCTTTCAGAGATTACAGAGCACGTATTAACGTACAAATCGGTCTATAATTGATTATATCATATGTACAACTACTTTCAAGCTCTCGGATGACGAAGGCCTCCTTTAACTTATCAGGAAAATCTTCCTTAGCCAATATCTCATCAAATCATATTTCGAGAGGTAACAGTGAAAAGTCTTTACAATTTTCAACAAAGAAAGCGTTCGAATAGTTAGCACCGACTGATGATTTCGGTTACTCACTGATACTTGCCTGCTTCGCTGGACACACTATCGATTTGAATGTGAACTTTTCTTATATGTTCGGAACAATTTCTTAATTTAAAAAAAAATACAAAACGGGATTGACATCATTGCCGTTAATTTTATTTGCTTTTCCACCATCTTCTGGAGAATACCTTCGATACTGAGGATATCCATTTTCACTTGTTTGAGTTTCTTCCAAGAAAGGTCTTGAGTACCTTTTAGTGCAAGCATGATTCAACATCCGTGGTGAACCGCGGTTGAAGACTCCATACGGGCCATGTATCATTGTTAATTTAGTAATTTGATGAAGAGTTGGATCCTAATCGGGGTTAGGAAATTTAGCTCTCATAGCATTGTCAATAGAGTCAGGTCTCAATTTTTCTTCCAACCCGAGGAGAATATGAACATGGGGAAGTCCGCTTTTTTGCCATTCCACGGTATACATGTGACACTTGGTGTTGCCAAAGGTACAACCTTTTGTTAGAAGATTTATCATGTGCTTAACTTTGAAGTTAAATACCCTGGCAATGATATCATGTCTGCCATGAGATTTTCGACCTTCACTTAAGTGATCTTCGATTTCTGGCCATTTGGGATTGCAAGTGAATGTTATAAGTAAATCAGGACGTCCAAAATGTCTTATGTACGTCATAGCGTCTTGAGTTCGTCCATGCATATAGCGAGGGTCTCCCGTGCAGAAGACGGCAACACAACCATTGTACCAATTTCTGAACACTATCCATCTGTTTTTTCCATAGCGTCTTTGAGGTGGATATATTCCTCAATGCGAAGTTCTGTCTGATTGTTACGAATCCAATTAAGTCGCTCTGTTTCAATTTTTGCAAATATATCGACCAAGAACTGAATAAAAACACTACAAGAGAGCACCAAATAATTCTTTTCACCATTACGTTCCATTAACTTATAACCATAGAATTCTGAAGCCGAGACGATCTTGTTAATGGGTGTCCTTGTATTAGCATCACGTTTTGAAATATCTATACAATAACCATCTCCCCCGCGGAAAGACATGAAAGGGTACTTAACAGCATCGTGAGCACGATGCGTTTCACTAATTCGTACCAATTTATCGTTTCTACTATGAATGATGATGTATCTTTTCTCGAAATCTTGACCGACAATGAAAACAGAAATTTCTCTAGTGAGGGGCATTATAACGACATTCGTGTCCTCCAGAACGTTTTTTATTAACATTGATGACAATTTCAAACTCTTTCTGGTCTTTAGGAATTGAATCGACAGCGGCCTCGAGATCTATAATGTATCGGTTGTGTTTATGCAATGCATTTTATAATTGATTGACAAAATCTGGCTTGACACCAATTTAAATTCTCCAATGGATATCTCGTTTACGTTCATTGTCGCCAAGAAAATATAACTGCAGAAACGATGGTGGTTGATAAGGTTTAGTCGTAATACTACCTATCTGGTGATATACTTGCCCTTGAACTTTGAATGTTGGCATGAAATTTCCCTCTTTTATCTTTTTTGCTTTAAAAGACGTTATCTAAAAACACCCATTAGGTATACTGACGAACTGTAGAGAGAAAATATTCAGAAAGTTATTCCTTATGGGTGATAAGACTATTCAAAGGTCCAGGATAAGGCCCAATAGTATAAAGCTGAACTCGACCATCACTGCAGCACATTCTTGGACAATAGACTTATAGAAATAGACTGAGCATGCCAGCTATAAGAAGTGAGGACAACATCCAGGCCGTTATTGGCGCTGTCTTTCTTTCACCAATGGCTTCATTCGCTCTATATCTATCTCGATTTTCCCTAGGGTGGGAGCATGGACTTTCTGTGGTGGGGCAAGCAGCCGACACCAACTCCAGTTGTAAGAAAAGGACAGCACCAATAACGGGTAGAAAAGTGGGGATACGTATGATATCCTCACTGGCTCCGATCAAACCCTCAGTGTATTTCATATTCGAATCAGTCGCCTGTACCTAAGGCAATTACGTTAACGATAGGCTAGACCTTGGTGCCCGGTGGAGAGGGCGGAAACGTCTTGCCCTCAAACAGAGATCATATAACGAAACCTGCGTCTTGTTCGTCAGCTCCGAAATTAAAAAATTAAATTAAAAGCACCGAATTTTTTTTTTCTCGCGAATGATAGTGTTACGTACCACGTTATATTTTAAAAAAATTCCTTATATAACTGTGAGATATGTAAGCGAGCAAGTCCAGCGCGTACGCAACAGTACCGACACCAGGTGTATGTGTGTGAGTGAGTGTGTGACCGCAGCGCCGGGCACGCGAGACTACGCGGGCGTCTCAAGTCAGTCGAACCGATAACTGCGACACGGTTAGCCAAGCGATAGAACAATTGGACAATGTATTACGCCGAACTGTATTCTATATAATAAACTGATCTACCTTACGTGATGTGTTGACCAGGAGGTGTTTTAGTCAACGGACCAATACATTACAATTATGGCGACGAGGATGGGATTATACGAATAAACAGAAAAGGGCGCGCGTGTAAATTCAGTACGGAGCACGTGTTTGCAAAAAGTTGCGTTGGAGAAAAAAGTTTATCACACGGGGTTGAGTGATACAAGGGGTTATATTGGTGATGCAGCTGCAGAAAGGCGCACTGCACGCATACAATTAGTTGAGCGAAAGCGAAAAGTGGGATAAGTCGGTTAACTCCGTTGGATGGTTACGCGATCGCGAAGAAAAGAAGGTCGCAAATACGGGTTAAGAGTACATGGGTGATAACAAAGACAAAGACGAAAAACCAACGGTAAGATGGGTGTATAAATTAGATAAGCAACAATTACAAGAAGAACTGGAAAAGCGCAATATTGAATTTAGTGAAAGTGATAAATTCGACGACCTTCGCAAAGCGCTAGTGGAGGCGGTTAAGTCAAAAATAACAAAGTCAACCTTTAAAACGAACACAACCGAACAAGTCGAGGATAAGCAAGAGCCGAACGAAACAGACAGCAAAGAACCTGCAGTTCCCGAAACTGATACCGACGAAGATAGCGACATGTCGGGCGAAAACAATAAGCTGGAATTTTGTTTGGAAAAAGGCGACTGGAATCTATTTATAGAAAGACTCGAAATACAGTTCGAAGTGAAAGACACTAGAGACACGAAAAAGGCGGTAGTGATGCTTGGGCGATTGGATGACGATGCGTACAAATTAATCAGAAGCTTGTGCGCGCCAGCTAAACCAGCAAATAAGGATTACGACGAGTTGGTAAAGCTTATGTCGGAACAATTAAATCCCAAACCATCGGAGGTAATGGAGAGATGCACGTTCAACCAAGCAAAGCAACAGCCTAGTGAAACAGTTGCAAAGTTCGCGGCTAGATTAAAAAGATTAGCACTAGATTGTAACTTTAAGGAGTTACCAGTAGCATTACGTGATCAGTTTGTAGTAGGAATACGCGACGAAGAAACACGAGTTGCCTTGTTTAAAAGTGATAACCTCGATTTTGACTCGGCATTAAAGGAAGCAGTAGCGAGAGAAGCAGCTGTGAAAAACGCGTGGAGCGCTACGACCACCTTGGAAAAGCGAAACACGCAAGGAGAGGTTTTCGCGCTCAGGCCCGAGAATAAGTCAAACAACAGCAGAAATAAGCCACCATATAAACATCGCAGCGAAGCGGGAAAGAGGCACGACGGCGGCCAACGACAACAACAGAGTAAGCACAAGGAAGATATTGTGTGTTATTGCTGCGGCGGCCGGAATCATGTACGCGCACAGTGCCGGTATAAAGACTTAACGTGTAACCAATGCGGCGGCAAGGGTCATCTGGAACGAGCCTGTTTGAAGAAGAAAGGGCCGAGTCGAAGCAACGTTCACAAGCTGAAAGAAGATGACGAAGAGGAAGGCGATTCAACGCCGGAAGCGTCGCATCGAAGCGACTTTTTCTCTCTCGAGTTAGAGAGCGATCCTAGGGATAACGGTAAAAGCATGTGTGATACTGGGTGGATGAGAAATGAACGCGCTCGCGCAGAACCAATGCACATCGACGTAATAGTGAATGAGAAAAGGGTTAGTATGGAAATTGATTCGGGGACGTACGCGACTGTAGTTTCGGAAGATGAGAAAAACCGACATTTTCGCGACGAGGAAATGGTTGAGACAGATGCCAGGTTGCGCACTTATGATAATTACGAATTGCGTCCGCTAGGGAAGTTAGTAGATTTAAAGGTTGAGTTTAACGGGAAAACGCGAAGATTATATTGTTACGTGTTAGCAGGCGGAGGCCCAATACTGATTGGCCGACAATGGCTCGAAGCATTCGGATGCTGGCCATTACTGATTAAGGAAGATAGAAGTACAGTAAATAAGATGGACACCGATAAAATGGATGATTATTTTTTTAACAAATATAAAAACTTGTTTAGCGAAGAACCGGGGTTGTACACGAAAAGCAAAATGAAAATTTACTTAAAAGATAATGCGCGACCGATTGCCATGAAGTGTAGGCCCGTATCACATGCGTTAAAGCCTCTAGTTGAAAAGGAAATTGATAGATTAGTTAGCCTTGATCACCTAGAACCGGTAGAAGTAAGCGAGTGGGCAACACCCATCGTACCAACGTTTAAGAGTAATGGCAATCTCCGCATTTGTGGTGATTTCAAATTAACGCTGAATCCATTTATAATTATTGATAAATATCCTTTGCACACCATTGATGATATCTTTGCCAAAATGCAAGGAGGCTGTTATTTTTCTGAGTTAGACCTATCCCATTGTTATATGCAATTTCCAGTAGATGAAAGCTGTGTGGACTTGTTAACTATTATAACACACAAAGGTCTATATCGTTACAAAAAGATTCCAGAAGGGGTATCACCCGCACCCGCAGACGTGCAGAGAAAAATGGATGAGTGTTTGAGAGGAATTGACGGGGTGATATCTTATATTGACAATATTTACATAATGGGACGCACGCGCGAAGAAGCAATAACAAGAACGGGAACAGTGTGTGAGCGATTATCAGAGTGCGGATTAAAATTAAACCAAAAATGTAAATTTCTGAAAGAAAGAATTGAAGTATTAGGGTTTGTAATTGACAAAGACGGCCTACATAAAGCTAAGTCCAAGGTCGACGCGATGGTTAAGGCCCCGCGACCGCAAAACTTAAAAGAATTAAATTCCTTTCTAGGTCTAATTAATTTTTATGCTAGATTCCTAAAAAATAGATCTGACAATTTAAGGCCATTGTATGACTGTGCAAATGCTAATGCATTTGAATGGAATGAAAAATGCGAAAAAGCGTTCGAATGGGTTAAAGATGAGTTGATTTCCCCGCGCGTTTTGGCAAATTTCAACCCTAATGAACAACTGGTGTTGGCGTGCGATGCGTCATCGTACGGGTTGTCAGCGATTTTATCACATAAATATAAGGATAGGTCGGAGAAACCCATCGCTTATGCATCTAAGAAAATAGGAAAAAAAGAGTTAAATCGTACAATATTAGACAAAGAAGCAATGGCAATCATTTTTGGGTTTAAACGTTTTTATCAGTTTATTTTCGGGAAAGAAATAATTCTGAGAACCGATAACCAGCCATTACAATTTATATTAGGTCCAAGGAAGGGCATCCCGGCGACCGCGAATAGTAGATTGCAACGCTGGGCGTATTATTTATCAGGGTTTAGATATAAAGTCGAATATATAAAGTCAGAGTTGAACGCAAATTGTGATGCACTATCGCGGCTACCGGTTGAGGATGACACCGAATTAATGGAAACAGACTATTCACCGGTTTACTTCTTTCAAAATGGGTCAGATTTCTTTGATAACAAAATGTTAGCATTGGGAAGTAAGATTGACAAGACAATATGCAATGTAATGAGGTATACCATAAACGAATGGCCGGACTCAAAAGAAATCACGGAAAACGAGAAAAAGTACTATTCAAAAAGGCTTGAACTTACGGTTGATAAAAATTGTCTATTTTGGGGATTACGAGCGGTAATACCAGAACAAATGCAAGCGCGTATCCTAAAAGAATTACATGCTTCACATCTAGGCATAGTAAAAATAAAAATGCTTGCAAGGTCGTATGTGTGGTGGCCAGGAATAGATAAGGACATAGAGAATTACGTGAGCGAATGTATAACCTGCTTAACGGAGCAAAGGAAACCACCGCACACGCCATTAACGACATGGCCCTGGCCCGGACAAGTGTGGCATCGCATACATTGCGATTTTCTAGGTCCATTTTTCGGAGACATGTATCTGGTCGTAATAGATGCGAGATCCAAATGGCCAGAGGTAATTAATTTTAAGAAAAATACCAAAGCGTACAGACTGGTAGAAGAATTTGAGAAATTATTTGCACGTTTCGGACTACCGGTACACGTAGTAACAGATGGAGGTCCACAGTTTAGAGCCTCAGAATTTTTAGAATTCTTAAAAAGGAACGGGGTTAATCACAGTTATTCACCACCATATCACCCAGCAACGAACGGTGCAGCCGAAAACTTTGTGGCCACTTTTAAGAATAAAGTTCTGAAAATCGTAAAAGGGGGAGAGAAGGTCGAAACGGCGGTAAATCTATTTTTAGCTGATTATAGGAACATCGAACATGGTACGACGGAAAAAAGCCCGTCGCAACTAATGTATAACCGAAACTTGCGCACGAGTTTTGACTTATTGAGAACAAACGTATCCGCGACGGTTGAAAAGCATCAGCGATCGCAAATTGTATCGAGGGCAGGCACACGCCAAAATAATGTAAACGTCGGGGACGCGATTATGTTAACCAATCACAGTGGCAGTAAGGAACAGCGCATAGCGGGCAAAGTCGTGAGGAAAGTATCACCGTCAACGTACATTGTAGAGGATAGTAATGCCATGGTGCATAAGCGTCACATTGACCAGATTGTAAAGCGTCGATCTCCGCGATTAAACAAAATATGAAAACAAAGGAAAAAAAGGCGGAAAGTTGTGAGATATGTAAGCGAGCAAGTCCAGCGCGTACGCAACAGTACCGACACCAGGTGTATGTGTGTGAGTGAGTGTGTGACCGCAGCGCCGGGCACGCGAGACTACGCGGGCGTCTCAAGTCAGTCGAACCGATAACTGCGACACGGTTAGCTAAGCGATAGAACAATTGGACAATGTATTACGCCGAACTGTATTCTATATAATAAACTGATCTACCTTACGTGATGTGTTGACCGGGAGGTGTTTCAGTCAACGGACCAATACATTACAATAACTAGTATAACTTACATAACAGTATCATCTCTACCTGCATATGAAACATGCAAGATAATGTGAGCAGCGTGTACTTATTTTTGTTCTACTGTTATATCCTTTAAAAACCCCGGGCTTACAGAGCAGACGATTGAGAGCCACCTCTACTCTCTGTGAGCATGGGTAGCGGTTATTAGATTTCCCTCATGATTCGCAGGAATGGGATATGAGTCAATGTACGAAAGCGCGTTAAAAGACACCTAGCCAATAAAAATCGACGACGCGATGCCATACATGCACGCGCGTAGCATTGTACCAGCGTAGCGTAATCCTATTGAGCCGCGGAACGCCGTTCCGTATGACAACTGATGCCGCCAAAACGGCAGAAGAATGGAATCTCGATAAGTAAAGAAAGAGAGGAGTCGTGCATCGGAACGAAAGTTCAATAAAAGAATGGATTGCTTCCCGACATCGAAAACGTTCAAACGAACTAGCCAACCACTTGGAAACTGCCTCGAAAATGGAGACCGACATCACCAACAGCGCCGCTCCACGGGAACGCAGACAAACGATCTAGAAACAAGGACGATCCAGATGCTCCGCTCGACGCAGTTGATCGAAGAGTCGCGAGTTGCGTAGATTAGCTGACGAGAAATCCTAATATTGAGCATAGTTTCGTATGTGATATCAGTTCTGTGAACCGCGGAAAGTCTCACTTCTCGAAAAATTAAATAATTTCTTGCCAAAGATTCCAATTTTTGTAGTGATTAAGCGTCTCAAGACGACGCGTATTAACCATTCAACGTTTGCCCCGCACGTGGTTGCTTGAGCCGGCACGTAGTTGACATCTTCTCTATTTCCATTTCGTGTGATTGATCATGTGTCGTATCTTTCAGATTCCATTACTATCCCGATTACGACTATATATAACTGTTTGAGGAAGGAGGCGTGAAATGAGCCAAAGAAAGCATTGATTCAGGAAGTTTGTACGACCGGCGAAATAACGATACCACGAGGCATACGCCATCTTGTGAATAGTAAGAGCATCGATACCAGTAAGATTTTCTGATACCTTTATATATGTTGCGGAATTCGTATTCAGAACTGGTTCATGTAATACTCGTGTGGAAATATCTCACACACCTGGGCGAAGACCTAGGGACACAGTACGGTTCGGATAGCGTGCGCGAGGTCTCGCGTGCGTCTCTCTGTCTTACTTGCGCAATCGTATATGAGTATTCCTCATCAAACGATTACGCGAGTAAATCGCCACTTGTTTTACAATCTCAATGGTGATATCGTTGGGAACCTGAGTTATTACGTGGTGATATTCAATTCATAAATTTGTTCTCTTTTGTATCTTTTCATTAATATTCCTAATAATTTAAGTAATTATAATCGTGACCGATGATCTCGTCCACAATGTCCAGTCACTACTTTCCGATATGTGATTTACATTTTCTTTCCTGTTTTGTGTGTTCATCAACAATACCTATAATTCATATTACTGTAAACGTTATCGACGACAGCGTTGACGACCTGAGTCGTAACGCTATTCGTCGTGTTCTATGTCTAGTTACCGATGGATAACTTTAGTATTAATAATTCAAATAGTATTAATCATTACCAAAGATATCGTGAACAGCTTGAGCTACTTCATCATCACATTCGATTTATAGTTTGTTGTGTTTGTTATTCAGCGAACAATAATTCTATTAATTATAATTCTCACCGACGACGACGTTCATATCTTCAGTCGCCAGGTTACCTTTCTTTTCTTTTCTCTGATCATCAATGAAGATAATAAATCTAAACTCTGTTATCAATTTAATCATTTGTTGTGATTCAACTAGGCTTTAATGCATAAATAACCTGTCACTCATTTGTATTTCCGTCTACCAGTCGGGAAGAACCGACGAGATCCTGTGGGGGAATTAGAAACAAGGCAATCCCCCAAATCCTGTCAGTTTCCGTCCATTCACTGGCTATGGTAACGAGCCGGCTTGAGTGTCCTTGAGGACACTCTTGACGTAAAATCGAACTTATAATAGTCAACGATTTAATACCTGTGGCGAGAGTGTGGGTTCGACTGCAGTTATTCTTCTCAAGCTTCAATCTCGGAATTCGCGATTTAAAGTTATTTGTTCAGCATTACGCGCGACGTTTTGATACTTTTATGCTCGGCCTCATCGATGCTAATGATTTCCACTCGTTATTATTCCATACATGAATATTTATGGTAATTTAACTGTAAGTGTAATACGCCGCACGTAACAATAGCACCAAAAAACTCGGCACGACGAGTATAACCAATAACGAATTATACAGGAATACACAGATACAACAGAGCATTTTTTCGCCGAATGAAAGCCACAACAAATTACTTTACACAACAAGGTATACTTGTATAATCATTTGATTTTACGAATTGCATCCAATCACGCAATCAAATTGTTATAGAATATGTAACCGAGGCAAAACGAAATGAAAGAAGCAAATAAGCAAAATCAGAGGAAACAATAAAAATGTTGGGCGGCAGCTCCATATCGAAGTAGCACCGCATTTTCTATCAAAATCTATCAGAGATTTCACAACGGCCGTAAAAAGGTTGGGTGAGATATGGAGACTCTGGCAGGAACAGGAGGGATTGATCTCTGTGCTATCGAATCCAACGGTCAACTTCGGCAACTGTAATTGGGGCGGGGAATAATTTGCGGTGAGTCATCGTGAAAGGAATCGAGAAATAATAAAACTCAACGTATTTCAACAAAACGTGGCCACGACTCACTGCACGCGTCCGCAACCTGACTGCCTACGGACGGCAAAACAGGTGGGAAAATCCTCAGGTTAACGGGACGGGTTTTCACGGAGAACATGGGAATAGTTGAGGAGTGCTGCGAGACAAAAAGTAGAGCAAGGGAGAGACTTACACGATTCCAGTGATCTCACTCACGAAATTGTGCAATTGAATTCGTTCTTACAATATTCCCTCGCGCAGAACAACTCTCAACTTCACGCATGGGGACGCTCTGCTCGAATCTAGGATGCGCCAGAGGAACTTACTAATTTGAAAGGTCAATAAAAATAAAAGTACTAGGCATGCCGGTCATGGAAGATCGCTCTCCAGTTGTGGCTCCATGCGATTTTTATTTTTAGGGTTATTTGAAATCCCTGGCTTAGTTCGATTGATCACGGACCATAGCTCACCTTAAGAACAACATTGCCAACATACCGATTGAGATGCTGCAAAGAGTCGAGACGAACTTCAGAAATCGACTTGATCAGTGTATGCACAATCGGTGTCCTCATTTAACCGATGTCATTTTCAACAATGTATGAACAAAAATTGGGATATTGTATTCTCAAATAAAAAAAAAATTAAAACAATAACTGAAGTACTTTTGTTTTTATTGACCTTTCAAATAAGTCAGTTTGTCTGGTGCACCCTGTATTTCTCAGTCGGTAGTCGTCCTTCACGTCGACTTTGGATGGCGGTTGATTGGCGGCGTCGGGTGACCTGACTGATGGTGATTGGTTGGGGATGATCTTCCTGATCTTCCGATTGTCGGACGGAAGCGTCGGTGCGTCAGCACTGGAAGTGAATTGGCAAGGACTGAAGTTCAGCCGGTGATCGATGAGTGGCGGCAGTTGAACGTTCCGGGCTTGTCGACCGCAGCGAGCTTCAGACATGCTCGCAGCGGCGCAAAGTGGTCCCAAACCCCGAAAAGCTGGCCAAAAGTCGAAAACGTGTTAAATGCGGGTGAAAGTCTGTACTCCGTATCTACGAGGTCGCTGATTACGAGTTTGAAGTCAAAATGTAGAAAAACAAAATGGCGGATTCAATATGGCGTTTTTTTCTTCAAGAACGTATTTAATTCGGGTAAAAGTCTGTACTCGGGGGTTTTCGGGATCGCTGATTACGAATTCGAAGTCAAAATGTAAAAAAACGAAATGACGGATTCAATATAGCAAAAACTTTCTTCAAAAACGTATTCAATTCGAGTAAAAGTCTGTACTCGGGAATGAGAAAAATTGTGATTGTGAATAAGTGAAATGGAAAATGTAATGACAGTTGACATTTGTAGATTTGGGAAGAAGAGGATTGAAATACAGTAATTGATTATTAATACAATGATAATGAATATTCATGATTTATTTTTTCATTATTTTATTTTCAATCGATATAATTTGAGCACTTCTAACAATTAATCGCTGTGCTGCGAACTGTCATTCTCATCCGATGTATCGCTTGTGCTGTTTAAAAAAATCTGACTTGATTCTGAAACGGAAGGTGAAATAAACAGTTCAACCGCGTATGGATCTTAGTTCCTCCAAAGGAAGTTTTCGCGAACTGGATATTATGGGATCTAACGTTACTGAAAGTCTGCAAAAAATGTCTTCCATGTTTTCATACGGTTACATTTTCATGAAAAATCTTCTCGGAATCTTCTAATATACCTGTTATATGATTCCTGAGCTTCTTCAGACATTTGTCCGAAAGGAAGTAATAAAGATTCCACGATTCCGTGACCGTAAATAAAAATGTTGTGTACTGTTGTTGGCATGAAGTACCGCGAATACAATTCGACAAACTTTCGTAGAGTATCTTCAGTGTATTTGCGAGATTTGGGTATATTAATTTCATAACCATAAGAGATTATCTGCAATACAACATGAAATCACTGAATCAATTCTTCATCAATTGCCGTAATCGAAGCGGAAATTTTAGAATTTTCGAAAAAACTCCTAGCTGTATTTCCCCCATTAGAACTTTCATAGCCTGGTTTTGCGTGATCAACAAGAAGCCCTAATCTTTGACGAAAACTTTGTTGCATATTTTTTTTTCTTCTATCAACATTTTCTTTATCCTCTTTGCGCCCTTGCCACTTTTCTATTCATGATTTGTAAGCTAAATGTAAGCAACATTCAAAAAACCGTATCCAAGTATAAAGCGACGATACTCCGAATTCGAAGTGATCTTTATTAATCGGTGGTTGCAACATTTTGTCAATCTCATTAAATTCTTCGGACGTAGCACCAGAAAGCTAACAACGTATACTTGATGATGTAGTTGTAATGGAATCACAAACTTCACTATCTATCATCGTCAACATAGGTTTGAAATTCAAGTTAATGTTTTTGCCACCGATTACACTTTAATAGAGCATGAGTTTCTCCCTTGTGCTTCGATACAAGCAAATTCTGCTCTAGTTGCTTCGGCAGTTTCATGAAAGACTTCTATTTTCATTCTCCGACGGAATCTTGGCGATGAAGGGCATGGATTTTACCCACGACGTGGATTTATTCAATTATTTATTGAATAATCGCGTATGGATTGATTTTATCAAAGATCTGCAACGGAACGAGTGGAATAAAGAAAATGTTGGTATCCGATTCATTGCCGTCTCCATCGCTAAATTTTTGTTTGGAACTACTTTGATCAGAAGTGCCATCGTGTCCCCACTCGGATATCAATTCTGAATTACCAACTTTGTTTTCAGGAAGACTTCCAATAACGTCCAATTGTACCATCGATAATCTTTCAGCTGTATGATTTGACAATGCTTGAAGTCCAACTGTGGCTCCACTCTCAGTGACAGAAATTTCTGACTGTGCAGGGTAACATTTGTTCTTAGAATCCAATACACCTTTATAAGGCGGGTATAATTGACAATTTATTGCAAGCTTACAGAACGTATTAATTGGTATTGACTTTCGGTCATTTTACCTTCTACTTCAAGTGATAATGCTTCATTGCTTGACAGTACATCTTCTGAAACGCGTTCAATAGACGTACGGTAGGTACCGTGATACTTTCAATGGATTTCCTTCTGAAACATCTCTAATTACCTTTGAAGCTTGTCAATTTCCAGAAGCTTGGAGACTCATTTGTGCAGCGTAGGCCAATTCGTTGAGGGTATGCTCGTTTCGAACGTTTTCTGTACTTCTAGTGAGAGGACGCCCCATTGTGTTTTCCGCAGGAGGATGCCTCATTGTGTTTTCTATGGTAGTCTCCAAACGTTCTTCTTTATTCGTGAAAGACACAGGAACGTCCAGCCACTCATCCAATTTTCGGAAGAATTTGGTTTGGTTCCTGGTCACTTGTTGCCACTTCTTTTTGGAATTCGATACCAATTCACTTAGAGCATCTTCCAGGCTTTTTGGGAGAATGTATGGATGCTTCAATTTTTCTGACACCTCTTTTTGAAGAATGTCAGTGACAACATTGATATTTTCATCTAATACTGATTTCAAAACTGCGAGAATTTCCTTACTCGTGAAAGAAATCGCTTCGGAATCATCCAGATTTCCTGTAGAAAATGGAAAAATATTATTAATAGAATACTTATCTCCACCGATTTCCTATAAACAATATTACAGACACAAAAATTACGGAAAACTACAGAAAGTGCACACTAGGGTGGCCCTTATTGAGGGCATGTTGTTTTTTCTTTTAAAAATGGTGCTTCATCGATTTCAAATAAATGAGTGGAAATAAAAATTTCCCATAAATTCTACAAGCGGCATTTTCCATTACACGTATTTCCCATTTTAAACTCTTATTACCAGGGGAGGGGGGGGGGGCAGATACATTTAAAATATCAAACTAAAATTTGAAATGAATTTTTACTGATCTACTTGAAATCGATCAAGCACAATTTTTAAAAGAAAAAAGAATATATCCTTCACAAGGATCACCCTAGTGCATATATTATCGCATAGAAATTATCCCCAAAATCCAAATCATAGCCAGATGCAGCGGATTATCGGATATGTTTTGAAGAAATGTCTAAGAAACAGTTTTCATCCAGTTTCAGGGTAGAATTCGATGAGGGTTTTGACTTTTTGCTTTTTTTAACACGACTTTTAAGAACATAACCAAGAAAAATACCACTACTTCCATTATAGAGTTACTATTTCATACATTGTTAACAATCATTTTGAGCAACACATTCAAATTGTACTTACTTTCCAGAGAAGAATCCATTTTGGAGAATCAAAATCTGTTCGCTTTTCGCGATTCTACACCTGTCTCAACTTTGTCTTATTTCCGATGCGCGACGAGTAAATAATGCAGCTGCTCTAACACTCACGAACGACATACGTTCCCAAGCCAGGTAGGGACGCTCCACCTTTTTCAACGGTCAACACACATACTATGGGTACGACTTCAATTATTCCAACCATTGAAAGTCTCTATAAAAAATATTATTCTTTTTACTTTTGGCCAGCTTGCCGAGGTTTGGGAACACGTTGCGGGGCGTGGCGGTGGCTTCGGTTTAAAGCCTCGTCTTGCCGTTACGTTGGGTTCTTCACGGACTGACGATCTGGTAAGCAACCGGCTCGGCTGGGCGTGCTGCGTGCGTTACCCTCGCCCGCGCTGCCACGGCTTCCGAGCGTCAGGTCGTGCTCTCTCGACCATGTTGGGTCGAAGCCGGCTAGGAACCATCAGTGGATGGCGGGGGATGATAGCTACGTGGCGGCGATGACAGAGTCGAGCATTGAGGGAAAAAAGGAGAAGGACGAATCGCAGGCGAGTGGCGGGGTTCGAGCCGAGCGGAGGTGGCATATTGTGACGATTCATCATTACAAAGTCAAAACAAAATTGATAAAATATCAGTTTGAAGTAATTATGAATTATATAATCAACGGGCTCGATGTAATAGGGGCACTAGCGCCTGAAACGACTCGAAACCACCAAAATCTGACGTCTCGGATTACCAAATTAAAAATGCGACGGTGATGGTTGAAAAACACACCATCATGTATCTGAGTAAAAATAAAAACTTCATTGCCTGCATTGTGATACCATAAAATATTTAGTTTCAGAGATAAAAATTAAAAACTTGATAATCTCAAAACCCATTCTCAATACTTTTTTTTCGTACATGTATCGCTCTAACTTCGTTATATTTCCTTGAAAGTTCAATTTTCGATAGTTGCAATCAATCATTTGAATGCAAATTAGCGGCGCACGACTCACTGGTTTACATAAGTTCACAGACAAAAAGAGTCGAGCAATCTTTTGGCTACCGATAACTGTCAGCGAGACATTTCTTCAGCAACGATTGAAGAAGTTTTTCTCAAAGTTCCAGATCTATTTGATGAAAATTGATCGAAATATAGCGTTTCGAACAAAGCCGCGCGCTCCTGCGTATGCCCGTGCCTTGGCGTATGGAATGATAAGTGGAACGCGTCATGACATTGTCTGGCTTTTTCTCAGTACTGGTGAATGAAAATATATCAGAAAGTATCATTTTTTGGTGAACATTTAGAAATAATATCTTGGATAATTATATCCGAAATATTTCGTAATTGATTTGTTCACAACCTTAATATATGTATACCCACTCCTGTGACATAAATACGAATAACATTGTCACCATGTACTATTATAGAGGGGGTGAGGGCAACTGAATATCCACGGGCAACTGTTTATCGCGGAATAATTATTATTTCCTTGGGCGTCACGTTATTTTTGATAAGAAAAAGTATGATCAAAGAAGTTTAACGACTAGCTCGGTCGACCAGCGATTTTTCCTTAGACCAGGGAGATGAGGTGACGAGTTTACTTTCCATGGGAATATAATAATTGATTGAGATGTCTGGTAGGTAGTATATGGTGATGGTGGTAGTATATCGAATATAATTTCGTTCATGTCTTCTCTCCCGTGTTCCCACGAGTGCAATTATAATTCGGTCCTTCGTCTACCAGGGGTTTCTTATAAAGTCACCATATCTTCATTAACTCCAATTTTCAATGAATGTATGTATTCGGCATCCCTTCTGAAGATGGTGAAAATGGTATGAATTCGTTCTTTTTGAAAACTATCGTTCAACAGCCAATCTGATCCGTCCTTGCTGAACGTATCGCCGACTGACTGCCACGTACGAATCTTCGGATTTCCAAAGTTGTGAGTTTGGTTAATCGCCCCGAGATGGCGTCAAGTGTCTCGACTTTAGGTTGTGATTTGGGTATAGTGACCGGTGAGACCGACGGTAATACCAGACGGCGAAATCTTAAAAGTGCCACTTGTCACAACATAATTACTCTTTCACATTATTGCATTAAAATTGAGTATATTGTCCTGTTTCCATTCTCAACTTTGATTTTTTTTGGTGATTGGTGCCAATTTAATGATTGTTGGATTCAGAAAAGTCTTGCCAAAATCTTGACCATGAGGGCTACAAAAGTGTAGCAGATACTCGAAATCCTTCACATTTCTCCAGTTATCCCGAGAATAACTGAATGAGAATGCATCAAAGTGAAAGAGTATTATAGATTTCGTAGTCACTGACATCACGTTCGTACTTATGTTATGAAAGTATTGATGTGGCAAAAAAATTAGTTATTAAATATTTATGATATATTGATCTCAGAAATTATTTCCTAATTTTTGGCCACAAATTATACTATCTGATGTATTTTCATTTACTAGTACTGAGAAAAAGTGAGGAAATGCCATGACGCGTTCCACTTATCCTTCCATGCACCAAGGCGCGGACGTACGCGGGAGCGCGCGGCTTTCTTTAAAACGCTGTATTTCAATCAAATTCCATCGAATGGATCTGAAACTTGGGTAAAAACTTCTTTAATCGTTGAGGAACAAATGTCTCACTGACAGTTATTCGTAGCAAAAGATGTGCTCAAATCTTTTTGACTTTGAACTTATGTAAACCAGTAAGTCGTGCGCCGCTAATTTGCAATTAACCTCTTCCTGGCCACTGTTCTATATTCGAAACAGGAATTTGACGAATTCCACCGTGCAAATATGCGTAGCAGCAACCAGCTTCACCCGAATTTCGTATTTTTTGGGGTTCGCATAATGAAATAAAAATGTGGCGTTATGCGATATACTACTGCGTTCCGTTGACACTCATTGTCAGTACGATTCTGTGCGAAGCGACGGTTTGATTTTTGAACACTATTTGATTATTCTGAACTTCGCCAATTCGCATTTTTCACTACCACATAATTCAGGTATGTATATGTGATTCCTATAAATAGAGAAAAATTATCAAACTGCGAAAACGGAACGTTACAACTGTAAGTTAAAAAAATGAATTGTTCCAAATTCGGAACAACGGCCGATCAAGGTTAGTATAATACAAATTCCGTTTATGTTATTTTTAGCCTGACAAATGTTGACCACAATAACATGAAATATTATGATGTATTATTAATATATGATTATCATGATACATTCTGAATAAAAAATTCCACATGGACGATGCTAATCCGAGACGTTAGACTTCAGTGGTTTCGAGTCGTTTCGAGCACTAGTGTCTTCCTTGCGTCAAGCACTTCAATTGATGAGAATCGAAATTGTTATAAAAACTCACCCAGATAACAGGAATAAATTAAAACGAATTGAAATCAGGAAATTGTCAAAACTCACCAAAAACACAAATAAATTACATCAAATTATGACAAATTCGAATTTGTTTTTAAATTCTCGAGTTGAATTTGATATCAGTTTCAAAGAAGTTACACTGAAATCGTTCATCTTGACAGCTGTGAACAACAGACTCATTTTGACAGACATATTTGGTCTCAGCGTCAACAACTAATGACCTACTTCAACGTGAAGAATGTTAATAATCTAGATTATGGAAACAAATGAATGAAGTCAAATTATCGTAAATTCGAATATATTATATAACAAGTGGTTATATATGGGGCATTCCATGCCAACTCATACCACCATCGAAATTAGCAACTCCGATTTTCATACCCCTCGGAAAAGGTATCCATGATTTTTTCAATCAAATCCTTATAAATATCATATCCCAAGATACAAGTTTCGAGCCCAAATAGATTTTTACATAAATGAATGGATAGGTAAATAGATGGATGTATGGATGGATAGATAGATGAAAGGATCAGAGAAATAGATGGATAGATTAATGAATAGACAGATGGACAGAAAAACAGAGAGACAGACAAATGGCTGGATAGAAAAATGAATATATATATATATATATATATATATATATATATATATATATATATATATATATATAAGTGGATAGAACAACAAAGTTAATTTTTGCCATGGTTGCCTTGGTAATGGTTGCCATTGTGATGGTTACCATAGTAACCGTTGTTCAGTGTAAATTTATTTTTAATCGATTTTGCGTCAACTCTCTTCTTAATACACGTTTGAGGCGTATCTATGTTGCATTTTTAATTTTTCTCCCAACATGGCCCTGGTTAACATAACAACGGTTACTATGTCAACCATTGTTCAGTGTGAATTTATTTTGGATTGGATTTGCATGAAATCCGTTCTTAGTACGCGTCTACGTGGTAAGAGGTGTAAATATGTTGAATTCCAATTCGATCGCGTCATGAGATTCGGAGATCCCATGATGAGTGAGTGAGTCAGTCGTTCTTCGCTTATAGATATAGATTGAAAAGGATACATCAGGTATCGTCGGATGTGGACATACATTATATAGAATCAAAACCGTTGTTGTATATTGTGGAAGTAGCATAGGGACGAAGGAAGAGAAAGAGAGAGGGTAAAACCCGGCGCGCACTAGAGCGACGTGCCGCGACGCGCAGAGCAGCGACCAGAATCAAACCTATGTATTCAAATTGGGCAACGCGCATTTGAGAGCAGCGCAGCGCGGAGCAGCGTCGCGACCGGCAGCGACTTCTCGGCAGGGAATTCTGGTCGCGGCGCTGCGCGTCGCGGCGCGTCGCCGCGCTCAAGTGGGCGTTAGGTAGAGGCAGCGAGCTACCGCGAGCGACGATTTTTCAATGCTTCAGGCATACTCGGAGGTTTCCGAAGATCCGTAGCGACCAAGAGACCATGCGGACAGGACCGAACAGGCTATCGACAGATTGTATTTGTTTCTGGAATTTTCTATCGTCTCTTTCGAGACTGTCAAATAGTGTGGGGAACTCTCCATGCATCTCTCTATCGCTGCAGAGTTCATGCACCCATTTCTTCTTCTTGCGTATCGCTTCTTCGCAAAGAAGTGATACGACAAAAATTTCTTCATCCGAACTGTTCATGTCGACTTCAGATTCCAGAGTGTCGTCAAATGTTCACTATGCGTCGTGGGAGGCCGCAAATGGTCGTAAACGGTCGCTACAGTGCGCGTTACCTCGGTCGCTGCGCCGCTCTGCGCGTCGCGGCGCGTCGCTCTAGTGCGCGCCGGGCTTAAGAAGGAAAGAGCGAGTACTGGAGCGGAGCCGTGGTAGTAGGAGAAAGACGAGTGCGAGGGAATAGGAAGGTAAGGCAGGACGAGACAGACGATCGGTCGCGGTCCCAGAAGCAGGAAGGGAGAGATCCGTCTAACAGGACAGGACCGACATAACCATTGCCCGAGAGGGAAATATCCTGGGCCTATACGGCGACGGACTGCGAAAAGGACCAACATCCCCTGGAAGATCTGTCGAGGTTTCCTCCGCAGCAGACACAGATCAGCGCCTCCTTCTCTCTCTATCCTGATACCGACAAGTGTGCTACCCGAGGAGCATACGGGAGTTATCCGGGGCCGGCGTGTGTGTGTGCGTGTGAGTTAATGGACCTGTGTTGTCGTTAATTTAAGATTGAATAAGTGTCTCTGTTCTAAAAAAGCTTAGCATAGCATCGTCCGGCCTAATCCATAGATGTCATAAAATAAAAGAGAATCATTACAATATGGGACGTTCCATGCCAAGTTATCGAACCCGTGACCCTGACCAATTTAGATTTTTCTGGTTCTTTTGTATATGATCGGCCTGCCTTCAAAAAAAACAATTTTTTCGATTTTTTTTTATTTATTATCCAACCCTTTCTAGGGTAGTGGTATATACATTCACCACCTATTTATTTTAATTCCAATCGTGATATTTTTCGTACTTTGGAATCCATACTGGTAAATTCAGCTGTTTCATAGCACTGAAGAGTCCTGACAATCGTTTCTATATAATTTTTCTATTTATTGATTCCTTAAAATTGTGTGTAAGCAAATGAATCCGGAAAAACCGACTTCTTACAGACAAAACTCGGTCACTGATTACCAAGTTGATATCAGAAAAACTAAATATCAGAGCCAAGTCTCAAAATACAATGATCAGGCCAATCAGTCAACGTTTCGCCGGTATAGTACCATTTGTTCAAAAATACTTTTCCAAAAACGTGCTACTGCAAGGGTAAGGCCATCTCAAAAATTCCATTTTTTTATTTCAAAAAAATTACCGGCAATCTTTTGAACATGTATCTTTTGAAATGTGTTATGAACGTGGCTGACGTCTGAATTTCTGTCAACTTAATTCATTGGAATCCTGCCTTTGCATCTAACCTAGTAGACTTTTTCGTTTTTCATTCTCGCTAGCGTAACGTTCACTTTGGAAACTGGAAATACTGCTCCTCCTACTTTCTTATTAGGCTCTGTAGTCACCACATAGTCTACCATGATAATATCTATTCCGTTTCCTGTTGACACAGAGTATTGGTCTCAATCACTCTATGTATCCTTCTACCGATCTTATTTACCTCTCGTTCTACTGGCCCTTCTAGTTCTGCTTTCAACTCATCAATAGAAGGCATTGCTGCTGCTCTGGGTACGGTTAGATCCAAAAGTGTTATCCCAGATTTCAATTGTATATTCAATTGTTCTTCAAATTTGCAGAGGCCTTGGAATCGTTATAGATACTGTTTTTCAACCATCGTTGCGGATTCAAATTTGCCAGATCAACGTCATTATTGATGCCGATCCTCTTGATCTCTTTGAAGAGTTCAAACTTTTGGATCGCCTGGCATCCCACAATATGTGTTCATAAACTTTCTATAACATACATAAGTTTGTACTACCTGGAATTTTCCATTGGTTTCAAGATTCAGGTATGTAGAAAATTTTACTTGCAATTGCTTCCCACCTGGGCCAACCATCATGTGTTCTGGTTTGGTCACCTACTTTGTTGTGGTTTCGATACTGTATTTACCGGAACGCAGGTTTCACTTGCTCCTATATCTATAGGAAATTCTTCATCTTTGTGTGAAGTATAAAATTCCCACTTCAATTCTATTTGTCGGATGCGGGATTCCCTTCTTCATGCTGACCACATTGTGAAAACCATTCGTGTGTACTACGGACCTCGTCCGTCATTCCGACGATCGGTTTGATATCGATGGATCGGATGGATCCGACAGAAGAGACGGTTCAGGTACATTCGGGATTGGCATGTGGAGGCGACCGGCTGGGGGAATCTCACGCTTTCCGCCGATACAGCAGAAGCAAGCAGGCGCGCGTACGGCGGTGCACGGCCGTACTGATTGACATCGGATGCAAGGAGAGTCTTTTGCGAACTTAGGAATATTTACGCGGACCGTCGAAGGCTAGACAACGGCACCGCGAAGGCAGTTATCACCTAGCAATCACCACAGACAATCATATCCTAATAATCAACGCGATAACATCCTGACCGGTTTCCAACTAACGTCCACTAAGATCAGTCACTACCTAACGTCTACCTTATCAATCGGTAGATACGGTACCTTTACTATGTTCATCGAGTCACGGAAGTAGAGTCACCTTGACCACACATTGTAAGGTCGTGGGATAGGGCCAAGCTCCTAATGAACCATGTATATCTCTCTAATGATTTTTTCGATTTATAAACAAAACCGTGACTTCCTATAACGACTCGGGAGTCGTCGCGCGGCTCCGTACATTCTTCTACAACTTGAGGTCTAACCGCTCGGATCGTAACATTACTTCCGGAATCTCGATCCTATAAACATATACGCAAAATTGGTGCTAAGTGTAGGGTACCGCGTACGTAACAATTGATGCCAAGTGTGGAGTACCGCGTACGTAATAGAGTGATTGAATTTTCAGTCTTCATCATTTTCCTTGGAGTTCTTATTATTGATTCTGCAGCTCTAAGATACTCAATTTGCATATCAGTTTCATCTCTGGCACAATAAATCGGCATGGCACTACCACTCTCGCCGTAGATGGCAAGGCTGTCTGTGGTCTCGAGACTTCTTTTCTTGATATTGTCAAAGAATAATGTTTTGTTCGTGAAAAAATCCAATTGTTATTTCTTTACTTTTTATCGAATTTGAACTAAACTATTAGTGGGTGATACCCACTAATACTGATATTCAGGCACATGCACTACATGCGCAACCACTCTGCGAAATATCAGTAAATGGATGTTTTTCAACGTTCAACCCATTTCTACCTGAAATATAAATACGTAATGTTGAAACAAATATGCTTATTTAAACATTTGTAGTAGCTGAACCACCCGTCGTTTCAATGAACCATCGATACCTAATTTATTTGAAAAAATTCAAGGAATATTCAGCATTTGAGACTTCATTATTATACGCCCAATAGTTTTCGGAAACTTAGAGAGAACAGTTTTCAAAATTCTATACACCATTTCATCCATGTCGCTCACGCTGTGTATAGGAACAGTTTTGAAAGTATCCTTTTAGTGATCTGAGAAATCGATTCTTGGGAAAATAGTTTTGCAAGAGAAATTTCCGTACCCTAAATTGACTATGAATCCATTGATAGTAATTTTAAATACATTGGTTGATTGAAAATATTGAACAGCAGTTTAGTAGATCATCAGAATTGAAGATTTACTAATTGTCCGTTCAAGTATTTTCATGATATATCAAAAATAAGATACATCTTGCCCATTTTATATCAATTCGAAAGAAAATATTCCTCATCGTTTCCTGTGGACAAACGTATTTTTTGGTAGTCAGAGTCATCTAAAGATGATTTTGTTCGCAGATGATTATACACAGCAAATATTTGCGAAAAATGAGTTTTTTCCAATATAACAAATAGGGGTTGCAACCCCCAATGGCCATAATTTTTCTATGCCCTACATTCATCGAGATCATTAACACGTTCGCGACCGAACTATTTCAGTGCTACCTTTCCCAGGGGACTGGGACTGCACTAACAGTGCAGGTTACGTCTTCGTCAATTCTGGCAGACGGCGTGAGCACCCCGTGAGTCACAATATCGTCTCAGTTTCACGCGCTCCTGATAGAAGGCAATAGGTTTATCGGGTATGACATACAACTGTGCAGGGCAGTATGCAAAGTATCGGCGACGCGTGCTCAGACAGCTTTTGTGCCCGGAGCTAAAGATCCGAACACAAGCACCGTCCCGTAGGCTGGACGGAGCGTGACCCATCGTGCAGGCCTCCGCACGGTCGGTCACGTCGCCGCAAACGTGTTACAATCGGAAAGGTAGAGTTCGAGAGGTTTCCCTGTAAATGTTTTAGCAGTCAATGGAAAGCCCTGAGTTGATTTCCTCACCTAATAGGCACGTACGTAATGTTACTATTTCGTAGTAATCCACCGTACGACTCACTTCACATTTGCACAAACACGCCTATTTATTTTATGTGTGTTGATGAGAGCAATTCATACAATTTCCGAAAGTAAACATCAAGATGTCGTTGAATTGTGATATCAAAAATTATCCTCAATGTCTGTTTCATATGCGTACTTGGTGCATAAATGATTTGCGGGAAAATGCAGGTGAATTCATCTATTGAGCGGGTACGAAAGATGTAGAGCAACATCACTTACTTGTGTGGAGGCAAACCCGCCTTCTCTATTCCTTTGGCTGATCAACCATTTCATTCCAGGTAAAGTATTCGCTACCATGTTCCTTCGGAGGTAAGTTAACAAGTTATAGGAAGTCATCTCGATGTTCAAAGAGTTTGGTAATGAAAGCCATGGATTTCTTTCATCTTTTCGGACTGGTTCACTCCACCATAGATACTCCCCATCATTTATCGCCAAACGTTGCAATAAATTGAAGGCCGTATCCTCGTATGGGTGCTTCGCCAAATTCAACGTGTAAGTGCAAAGACTCAATGCATAAACGTCAGTTATTCCATCAAGATTACTTGAGATGTAATCGAGTCCTTTATTCATCACGCCCCGATATTTCTTGTGGTATCTCTGTAGTATGTGACAACTTGGTTCAATCGACCACAATAAATAGATGATATATTCCACAAATTCGAGAACTCACTTCGATTTCAAGGAACGTGATCAGCGTGTATGCCGTCAGTGCCAAGCCTTTTGCGGCTCCACCTTGCATGTTATGATAGCTGACCATGCCTACTTCTGGGAAACTGCCATTCACTGCTTGACGTGCCGCTAACCACTGCAAAGCTTCTTCAATAACTCGATCATTTATAGTTATATGCTGAGCGGCTTGATTGAACGACTTAGCCACAAAAGCAGTGAGCCTGAAAAGAGTTGTTTATTCTTCATTGAATGGTTTTTAATTTGCCGTGTTCAATGGGTTATATACAGTTAGAAAACCCAAGAAAAACGATTTTTTGAGATTTTTTCTGAAGATACCATTCAATATATTTATGTAGGAGATTGTACACTTATAAGGGTAACTTTAAACTGTGGTTCAATATTTTACATCTGTGAAAATAATTATTTTAACTACTATTATTGTTGATCTCCGGGAGCTTCTCTGAAAAAAGACATCTTGCGGTAAGTACGATATCTCTGAGCTGGATCATCTGAAATGAAGAAACCAAAAATATATCGTTGATAATATGTATAATCCTGTGTTTGATCGTAGGTATAAGCAACATCATTTTTTTCACAAAATAGCGACTTGTTAAAGAAAATCGATTTCTGACAACAATTTTGGCTTCAAATCGTTTATGAAAAAGTCTTCATCAGAGCAGAAAACCTACGATTAAGTACTTCACAATATACTCAGAAAGCTCGTGTTGAAATTTGAGACTGATCGGTTGAGACATTTTTGAGAAATCGTGCGCACCGACTTCGAAAATTTCGTTTCATGAAGAACGCGTTCGAGGTTTCAGAAGAAGTTTACACGTGATTGATAAAAATTTCTTTAACTTACATTGAGTCGTCTATTCCAGGGTCATATAAGAAACCCTTCAATTCTTCGGCAGCTTCTAATACCTCGAGTTGGTGTTGTCTGCAGACCGTTCTTCCCGCGCGTATGCTCTCATGCGTTCTTCGATTTGAGTTAGCCAGGCGCTGTGCATCCTCTTTTTCGGTATACGAATTTTAAATAATACTTTCATTTCTCTGCTGAGCTTCATTTTCACAAAAAACCACAGGAGAAAATATAAACGAGCGCACAAGTTTACTGGTGGGCTTTGCTGCTCACACTGACTACTACTTTCTGTTCGGGAATGTTTGAGGCGTTTGTTCTGTATGGCTATCCATATTGAAAGGCAAAAACGAACTGATACATTGGGCCAGTTTATTTCGCTGAGTGATTCTTGAAACTCAACAAGTGCACATATGGGCACAATTGCAGCTAGGAACAGAGATAAGAAAAGGCGGGGGTCGCTGGTGCGCGATCCGCGACAAATGCCGCGCGCTTCTGAACAGAGCTGTAGTGACCGAAATAATTCAGATTTCGATTTCAAAATTGGACAGAATGTGGATAACAGTGTACAATTCCGGATAAGGCAGGACAAAATAATTCGATCTTTTGAAAATTCTAACTGTATATAACTCGACCTACGGACTAGTTTGAGGAGTACAAACTCGAGCTATGAAAAGCGGAAAAAGTGACCACAGTTGCGCTCAACAGCGTCAGCTGAATACGACGCCAGCGATCGTCGGAGAGAACACGCAAAATACGCGCAGCTCCGTGCCCGGATAGTGGGTAAAAAAGAAAAGCAGCTGTATGCATTGTCTCCTCTTGTTTAATTCATTTTCAGAATTCACTAGCTGTAGCACTCAGATCGCATTCAGCTAGCGTGGTCTAGTAATGCGAAAAGCGAGGTCGTTTTTAGTTTACAAGTCTGGAGTCCTTATACTACACCGTGGTTTAACCGTCTAATGTACATTTGATTGCTTTCCAGGAAAAAAATATTTCCCTTACATGGTTGGAGATGTTTACATATAACATAATTCATATGTGTACAATCCCAGACCAAGAGATAATCATCTACACTCGTTATAATTAGATAAACACGTGCCTACCGCATATATGCGGTACGTTTCTCTAAACGCTCGCAACGATTGTATTGACTCGATGATAATTATTTTAGAGTAGAAATATGGCTGCTTCTACAGATTATAGGGATGAACAATTTGTTATAGTAAAGAACTTCGAGTGCAAAATGTTTCTACTACGAATTTAGATCAGTTAACAAAAAATTTCGAATCAACTGCCTTCCAACTATCATCAAGATAAGAAGAATTCACTTATTTCAATCGAACTTTTCGAGTAGAATATTGAAGAAATCAGAAAAATAGCGTTGAAGTCACACATGCCCCAATTAACTAGATCGCGAAGCATGCTCAGAAGACGAATTTAAACTGTTGTAGCAATGAAAGACAAGAGCACCAAGAAACGAATAGTACATCTATGAGTCCGAAAGTTGTGCCTGGAACTTTCAAACAAAGTACTTCTGTATCAAGAAGTCAAATACAATATCCGGGTGACGTTACGAATGAACGCCGTCAAAATACGAGATCGCGTACAATGATACGGTCTATCCATCCACTTAAACAAGCATGTGATTGGGAGGACAGAATAATGAAACGGCCAAAGAAAGATTGTCTCATTTCTTCGGACTCTCAGAATGTTCTAGAGGTATGGTATGGCTCATAAGTTCGTTAGCATGGTAATTTTCTTTGTCAATCATTATTGATCCCCAAAGGAAGGAATCATGGTCGCACATTCAAAATCTACTTCGCAACATGAACAATTGTTAGAAATCTGTGAATTTAGGAATTATAAAGATTGGGATTTTCCAGATTTGTACCGACCCTGATAATGATGGCCATAAAACTAGGAAAACTTCAATTATGCATTGTATTCGGCTGTTTTTATAGGTCAATCATAAATGTAGGAGTCCCATTCCTAATATTCTGTTGCGTTGACAATATGGAACTCATTTTTTACCCTGGTTTTCGTCGATGCTTGTGTTTTTAGACTCAGAATCATGCGCACGCACCTTGACGCCCATGGAAACTTCGACAGCCTTTCATCGGTGCCTCTGAACATCGGATGGAGTACTTCGTGTAAAGCACGATCTGTATCTACAGCAATTCATTCGTTTCTGCGTGTGAAGCGTGTTCGTACAGTATTATTAAAAAAGCAAAACTTTTATATTGTATGCCGTCCTTCACTTCTTTAATTCTCCTTTCCTTGAAATGATGAGAGACAATCAAGAAATTGCCCCAACAAGTTACGGGCCCAGTTGCTGTGACGTTGCAAGTGGAAGGACAATCAAGAAAAAAGTGAGACCACGTGTTGAGCGGTGCAAGTCGGGAGGTGGCCATTGTGGCAACGAGAACAATTCGCGAGTTTTCGAGTACATTAAGAGTGGATAGTTTCGAGAATGCCGGACGAATTTTCGATAGACAGTGTAGCAAAGTTCGACGGACAATCTTTTCTCACATGGAATTTTTGAATAAAAACCCTGTTAGTCGGGCATGGTATCGACGGCGTGGTAATGGGTTTGAAGGTGGAAAGTCGGACGATACGGAGGCGGAATCTGCAACAAAGAGCGGTGGATTGGAAATGATGCAAAAGCGATGGTTATCTCATCTTCACTGGAGGTCGATCCGCTGAAACGGTTCCGAATGTGTGAATTTGCGAAAGTAATGTGGGGTGGACTGTCGTCCGTTTATCAGCAGAAATAAGTAACTAATCGGCTTGGTAAAGCATAGTAACTAACCCAGAAATCTCACAGATGCGCGATGAGTGTGCCCGACAACGTGGCGCAGTACATTGCAAGAGTTGCAAACCGAACTCCGCAAGAGAATTATCCAATCTCGGTGAAAACGTGTCTGAAGTAACTATCATGGCGCAAGTTTTCGGAGGGTTGACGAGGATAGTATCGGGCTGGAAAGATAAACGCTGGACAACCTGCAATAGCGGTTGATGAAAGAAGAAACCCCTTCAAATTCAGAAGATGGCGGCGCGACGGCATTGGCTATTCTAAGGAACATCAGCGAAGAGGCTGGAAACTCGAGGCATACAGGTGGCAACAGCCGTCGCGTGAAGAAAACGAAGAACAGAAAAGAGGTCGAGTGCTGCTGTTGTCAAGACAAAGAACACTATGCGAGAGACTGCCCACAATGCAAGCAAAACAAAGGTGACCGTGAAATGGGTGAAGCGTGGGATTGCGCGTTCGTGATCGTGAGTTTAAATAGTGATACCAATAGCAGACAAGTGCGCGAAAAGTAGTGAGTGGCCATCTATCGAGCAAAAAGACTAGCTATTGAAAGTTTAATCACATGAAATCTGATTTTCCGATAGCAGCGCGTCTATCACGAGACTCGGTAGAGTCTCGCGTCTAGTTATATAAAAAAAATTTTAAAAATTTTTCGCACTCGCCGCGCGACACTCTGACAGAGTCTTATATACCCGAACGGCGACTGAGTGACCGTTAAGGAAATGTATGATCGTTAATTTCTTCCGTCTCGCTATAAAAACGGAATTGTAATATTTATTGCAGGATGTGGCAAAGGAGAGCTTTAATTCAAGCCCTATTGCGATCAAATCGGTGGACGTAGAGCTGAGATATTATTATTCGAAGATTTCGATGCAAGTAATTTATACGTGTCTTCGACGAGATTGCATTTTCGTCGTCTCCGTCAGTCAGTGACGTCACTCACTGTGGCAAGAAACCTATGGGTATAAAAAGTATAGAGTGGCTTTCGCTAGGTAGAGAGAAGAGACCTACCAAGTATGGACGTAGCCAGATGGCGCTTTGGTTAGCTCTTTATTTTCACCAACTACAGTACGGTATCATACCAATCATCTGGGGTATGATTTATTGTGTCATTGTATTTTTGGTCGTAATTGTGCGTATAATTCAGAACAAGATCATTTAAGGTACGGTAAGATATTTTTTTTTATGAGATAACTGTAAGTGTTTGACAACACAGGGTTGAATTGAATGATTACTACAGTCTTTAGTTATACCGTGAGTATTCGTTATGCGGGTCAGTTGGATCGGTCCGATCCCGAATTTGGCGTTTACGGCATTGCCGTTCCGCCGTTCTTTGTTCACGCTGGTTGTCTTCTGCTTTGACAGGTAGGCAAAGCGCGCGGAGTACGATTTTATGGTTAGATTGCGGTTAGGATTTTCTGTATGAAAAAATTGTTCCGATAATCTGTCCATTATTATTAGGCGAATAAATAATATTTTTGAAACGATTTAATGCAAATCAGAAGCAACTAAAGTAGCTAGGTCACGAGAATGTCTATGGGCGAATCCTGTGAAAGAGTGTAGAGCGGGAAAAGTTGTACCAGGCAATAGAGACAATTACAGTCATTACATTAACAGAGAGTGCATTACATTCAGATTGCAAATTAATGTATTTAACCACAAACGGAAACAACTTTCAAGATTATTTACGCACGTATAATGAATTTATTACTGTTACATTTCGATGGAAATTATTAATAATCAGTGTAACTGATAACTGATGAACAAATGAAAAATTGTACTAACATAATTAATCAAATTCTACAAAAAGTAGTGATATCCCCATAAAAAGCACCTCTGGTGCAAAAACCTTTCGCCTAGTTATATAAATTTGATAGACACCCACACAAAATACATTCTTATGCCAAGAAAACATTACACACTTATTATTTTATACAAAGATTCCTTCCTCGTGAAAAACAAGATTCGAAATCAGATGCTATTGCCTAGTACCGATATCACGTTGTCTTTTTTCGAATTGACAATTGGGCTTTGCATAACACGGTATTGACAGCCTTCCTGTCCTGCCACGTAGTACCATAGATATAACGATAGAGGACTGACGCCTCCATTGGTTCGCCCAAATAACATTTTAAAAAAATAATTTAAAAAAAAAAAAAAATTTAGTGGTAGTGGTACTAGGCGGGCCTTTTCTAGATAAGTAAAATGTTACGGCGGTTGAACCATGTCAATAATCCTAATATAGTGATACGAAATATTGACCCGCCTAGTACCACCACCACCAAATTTTTTTTTTTTTTAATTATATTTTTAAATGTTATTTGGGTGAACCAATGGAGGCGTCAGTCCTCTATCGTTATATCTATGGTACTACGTGGCAGGACAGGAAGGCTGTCAATACCGTGTTATGCAAAGCCCAATTGTCAATTCGAAAAAAGACAACGTGATATCGGTACTAGGCAATAGCATCTGATTTCGAATCTTGTTTTTCACGAGGAAGGAATCTTTGTATAAAATAATAAGTGTGTAATGTTTTCTTGGCATAAGAATGTATTTTGTGTGGGTGTCTATCACATTTATATAACTAGGCGAAAGGTTTTTGCACCAGAGGTGCTTTTTATGGGGATATCACTACTTTTTGTAGAATTTGATTAATTATGTAAGTACAATTTTTTATTTGTTCATCAGTTATCAGTTACACTGATTATTAATAATTTCCATCGAAATGTAATAGTGATAAATTTATTATACGTGCGTAAATAATCTTGAAAGTTGTTTCCGTTTGTGGTTAAATACATTAATTTGCAATCTGAATGTAATGCACCCTCTGTTAATGTAATGACTGTAATTGTCTCTATTGCCTGGTACAACTTTTCCTTCTCTACACTCTTTCACAGGATTCGCCCATAGATATTCTCGTGACTTAGCTACTTTAGTTGCTTCTGATTTGCATTAAATCGTTTCAAAAATCTTATTTATTTGCCTAATAATAATGGACAGATTATCGGAACAATTTTTTCATACAGAAAATCCTAACCGCAATCTAACCATAAAATCGTACTCCGCGCGCTTTGCCTACCTTTCAAAGCAGAAGACAACCAGCGTGAACAAAGAACGGCGGAACGGCAATGCCGTAAACGCCAAATTCGGGATCGGACCGATCCAACTGACCCGCATAACGAATGCTCACGGTATAACTAAAGACTGTAGTAATCATTCAATTCAACCCTGTGTTGTTAAACACTTACAGTTATCTCATAAAAAAAAATATCTTACCGTACCTCAAATGATCTTGTTCTGAATTATACGCACAATTACGACCAAAAATACATTGACACAATAAATCATACCCCAGATGATTGGTATGATACCGTACTGTAGTTGGTGAAAATAAAGAGCTAACCAAAGCGCCATCTGGCTACGTCCATACTTGGTAGGTCTCTTCTCTCTACCTAGTGAAAGCCACTCTATACTCTTTATACCCATAGGTTTCTTGCCACAGTGAGTGTATTGTCGAAGCTCCTTCAAATGTGAAGTCACCTCGTAGTTTTTTATCAGGAAATTGACGTAAGGATAGGGGGTTCGGATTTCTTTGTAAAACAAAATGATTTGAGTTGAGCCAGTATAAATGTCTGTTTATTGGCTCGTGTGGGAAAAGCCTTGTGGCATAAAAACCCACGATGATGGACAAGTATAATTCGTACGATGTTATACTTATGCCAGTTGACGCTATTGAGTTGGGGAGAGGGCAATGGGTCCTCTCCCTGAGTTAGGGAGAGGGCAATGGGCCCTCTTCTTTTGTCGAGCGGTGGCCAATTATATGTTATAATTATGCCAGCTGATGTTGGGGAGAGGGCAATGGGCCCTCTCCTTGAGTTGGGGAGAGGGCATTGGGCCCTCTCCTTGAGTTGGGGAGAGGGCAATGGGCCCTCTCCTTTTGTTGTTTTACCTGAGAGTGCCTAGGGGCGCCTCACGGGATTTGTACACGGGTTGTTGCGTCAGAGACGGCTTAAGACTTGAACGCGTGCGCGTGGTTACCGAGCGTCGTTCACCCGACTATCCCTAACGAACTTTCGCGTTGCACTGACTTTCCTTCTCTACCCTATTCTAGTAAGCAGCCAGCGCGCTCACCCCCTCCCGCTCAAGGAAAAAGACTTGCATCTCTCTCCACGCGAGGGGTCGAACGCGGCCGTATACGGAGATCGCAACAGCTCGGACGATATCTACTACCTCTCTCTAAACAGTGAGTGACGTCACTGACTGACGGAGACGACGAAAATGCAATCTCGTCGAAGATACGTATAAATTACTTGCATCGAAACCTTCGAATAATAATATCTCAGCTCTACGTCCACCGATTTGATCGCAATAGGGCTTAAATTAAAGCTCTCCTTTGCCACATCCTGCAATAAATATTACAATTCCGTTTTTATAGCGAGACGGAAGAAATTAACGATCATAAATTTCCTTAACGGTCACTCAGTTACCGTTCGGGTATATAAGACTCTGTCAGAGTCTCGCGCGGCGAGTGCGAAATTTTTTAAAAAAATTTTTTCATATAACTAGGCGCGAGACTCTACCGAGTCTCTTGATGTATGTAACGAGACAGGGGCGACGATTACACAACACCGACGTACCCAGTCTCGTCACTAAGACAGGCGGCGCGGCACTCCGAATCACCGCAAACATGCTCGCGACTCTCGGAACCACCGCTACGGCCAGTCCCACGGACCGCCCCATCAGGCGGCTAGGCCTCGCAGGCAAAGTTACCGCTAGCAGGAGTTATAGCATAGGCGGCAGAACCTATCAGGCAGCTCGCTAGTAGCCAGTTGCTACGTTTGTCAACTCTGCCACACACGACGTAAACAAACCGCGGAACGAGATCCCGAATCGTTAGGCGCGTTCGCGTTACAATAAAGGCTTCACCTTCATTCCGTCTGCAAGCAATTTCGTAAGCATGCATATAGTGCGCAACCAGGAGGAAAAGATGTTGTTTATTCATCAAGCCTCGTATGTGGACAAGATACTAGTAGAATGTAGAATGAACTAATTATACACAGTAGGTGTACCAGCGAATCCGTATTATTAAAAATTCTAACAAATGTTACTCATCGCGAAGCGATTGGTGCATTGATGTTTTTTGCGATAGTATCGCGGCCTGATATCGTATTTTCGGTAAGTTTCTAAATGACCATACTTAGAGTCTATGCCTATAAAGTCGGCTCTAGAAAATTAGGCATAATGGATCAAAGCGGCGGAAGCGAACCGCAGCTTATAAATAAATTTTTTAGATGCGGATGATGCAAGCGATCTCGAGACCAGGAGAGCCACCATCGGCTACCTATTTAGTCTGTCAAACGTAGTGTTCTCGTGGTCGTCACAGCGACAGAAAATGGTGACCAAGAGTACGATTAAGTTCGAGTATGTGGCAGCATCGGCAGCTGCTAACGAGGCAGTTTGGCTTCGAAACCTGCTGAATGACATCGGACACCGATGTGTGGAATCGACTGTGCTGAATGTAGATAACGAAAGTGTCATAAAACTGGTGAGAAATCCAGATTCCCATCAGAGGACCAAGCACATCAATGTTCGATAACATCCTTTTTTAGAACTATCTGAAAGAAATGTAATCAGGTACGTCTATGTTTGCTCAAAATGACAACGCGCAAATTTGCTTATAAAAGCGTTGCCGAGGGTAGCTGTCAAGCGATTGTATAACTGATTGGTTTGTGTGAGTAAGTGAGTAAGCACAGGAACGGTGGAAGTGTTTGAGCGGAATGAACTTTTTTCAGAATTGATTGATGAAAATGCGAAGAATTCTCGCATGACAAAAAATTCGGCTTCCCAAGTATAGTTCGATCGATTGTCAATCGCGTGAAACGGATTTCTAACCCGAGGGGAAATTGTTGAATTTTGAGGTCCAGATAAATAGAAGTAGCCGTGTTGATTAATAGTTTATTAAAGTAAGTAAAAATGATTAAACATACAAGAGCACCCTTTTAATGACATGAGGCCCGACTCGAGGTAGAACGATGAAACAGGACAGGTGCGCTTGCGCTGCCAGTCGCTTCTCTCATACATACATACAGCGCGTGGTGGGGACACATTGGTGGGCATTGCTGGGTATACGAGCAGCTGTGCTGCTATCGAGCCATCGTTGCTAGATCATACATATGTAGATCTAGCTCTAGTGTAAAGTCACATATTTCAACAGATATGATTTTTTTTAATTACAGAATTTGTTCTAAAGAAATGCTGAAATAAACGAGTAACCCGAAAATTTGATGATGCGGCACGACGCGTCGAGGAGAACCAGAAGGTAAGGACATGAGCTCTCAGTCGTACTCTTGAAGTGCAAGCGGATATTTTCAAATTATAGGTTCAAATTAATTCTACTGACTCACCTATCAATTTTAGAAAAAAAAGTTCTATAGTTCCATAACCGCTTATTCCTTCTCCAGAATTGTTCGTCGGAACCTTATCTTTATGTTTCTCGTCGTATCGCAATATTCCAATTTTGATATTCAACCCTTTCTTTTAACCCTTTGCCATAGACCCAGGGCGGAAATTCTCACACCACTGGACCCAGGAGTTTGGAAACTATAGGAAAAATGCTAAGACTTTCATATATGCTAACATTTTTGGGCGACGAGGGACGTCTCTTGGACAAAAACCGTTGGGCTGTTTACGATAGATATCTCGGAATGGCTTTAAACAATATTCGGCACACTCATTGTATTTCACGGTGACACACGCGCTCAACACACTCCAACTAGTACGAGAGAGAGAATATCTCGCGTCCCTCATCCTCACAGTGGTGCTTCGTTCGAAAAGAAATTTAGTCCGAAAAACAACTGTTCATTCGTCTTTTCCGCGCTCATTTCTGAAGATACAAAGATTAACACTCAAATACTTTTTCACTTATTTCTTTGTGCCGCAGATATTTTGTTCACCATGTTTTCCGATCAAGTTATTAGGTGTCGAATTGAACAGCTCAACCCCCTTTTCTCAATGACTTCGGGGGTTGATTCCAAAATGCTTAGCGCCATTCGATTCAGCGGCACCAAATTAGTCTCAAACCAAGTTTCCCTATTCATAACTGAAAATGGCTACCTTCGTAGGCGCCGCACACCGTGTCATAGAATGCTTTCTGTTCGTAAACCTAATAACTCCAGTTAGGGCGGACGGAATTGAACGAAAATTGACATCACTCACGTTTCAATGACGGTCGATAATTTCTTTCCCAAAATACTGTTATTTATAGATTCAAGTCCATTAAAGTTGAATCCAAGGAAAAATATACCTAAGCATTTCCATTTTTCCGGAAAATATTTTTAAACTTGAGAAAACGTGTTTCTTGTATTTGCCGGCAAAAACTCGATCTGAATATTGGAATTTATGATAATTCGCATTTTAGTGCACGGATCTCAAATCCAATGCCCAACGGACCCACAAATTATCCTTTCTGCCAAATATTTAGTGAAATTTAGATAATATGTAATTCTTTCTTAAATGACAATTACTTTTGTGCAGGTGTACTATTTCGTTAAAAAGTCTATCATTCATTTGTATTTCTGTGAGCAGTAGTCAATTCCTAAGAAGATTATTGAGAATACAAATATTGCAAAACCCTGTTTCAGTTTTTTCGATTGTGAAGTGTAGAGCATATTACTTTTCCTCAAATGTTATGTCGTGCGACCGTTTTTCCTTCCCGCTGTGAGAAGGGGATCGCGCTGAGTACGAGCTGGTCTGAAACCAAAGGGGAAAGTGTGCAGGGGAGGGGGGGGGGGGGGGTGGCGAAGTGGAATGAAGAACGCGCAATAATGAAGTAGGAATTTAATAACACCAGATAAGGACAAAAAACAGTAAAGATGAAACAAAGGATAGAATCTATGGCAATTCAAAACCCCCTACAAGAAAACAGGGACGCAATCAAATCTAATAAAAAGAGAAGAGAAGGAGAAAGATCGGAGGGCGGGGGGTGGGGGGGGGTGGAAGGGGCATTCAAAGGGGAGCGGGTGACAGGGTGGAGGGTCGAGTTGGATGCCAGCTACGTGACGGCGTAGCACCGGTATGATCTCTCGTGTACTAGGGACACGGATTTAAAAGATCAGCAGGCAGGAAACCGTCAGCTCACGTGGGAGCGGAGGTCGGCCTCTGCGCTTTCGGCTCTACAAATTGACCTCGGCACTTCGGGGGGGGGGGGGGGGGGGGGGGGGACGATCGGGGATGGTTACCGGAAGGGGCGATTGATAAGGGAACAGGGAAGGTCGTCGGGCGGTGAAAATACAATAAGCTAACTAGCTACGCGATCGCCACTCGCCACGTCACGGGATACCGGTGATCAATATGGCTGGCTGCCCGAGGGACTGGCGGGAATAAACGTTGGACCAAAAAGTACGCTTTCGGGGCAGAATGGGGTGAATACGGGGGTAATAAGGGCGATGGGAAGGTACTCACTCAATAATACAATTCTCGGCTACTCCTAACGAATCGCACAATAATCTAAGAGTCGAGCAGTCACACCCCACTCACTCGCTGTCTCATAAATTCTCCTCTTAACCTTATCACCCTCGACCTAATGACTGTCGTACTCGAAACTGACGGGCTTTCCAGGGCTGTGATTGGTGGGTCGGGTGGCGCTGTCATCAGGGCTTTGGGATGTTTTCAGTGTCTCTCGGTGTTCGGACGGGACGGTCGGTGCCAGGGGTCGGAAACTCCATACGGGAATCGTGTTCCCTTAAATTTAGTTCATAAACAACGAAACAATATCCGACCATTGTGGACGATTTTGGGCACCCAAATCTTTTGCTGCTTGGACTACCGCTGAGTTTCACTTGTCTTTTATATTTTTGGATCAATAATCATACTTTTTTCCAGGTTTTTTGCATCATAATAGCGTATATTCTATAAGTATAACTTGTCTATACGTGTATCTAATTTTTGGATTCATTGTGTAGTTTTGATATTGTGATAATATTATAAGTAATAAGTATAATAATTAATATTACTATGGGTTAGCGTTGTATCGTACTGCAATGTTCCAGCTCCGCGAGATTGCCGAGTCATGGATTTCCTCGAAATCCTGCCATGTTCAAGTAGTGGAGAACTGCTGTAGAATCCTCGAGGACGGCAAATTTGAGCGATGAAAAATTGAAGAAGTGCCGCGTTTGTTACGTTCATTTTAGAGAAGACCAATACCATACTGACTACAGGATACAAAAATTGAAGTCATTTGTTGTTCTGTCTCAGAATATTCCACCCAACGATATTCCACAAGTGGTAAGATGTGCAGTTTCACACTATATTTCATTCCATATTCTTGTCGGATGTTTTTCAATAATCATGCTTTATCAATAATCCCATAGACCCAACCCAGTTACGTTATTGATAAACGTATTGATATTAGTCCAAACTTCGTCCCGAAATGTGTCGTTCCAGAGGTAATGAATTTAAACTTTATACTAAAAATTGGGTCATTCTTCTTTAAAACATGCTTACAAAGATTTCATTAAACAGGAGACACCACAATGTTTAGATACAACCTCTGAAACTAAAATCACACCACCCATTGTCCGGCAGATAACTAAATCAATTTGATTTTGTAAATGTTATCTCTTCTATGCCTCAACTTTGCTGATTAAGTGAATTGCTTGATTTCAGAATATTGTTAAAAAAAAAAAGCAGATGCCATCAAAAAATACTCGCAAACGCCTCCATATCCCCTGCGGAACAGCAACAAATAATACACCCCAAAATATGAAGCTCCTGAATGCAACTCTGATGTTCAAACAGAAACAAAAAAAGATGCAACGACAAGTAGCATCATATCAACGAAAATTAAGACCTGCTGAACATCTTAGACAGCAAAACAAATTTCAGAAAATGTTTTCAACTTTGACGCTGGCACAACAGGACTTCATTGAGATGCAGCTACGACTTTCGAGACTATCACCAAAAGTAAATAATATTGCATAAGCTAATTTCATTAGAGAAGCATTCAGGATAAGTGAGTAAAAAGAGGTTAATTTGACGAATAACAGTTACGAGCATTAAATTTCTAATCATATATTTATAAATAGTTTTAGTAACTATGGAACCGGAAATTTTTACAGTGAACGTATGATAAACTCTAGGTTATTTTCATTCGTGGATCGAATTATAATATGATAATGATAATTTACTGATTTACAAAAATTAAGTTGAGTGTAATTTGAATAAGTACCTGAATAATATGTAACTTTAAAAGCCTGAACAATGGTAAATCCGAAGATTTTACAGTAAAATCGAAGATTTATCAATATACGGGCAGTTAAAGTAACATATATATTATCGCCTCAGATTATGTTAACATACGTTACGACTATTGTACTCACCTCAGATTATGTCAATATACGTACAATTTCTTTGGTACAATAATATCAATAATAATAAAAATAGTCTTTTCTTTTTTAAGCAGTCCATCCATAACTGGCCACCAGTAGAATACTAAAACCAGCGACAATAATTTAAATGTACCGCTATCCGCCATCTTAGTTTTTAGTTCCCTCGATGCGTTTTTTTCTCAGAGGGCGCAATTGAAGGAACATTATTATTATACGGGAGTTTCCCTCCCCTGGTCGGTGCGTCGGCATCGGGAAGGGATCGGCAGCGGGCGAGGTTTAGCCGGAGGTCGTCAGGTGGCGACTGCTAGGTGGTTTCTGGCTAGTCAGCCGCAACGAGCTTCGGACTTGCCCGCTCCGGCGGCGTGGCGGGCTTTTGTAAAGCCGTCTTGCAGAGCAGGCTAGTTAATTCACGGACCAGCGGACTGGCATGCGGATATCGGTTGACTGACTCGGCAGGGCGTGCGGCGTGCTTTCCCGTCTCGCCCGCGCGGACCGACTCCCGGGCCTCAGGCCGTGCTCTCTCGACCGTGCTGGGTCCAAGCCTTGCCGGGATCTAACGGCGGGTGACGAGTGACGGGCGGCGGTGGCTGGTAACGACGACGGCGGCACGGACTCAGACTTCGCTATCCAGGCAGCAAACGTGAAGGGGAGGGGCGGTGGGGGGACGCGAGGCTCATTCTATGCAGCTACGGACAGCGCAGGGTTGTCGCAAGCGAGTGGCGGAGCCCGAGCCGACGATGGGGGAAGCTTGTAGCGATTTTTCGTTACAATCTTATACAAAAACTAGAGTCAGAGTCAGTTCGACTAGAATTCGGCGTTATGGATGTGATTGTCCCAACGCTAGAAGAATTGTTGGGGGTTGCTCGCATATCACTGCGGTGATATATTCTTTATCAAATACGCGTTACTTGTCAAACATTATAAGACCAGCTGAAATTCTCATTGGAATTTTCAATCCATAAGACGTTGTCCGCTGCGACGGACGAGTATAATTCAAGGAAGCTCTTATCTTACTCCGCTGCTGCGGAGAGAAGAGTCGATTGGGAGACAGTCAAGAGTACACGTGGAATCAGAGCGCGCGATTGCTCCGCGATTAATCTCCCCAGTTATCGCTATCTTATATTACGAACGCCTGCAGTCGAACAGTAGAGTAGAAGGCAGACGGTTATGATAGACGTCTTTGCTTGGTCCGTCTTATTCAAGTTCGTATCCGAGTTATAGTTTCGTTGAATAAACCTAAATTGCATTAAATACTATTTACAGTTAGTTAATAATATTAACTAACTTGGCGATCCTGATAATTGACCTTGGTTCCTTATAACAAATTGGCGATCCTGCCAGGATATAACTAAGCGACTGCTCTCAGTAGAAGTCACACTGATTATATCGATCGTCTAAACTTGGAGCCTTCTGCGACAAGTCATTTGCATCTCCATTCGAATAAAAATTTTAACAACGATACCTTGATTAATCTACGCCTCCTCGGGAATACCAATTACTCGGATTTCGCCCTCCGCGTCGGAAGTCCCAAGAATTAACTTGTCCCGAAGACATTTTGAGTTCGCGAGTGAAACAGTGCTATCGTAGTAGTAACGTCACGCACGCTCAAAATAATACAGAAGAGTTTGTGAGACACACAGCTGTCCAAAGGAAATAATATTCTCGTGGTACCGGATCCCGAAGAACGTGATAACCGGTTAGCAGATCCACGAGGAGCCGTTCTACGTAAAGAAGACTCCCAGGTCCTACGCAGTTCGAGCTTATAACCGAAGGAAGTACGCAGGATGATAATCATCGTCACTCCTCTACTCTTTCTGTTCTCCTTACTGTAAGTTGAATCATATCTCAGTACATTTTTACTATTGAAGGTAGGGAAAATAAGCACGCGCGTAAATTTCGAAGATAAAGTCGATTCACGGTACAAAGATCACTTAAATCCAAATCAAGATGAATCCTAGTAACGTCCGAGATCTTATTGATCGGTACGCTCGATTGAGGATAGAGATCCGAAAGGTAGATGCTGAATTGTTAAGAGAACACACGCCTACCGAGGTACGGATCTTAGAAGAAACAATTACAGCTCTGCTTGTGGAGCGGTCCGCGATCAGAAGGAATTTAGAAGAACGAACCGAAGCACGAGATATCATGCTAGAGCTAGAAGTCGATCCGGACGACATTAGCGATGACGTAGCCATCGACCTCCGCAGACAAAGAGGTCGCGAGCTGGCAGAACAGCACCGGACTGACGAATAGCTCAAGCACGACAGCTCGAGCAAGATCGTGCAATAGCCGAACAGATAGCCGGAGAAGAAAGGCGTATGCAGCTAGCTGAGCAAGAGCCTGTCCAACGACAACCAGAAGACATGATTCTGGGACAGTCACCGCAGCCAATCGTAGCGCTGACACCGGACCAGATCAACCTATCCGTCACCGACCCTCCTCGACGAACAGACGAAAATCAGCACGAAGCCCCGCCATCCTACCTTGAGTCGCACCGCGAATCCTATGTTGGGATGAGTGCCGAAGAAATGATCGCTAGGGTCGAATTGAGTAGACTCCAAACAAATCAAACGTTCACGCACGCACGCGAACAAATCGCCGCTTATCAGCGGATAGCCGCCCTGGCGACCGCCGATACCCAGGCCAAGGAAAGACGACTTCAAGAACTCCAACGTGAACGCGAACGCCTGGAAAATGCTGCCAAATTGACAGACCAAGAAAGACAACGCCTGGCTGAACGACTTCGCGCCACCAACGAGGAAAATACTGAGGTCGAAGTACTTCGGCGAGAACTCCTCGAAGCCAAGGCAAAGCAACAGGGGATGTTGGAAGAAATGCACCGTTTGAGATATCATGAAGCACCGTCGCTGGGTGCCGGACCGTCGATCCCACTTTTACCGCTGACCCCCGAGAAAACAAGAGATTGGGAAATCGTAACATCTGGACTCGACGTAGCTCAGAACGAATATAACCGAGCCATTAAGCTATCAGTAAAGGAATCCCAGAAGAAGGAGAGACTTCGCCGAGAAATTCAACAGCTTGACTTGATTTCGAGACAGTCGATCCGAGAGATCGAAGAACAAAGAATTTTACTCGAAGAGGCTCAGCGAAACAAACGTAGCAAAATGACCATAAAACCTGTCAAAACTATATTCAGGGAGGAAAACATCCCCCTTCCGAACCCGCTTGCGGTTCAGCTCGAGACCGTTCACCAGAAACGAAGGCAACCAGGAGCGATGACATCACTGTACGACCACGAAGCAAACTCACTCGACATAATCAACCTGCAGCAAAATCAGCTACGCAGAAACCGAGCCAACCAATGGGCGGACACGAATCATCCTCTCAAAATCGGTATGGACATCCCGAACAACGAATGGTCTGAACGATCAGGGTGGCCTCAAGATCATGGATTCCTCAGAGCGAATCCTGGAGGGCCAGGACGAGACCCCTTCCTTAACGGAGGAGGTAACGGCCCGCCTGGCGGACCACCTAACCCGCCGGAGGAACCTTACAAACCACCGTCGAGAGGGCACCCCTTTGATCAGCCCGCTGGTGGCACTATGAAAGCGACCGAGTGTCTCCTATTGGTCCCAAAACTGGAAAGATCGACACCAATACTGGACTGGATCAAGCATTTCAAATTCGCTTGCCGCTTCGTGTTTAACACCCAAAAGGCTGCATTCATCTCAATGGTTTTCGTGCAGAAGATATCCGACGAAATCACTAAACTTGCCACCGGACTAATCGAAACCGAGGAAGGTCTTGTACAGTTCGTCACCAGTCACCTTGGTTACTTACCTGGTTTCCAGATTTGCATGGATAAACTTCGTCAGGTTAAGCAAACGGGAACTATCTTAGATTTCATATCAAACTTCAACCGCGCGTTACATGCTGTTAAGGAAGCTGACCAGAGAGACCAAGCCAAAGGTTCGCTTGACCACATGCCCTTGGTCTACGACCAGGCAGTCTCGATGTTTATACACGGATGTAGAAGGGATATATTCGACTGTCTGAAGGCTTACATTAACACCTACTCGAATCTCGCAGCCGCACAGCAAGCTGCCCAAGAAATCGACGAAGCCAACATCGCTTATAACCAAGCGAACGCCGAAAGGGTGAGGTTGCCAGCCTACCCTTCGAAACAGCAGCCACGATACTATCAGTCACAACCTCAACAGTACGATGCCCTAGGTACACGCTACGGAACTCGCCAAATGCCGGTTACCGTAAATGCCGCTGTAGCAAATGCGGAGTCTACTTGTTACAACTGTGGAGGCCGAGGACATTTCGCTAGGGATTGTCAAACGCCTAGAAGAAATTTCCAATCACGGCCGTCTGAAGACCAAACTAACCTTCCGAAAGAAAATTTTCGTCAAGACAGGCCACGGCCCAAACCACCACACATATACAACCTAATCGAACAGGACGAGCCGGAAAACCAGATGATCCAAAAAAACGGGGACCAGCTAGAGGAATACCGAGAGTGTCAAACGTCGGAATCGGACGCTTGGAACGAGTCAGGATCCGTCCAGGAGGATTCACCCGAGATATCGAGTTACTAGTAGACACTGGTAGTTCACTTAATCTGATAAAGAAAAAGTGTATCCCACCAGGCTTCCCGGTGGAAAAAGCAAAAAGGAGTTTCGTCATGGGAACCAGCCGATTCGAATCGAAGGAAAAGATCAGATTGAAGTATCTTGGGGACACCAGTATTTTCTATGTATTACCTAACGATTCTATAATACCCGAAGATGGTTTCATGGGACTCGGGTTTATGAAACAGAGAGATTACAACCTGTCGAATAAACATCTCGTGTTAAAACGAAAGAATCACACCTTGATTACTGATGGAATTACGGTACCTCCTCACACAGCCGTGATGATAACGTTAGCAGTCGACGGCCCAGACCGCGAATGCTTAATCACCCCGGGTGTCCACGACAAAATCGTGAAGAACGGAGAGGAACATGTATTTGAAACATTTTACGTGAACAAAATTGAGAATGGCCATACGGAAGTAATGTTCGAAAATCCGACGGACAACGTACTGAGCTTTGACGAAAACTTGATCAGGGTTACCAATGTAAAGATAGAAGGGGGGGACACAGATAATACTTATCTCACCTCGGAACAAAAGCACAAATTTTTACTTGAAACTTCACAACTTGATCACCTCGAACCAGAGCAAAAAGAGATAATTTCCAGTATTATCTTGAAGTATCAAGATATCTTTACATCTCCAGGACAAGACTTACCCGCCGCACCACACGCGAAACACAAAATCGTACCAATCAATGATATCACGATTAACATTGGCAATTTCAAGACCGCTCACGCTCACCTTGAAGAGATAAACACTCAGGTAGCCGACTTGTCAAAGAAAGGTATCATCCGAAAATCCGAGTCACCATTCAACTCACCTGTCTGGGTCGTCCCAAAGAAGCCTGGACCTGATGGAAAGAAGAAGTGGCGCATCGTCATCGATTTTCGAAAACTGAATAAAAATACGATACTTGATGCTTATCCCATGCCTCGAATTGAGGACATTTTCGACTCACTCGGGAACGCTAAATTCTTCAGCGCTTTCGACTTAAAGGCAGGATTTCATCAAATTGCAATGGACGAAGACTCAAAGAAATACACAGGGTTTGCAACCTCAGAAGGACATTTCGAGTACGAACGAATGCCATTTGGCTTAAAAAACGCACCAGCCACGTTTCAAAGAATGATGGATCAGTGTCTAGTAGGACTCAACCACAAAATCTGTTGGGTCTACATGGACGAAATTGTCATCTTTGGAGACACCATCGAAGAACATAACCGGAACTTGGTCACTGTCTTCGAGAGATTGCGAAAAAGCGGACTAACCCTCGAGCCAGAAAAATGCAAGTATCTCCTACCGGAAGTTGAATACCTGGGACACATCATCACAGCAGCCGGAGTACAGCCAAATCCCGCGAAAATCGAAGTTGTCCGAGATTTCCCGGTACCAACTAATCCGACAGAGGTTAATTCGTTTGTAGGACTCGCTGGCTACTATCGACGGTTCATCCAGAACTTCTCCCACATCGCTCGACCTATGGTTGACCTCACAAAAAAGGGTATCGAATTCAATTGGACGGAGAAATGTCAAAAGTCATTTGATGAATTGAAACATTGTTTAACTACATCACCAACACTTCGACGCCCGGACTTCACGAAGACGTTCACACTCACTACCGATGCCTCGGATCACGGATTGGGAGCGGTGCTCTCACAAGAAGGACACCCGGTGTATTACATCTCGCGTGCCCTGAATGATGCTGAAAAGAACTACGGAACTTCCGAAAAGGAAATGCTAGCAATAGTTTGGTCGGTACAACGACTACGCCAATATCTCTTGGGATATAAGTTTTTAATCCAACCGATCATCGAGCCCTCGTCTGGATGGCCGACATCAAAGATCCCTCTTCTCGAATTCTCAGATGGAGACTCCGCCTGGAGGAATTCGACTTCGACATCCAATATAAGAAGGGTTGCGAAAACCAAGCGGCCGACGCACTATCGCGAATACCGCGCGAACCTACGGTAAACAGAGTGTGGTCGCCAAAGAAAAAACAGATACCAGCCATATGTCAAATCCTCCAACAGATCAGAACGATAGGAAAACCTACTCCTACACTGAAGGACTGGAAAACGGGTCCCCGAGTCAAACTCGACGATTTAGAAAATATCATGCAGCGAATCAACAACATAGCTCTGTGTCAAGGAAGGGTTAACGGGTTGAGGATAAAGCCTAATTACCCCCTAGACAGATCCCGGTGGATTACCCTCACGAAGCTAGGGGCCGAACCGCCATCGAAGAATAAGGATCTGATCAAAGAAAGGAAACGAAGACACGGACTGTTATTCCAATATCAGGAAGACGCCTGGAAGCAAGGACTGTACCTGCTAATCCAAGGCCACATTCAACAAGGGAAAAAGAAATTTCGAATCCTCACTTCACCGAAAGACTTCTCCATGACGCAACTTGATGCCATAGAGAAAGAACTTCGAGAACTCGCCGTCGAATTCACTGACGCAGACTTTCAGCTGTGCCGTTCGGGAATCCCCGAGCCCGAACCTGAAGAGTACAACAACCGCATACGAGAGGTGCATAACGATCAAGTAGGACACCTCGGAGTAACTAAGACCCTTGAAAAATTACAACGTCGAAACTACTGGACGAACATGGAAGATTCTGTACTTGAGTTTATAGCCAGCTGCCCTATCTGCCAACAGTACAAGACTGACAGAAATCCGCCAGTGCCATCAGCCGTCTTGATGGACACCGCTAGCGAGCCGAACGAAAAGATAGCAATTGATATCGTCGGACCGCTGACGGCGACGAGGAAGGGAAACGAATATATACTCTCCATTCAGTGTACATTGACGAAATTCGTGAGGGTGATTCCCATTCCGAACAAGAAAGCATCAACGGTTCTTACAGCCTTATTCAACGACTGGATTTGCATCTTTGGAGCACCTAGGGTAATCCTCAGTGACAATGGAAAGGAGTTTAATAACAAGCTAATGACACATTTCGGTGAAGTTATGGGGTTCGAAGGAATACGAACAACAGTTTACCACCCACAGGGGAACGGGTCTATCGAAAGAATGCACGGAGTCCTCAAGGGTTTAATCCGAACCACGTGCTCGAATAACATCACAGTTTGGGATACGAGAATGAATGCGATCGCTTTCACATACAACGATAGCTTCCACACCTCGATCCAAGACACCCCGTTCAACGTCATGTTCATTCACTCCTCAAACTACCCTAGTGCTATCGAACAGCTTGATACCTCCACGCTGCAACGAAGGTTCGATGAATTGAGCCAGAAACACTGGAATCAGCTGTACCAAGCAAGACAGCACCTGATGCTAGCGCGAGAAAAGAATCGGAAATATGTCGACAGTGCCAGACGTAACCCAATGCCCTTATACGAAGAAGGAGACTGGATCCTCGTTAGAAATAAAGCGCCATCTCATGGGCTATCAACGAAATGGCTTGGAGCCTACCAAGTACTCAGCGTAAACCATGAGAAAAACAATGTGGTTTACCGATATCTCACAAGGTTCGGTTTGCGAGTAGGTGTTGCTCACACCGGGAATACTAAACCTTTCAGGAAGCATTTCCAAGATGATAACCCAAACCACGAGAGGCCCCGGTTAATAAAGAAAATTGATCTGTCGGGAGAACAACCCCGAGTTATCCAAGGATAGGCTCGATCCGGTACTCGACTAAATAATCACGGTCATATTTCTAGATGGAGTACGGACGGGAAGACGGATCTACGACCACTGAACTCGAGCTTGCTCCAAGAAGAGATAGGCGAAGTGTATCTCTACTCCGAAACTTGGCGACTCATGTATGCTATTGACTTTTCGCAACTGTCTTCAGCATTCGAGGCACTTTCTAACCGAGTCACCGAAGCCACCGGTCTGATCACGAAGACCTACTCATCCTCTGGGATCAGCCCCAAAACCGTGAATACCTCACCGTCGACCTACGCGTTGTACGCCTTAACGATGGACGGATACTACACCTTAAGGAAGGACATGACAATTTTTGGCTCTGTATTTTACCACTCCTCGACGTCACCGCGAAGGAAAAGAGGAGTCGTCAACTTCGTTGGAACAATCCATAAGTTTCTGTGGGGAACCCCTGATGATAGTGACCTTCGTACGATAAACACCAACGTTGCCAACGTCATTAACGCTACCAACGAAATCAACCGAGTAGTAAAGGAACAGACCTATATAATGGAAAAGACAATCACTTCCATCTCAAGGAATCGGCACGAGATCGAACAACAATTCAACGAAATCGCACATGCGGTCGACAACATACACCAGGCCGTTAACAATATTACAAAAGAAATGTATTTCATCGAGCTGATGCATCGCCTTGAAACGGAAATTCGAGGATTGAACTATGTCCTGCGAACGCTGATGACGGCTCTGGAAATGGGCAAACATGGCATTGTACAACCAATCCTATTGACGCCAGGGAACCTCATTCTGGGCATGACGAAATTCGAAGACGTCCGAGGAAAACACCCTCTCCTAAGTCAGGAAATCAATTATCAGACGATAATTGATCTTTCCGAAGTATCGGTCGTTTCCCGAAACAAACAGCTGATTTACATCGTGAAAATTCCATTTTTCGACAACGAGCCCTGGAACATAGTGTTGAATACCCCTATCCCCATGGCCGTCGACGACACCTACGTAACCTTCAACCCCACGTTCGGCAAACGAATCACGAGGACGATCGGAACCAAAACTATGGTCCGGGGGTTCAACGAAGATACCATGAGATCAGCATCCAACGTCAATGTCGCTCCCTACGAAGGGATCGGGCATGAAGTTCACTCGCTTGCTCTTTGTGAGTCAGAAGCTGCCTTCCGGCAACATGAGGGCTCTGACTGTCACTTGACCGCCTTCCGCCTAAAAGACCTCGGAGTGATAAACACCAGGACAGCGCAAATCATCATTCCCCCGGAAGCAGGGAAGGACTTTCCTGTTACCATCCACTGCGGAATGGAGACCGACACGTACAGTATCTCGAAACCATCGCTATTGCAAACCACCGATAGGTGCGAAGTATTGACCACCCGTTCGAGGTTTGTTTTGCTCACGAAGTTGGAAAAATCAATCTCCGCAGAAATTACCTTCAACATTTCGCTATTCAACCTAACTTTCCCCGAAGGGTTGGCTGTCGCGACCTTCCGCCGGCAGATAAGGTTAGAGTCTCTTGATAGGTACGGCACAAGTCTTAGAGGGATGAGAGAAACCCTCGATAGTCACAGGGTTAAGTTGCTAATAAACAATTCCTGGGCTAACTTACAAGGAATTGTATTCCCGACATTGCAGGGAATCGCCTCATTACTTCTCATTGGGGGATTAGCGTTCGCTATGTGGAAATTCGGGATAATCACATTTTTGTCTCGAGTTTGTTGTAGGAAGACTACGATGAAACAGGTAAAGGCCGAGACGCAGTTAGCCAAGCTCCAGAGAACCAACCAAAAGCTGCTCTCTCGTACCTTGACATCGAGGAACGAGGACGTACCTCAGTCCACTGATGGGGGTGTCCGCTGCGACGGACGAGTATAATTCAAGGAAGCTCTTATCTTACTCCGCTGCTGCGGAGAGAAGAGTCGATTGGGAGACAGTCAAGAGTACACGTGGAATCAGAGCGCGCGATTGCTCCGCGATTAATCTCCCCAGTTATCGCTATCTTATATTACGAACGCCTGCAGTCGAACAGTAGAGTAGAAGGCAGACGGTTACGATAGACGTCTTTGCTTGGTCCGTCTTATTCAAGTTTGTATCCGAGTTATAGTTTCGTTGAATAAACCTAAATTGCATTAAATACTATTTACAGTTAGTTAATAATATTAACTAACTTGGCGATCCTGATAATTGACCTTGGTTCCTTATAACAACGTTAACGCAGTTATCAATAGTGACACTGATGAGGACCGAATCTGTGGAATTCTAAATAACATATTGTACAACTCAACAATGATTATTATTAGAATACCGAAATGAAATAAAGAATTGGTGTCACTCCTTTTCCATAATCGACGAAGCTGGAAGTTTTTCTTCCTTAAATCCTTACATTCAAACTGATAGACTTGTTAATTACCTCGTGTTTATTCTCCACATTGTGTCTGAATGTCATCTGCGAGAAATCCTTTGGATGCAAATTGATATCTTAATGGACGTTTTTCTTTAAAAAATACAAATAAATCGGATTTGTTATTGAATAATAATGAGTCATGCTAGCGTGACCTGTCTGAAAACTATTTCGAGCATGATATCTCGTTGATAGAGTGTCCCGTCTAATCTACTAAAACAACGAAATTCGATGATTTCAATCCTTTTTGATATGGCCCAGGCAAAAATTGAAAGATTGTTTCGTAATTGTGCTAGAAAATATTTTTGAAAAATGACAATTTTGCTACAAGTTGTATCGACATTTAGTCATAGGGAAATGATTTTTTCAAAAAGAAAGAATTTTGTTTCTAATAGAATCAGGTGAAGAACAAAACGGATTTTTTTTTATTCATGAATTTTGATATATTTCTGATTTTTCAGAATTTTCGCAGTTTTTTGGAAGGATTTGTACGGTTTGGAAACGATATGGATGAAGAAGACACGTTTTTTGGTCATCAAACCGGAGCAAAAGGATATAGAAATCTGTAGATTTGCATAGAGTCATCTTTTGTTATACGTAACTATAGAAAAAATTGGGGATTTGGAATTCGTTGGGGGCAGATTCTTCGGATCTATTCGGCCAGACCCTTTTTAGTTTTTCATGAAAAGTTCAATGTCATGGATTAGAATTCTGTTTTTTTTTCAAAAGAAGCCGTATAATTTTGAGACGTTTGCCAAAGTCGCAAAATTTATGGAGAATCAACTGACTCGTCCATATATCTCTATCATGTCCGCTACCAACATTTTCTTCATATTTCATTTGTTTCCTAAAGGAACAAATAGTACACCTGCTCGAAAGTAATTGTCATTTCACAAAGAATCACACGTTATCTGAATTTTACTGAATTTTTTGGTGAAAAAGTGGGTCTATTGTACGTTGGATTTGAGTTTCCTATACTGAAATGCGGCGTACGAAATCTTATTTACGTCAACTATTTCTCATAAATTATAATATTGGAATCGAATTTCTGCAGGAAAATACAAGAAATGCGTTTTTTCAAGTCGAAGCATATTTTCCGGGAAAAAGAAAATGCCTAAGTAAATTTTTTCATTGGATTCGAGTTTGATGAACTTGAATCCATAAACAACAGTGTTTTAAGCAGAAAATCAACGACGATCATTGCAACGTCAGTGGTTTCGTAGAAAAACAGCATACAGCCCCAGTTTTCCATGGTTCTTCTGGGTTTACGGAGTATATTTCGGTCTTCTCAGTTGTTTTCCCTTATCAGGCATAACTTGAACTATACTCAGTTCAATCTTTGTTCAATTCCGTCGACCCCAACTTGAGGTACCGGGTTTACGAACAGAAAAGCATTTTATGACACAGTGTGCATCATGCGCATAATCCCGCCCCGAAAACTCAACGCGGAATACCTCGAATTGATTGCTAAACAACGCACAAAAGTGAATAAAATCGCAATGGTAACCGCTTACCATAATGTCTCCCAAAATTTTCAGTTACATCCCATCTTTTTGTTGTCACTTATGACCGAGTTCACCATTCGGGCTAGTATTGACTACCGCGACCATAATTTTAGGACTGTTTTCGAATCAAACGGCATTGCACGAGAAAACCTTGGAAGATTGAGCCCGTTTTTTCAAATATTTTCTTCAGCGATTTTGAAAGACTGATCGCGAGTTGAAGTTGGAAACTCAGATATAGTGTGACAAACACAGATATCTTGATAGACGTCCCGATAGTAAATGTCTAGACAGAGCTAGGTATGTTGGATACATCAGTTCAAAATTGCGCTTATGGGAAGTGTGGGGACTGCTAGCAGGCCATCAGTATACTATCGCTGTTCTCCTACGCATAAAGTAGTTTCCCACATGTCATCAAAACTTGAACTTTCAGAGTCATTATCTCTTATTTGTTTCATTGAGAGTGTAATAAAAAATTTACGGAAATTCATGTTCGAGTAAATTTTCCGTCAATCAATTCAAGATGTCACCGAAACTGCATGTTTCGACTTGCAGCCGCCATATTTAACATACACTGCACTTTCAGGTGGGTTTCACCTATATCTTTTTTCTACACGGCCACAGTCGAGGGCTTAGCGGACGTTAAATGGAAAGTATCCAAAGTGTCCCTCTACTTATTAATTACGAACCCGGATACTCGAGGTTCACGACGACAATCTGATTCGTAAATGTTGATGATAAAATGTCGAGGGTCTATCGTTGACCAATCATGAGCATCGCATGTGCATCGCAGTTGGAAATTTTTCAATCAACGTTTGTGGCGTTCTTGACACCTCGAACGGATCGAGTTGAACTTTTCAGAGTTCTTATGCAGCGACTTACCGGTGGAAATACGGATCAACCGTTTGCTGTAATGCTATAATCATACTGAGCATTCCAAGTATACATGGTTCAGCAAGTTTCAGCAAAAATAAGTACCACAATTGGTTTATCCGTCGATGATTGTCTCGAATTTTCATTCGATACAATACACGTTGGATCAGTCGCCCTGATACGTCTGACAGAACGAAAAATGGCATTCGAACACATTTGATTGGAAGTAACGTATAAAATGATTTTATCTCTCGTCCTTTGAACAAAATGCGTTAATCTTTCAAAAGATTTTCGAACGTTACGATCGTCGAAGTATGACGCTCGGTACACTGGACTCACATGAGCCTCGAATTTCAATTTCGAAATTTTATGTCTGTTCAAGCCGAGTTGACGATTGGTCAACTTTGAATGTTCATTTGAAAAATATCAGTAACCTTGACATTTTTTCATGACCATTTTCGATTCCGATTGTCGCCAGGAACCTGGGGTTTCCGGGTTGGTAAATAGTAATAGGACACTCTGTATATGACAGATAAATAATATCGGAATTCATTTGATAGAACTTGCCATGTGCTACCACTCGGGTCAGACATTCCAAACGCGCTGAATGAACCATCCTCGTGACGATAAGTTAGTTCTTGTTGGTACCCGATTTCCATATACCGTAATGCTTTACTGTGCACTGCTTGTGTCAGTTGATTTGTGTTCTGTAAAGTTGTTCATGATAATGCTATTGACATATGCCTTGCGAACAATCATTATACGATTTTGTAAACTATCCTACCTTCAAATAATTGATTATGGCAATATTTGGTACGAAATTCACCATATTTTGTTCTCCGCATCCTAACGGCATTTTGATCATATTCACCAGGTTGGGTATACTGGGTCCAAGAATATCTCCTGAAAAATAGCAATAGCATTCGATCACAATGATATTTTGTTGGTCGGGCGTTGGAATACGTATGATCACAATACTTGCGATGATATTCTAAACAGTTGTCGTGTCCATTTCATATACACTTTCACTCGCTGGACAGAACATATTCAAAACTTATTCTATAAGTTTTCAGATTCTTACCTACAGCAGAAATTTCGATGTGTTCCGAACCACCAACCACATTTTTTGGTATTTCTATCGTAATATTAGTGTGTAATGAGTTCGTGTCTCGGAGATCAACGAACAGTGCTCTGTTCCTGTATTGAGTTTGACCTTCGGGCTGAAATGAAAAAAAAATTACTTCGCGAAGAAATTATTCGCAGAATGAATTTCAAAAGTTCTTTGAGAAAAACCTGGACGAGTAGTTTTTCTTCGACGCTATCGCTGGCGAACGGACTATTAACACTGACTTTGATGATAATTGACCCTGAATATTTTGGTACGATCATAAACGAAACGGAAGTCCGACTGTTTGCCTGAATCTTGATCTTCTTCCGTCGAAACAATTCCGGATCTGGAAAAATAGACAATGAATTTATTTATTTCTTATTTTACTTTTAACAGGAACGTGCCCAGACAAAAGTGAGTTGGAAAAAATAACAGTGGATGAATTTCAGGGTGTGATGTCGAATTGGGGGAGAATTATCGAGCTCGCAGGTATATTGGAGGAGGAGGTAAAGTCAACTAGTCCCATCGTCCTCCGTAGAATGTAAATTGGGCGCCCCCTTCCTAGCTCATCGAGTTCAGCACCATGAATTAGTGAACTTTGCTTGGTCGACCAACTTACACTCGATCATTTCAGTATAGTATCGTTCAGCTATAAAGTATATTACTCAATACAAATGACTATTGTACAGAGCAAGGTCTAAGCAGCCAGTACCTGGGTGATTGTCATGAAATCTCGAAATTATTGTCCTTTCCGTTTTTACAAAAATCTAACCAACATATGATGACAATAATTTTTTCTTCGGAAAAAACATTACTCAGGCTAACAGTGTTGGTTCTAAATGCTGTACCATATGCATATATTTAGAGAGTACAAATGTATAAGACCTTGAAAATCATTTCCTCACTATGTCCCAAACTCCAGATTGAAACACTTTCAAAATTTGAAATAAACATTTTTTCAAAAAATTTGCTCGCAAGTTTGACCAATCGATTTAGAATACGAATTTTCCAAAATCTTCTGAATTTAGGAGAAAAAGTGACGAACATGCTTGCGCAGATGATTTTTTCATGTGTCCTATGAAAAAAACCATTCTCTCACACCTTTATCGACAATCGATACGTGAACGCATTTTCAATCATTCATAGATGCTCTCATTAGTTTTTGGAAGTTAGCAGTACTGTCAATTCTTTCAAATGGTAAATTCACCTTATACGTGTTAGAATATTTGCTGCATAAAAAATGCACGAAAATTATTTGACGATCACATTTTCAGTCGTCGTTCCATCACATTGAAGAAAAAAACGGTAATTACTATATCTGAATATTAATTGCATAGTGAAGTAGGTTCTAGGAGATGGTCAAACTCAAAAAAACAGCTTTTGTGCAAGAACCTTCCGCCTAGTACATTAATTCATGGATCACTTACAAAAATACCTACCAACAAAGATTTGCATCCGTTAACAACTTGACCCCGAGAATATCAACCTTCACAAGCATTGAAATCAGATACAAATCCCGATTACCTATATAATGATAAAAGTTGAAAAAAATATTCAGAACGAAGAATTTGGAGAAACGCAATTATGAAAAAAAAAAAAATCGCGGGAGTGGTACTTGGTGAGCCAATATGAAAGTCGGAGCCAATCAGTTGAATCAGCCATTCAATTGAACGGTTAACCCGTTCATTGAATGCCTGCATTTAATTGAATGCCTGCCCGATCGTTGCCTGCACTATCATCACTCAACACTCGACTATTTGGCTTATCGTAGAGCTTATCGGAAGATAGCCCGTTGGAGACGGCTGACCTGAAACTAGCCTGATGAATGAGATTTAGTTCATTCTTTCACTCTATCACTCTATGGCTGTTACCGCACACCCATTGGTTACATATTTCAATGATAAGTAAATTATCTATGAGTTGAATTGAAGAATGACACGGTACTTTCCAAATCCGGATCCATTTCCTATCTGATATTGCAAGAGGGTCGGTGACTTGCAACAAACCCTATATACAATTGTGCCATGATTTTGTAGATGCGATTGTGTTAGGTGGATTTTGGATTATGCATCACATAACCTCACGCATCATAATTAAATATGAATATCGGCTGTCACATCGAACGACCCGTAGGCTATGTAATAGCCCAGGGGATCCAGACACGGAAAACTACTGAGTGGAAGAGCACGACAGCGGAGAACACGGTGCCGGAGACCTGGACACCAGAAACCATGCTGCGAAGCGCCCAAACATGTAAAAATACGGGGCAATCGATCTAAACACCAAAAGATACAGAGCCTAAGACCTGTCCACCGGAGACCACGCTGCGAGAGTTTCAGAACCGAGAAACTACGGAACGGACAACCGGGACATCGAAAAAACTAAGCCGGTGAGCTGAATGACAGGAACCTTGCTGCGTGGAATCCAGACACGAAGAACTATGGAACGGATGACCTGGACACCGAAAAGTACGACGTCAAAGACCTAGACATCAAAAACGATGCTGCGAAGGCTAAGGACTCAACAATGAAAGGAGCGATGGATCCGGACTCTGGAAAATACGGAGCAGGGGACCTGGACACGAGGAACCCTGCTGCGGAGGATACAGACACAAAAATAATGGAGCGGACTTCCTGTACGCCGATATACACGGTGCCTGAAATCTGCATACCAAAAACCACGCTGCAAGGGATCCAGAAAGAAAAAACTATGAAACCGACGACCTGGATACTGAGAGATTCAAATTCGTTAACTTGGATAGCTGAAACCACGATGCGAGGGTTCTGGACATGAAAAACTGCACAACGGACGACCTGACTACCGAAAGATACGGAGACGGTGACACGAGAACCAGGACACGCGCTGCGAAAGATTCACACACCAAAACCCACAATGACTACGACCTGGAAGCTGAGAAATACGAAGACGGAGACCTGGACACCAGAAAACATGAAGCGAGGATTCCGGACATGAAAAACTACAGAACGGACGATCTGGAAGAGGGAAATACGAAACCGGTGACCTAGATAACAGAAAATACGCTGCGAGAGATCAATAAACGAGAAACTAGAGAGCGGACGACCGGGACACCAAAAAGAACGGATCCGGCACACAAAGTCGAGGAACCACGCTGCGAGGATTCTGGACACAGAAAGCAATGAAACAAACAACCTGAACACCGGAAAATACAAAACTGGAGACCTGGACACCAGATGCCACGTTGCGAGGGATCCAGAGACGAGAAGTGCGGAGAGGACGACATGAGCATTAAAAAAAAATGGAGCTGCAGAGTTCGAAACTAAAAATACAAAGCTATTGATCTGGATGGCAAGTACCACGCTGCAAGGGTTTCAAACACAAGAAACTACGGAGTGGACGAGCTGAACGCTGAAAATCACGGACCCGTGGACCTGGATATCAGGAAACACGCGGTAACGTTTCCGGACACGAGAAACTTCGGAACGGACAACTTGGACACCAAATGATACGAAGACGGTGACCTGAAACCCAGGACACACACTGCGAAGATTTCAGACACGAAAACCTACAAAGCGTACGACCTGGACACTGAAAAATACGATGACAGGGATCTGGACACCAGGAACCATGCTACGAGGATTCCAGATATAAAAATCTGCAGAGCGGACCATTTGGACACCAAATAATACGAAGCTTGTGACCTGTATACCAGGAACCACGCTACGCGAGTTTCAGACACAAAAAACTGCAGAGCGGACAACGTGGACACCCAAAAATACGGAGTCAACGAGTTGGACACCAAGAACCACGCTGCGAGGATTCAGACTTGAAAAGCTCCTGAGCGGACGACCTGGATGCCGAAAAATACAGACTCGGGGATCTGGACACCAGGAAACACGCTGTAAGAGACTTCGATTGACCCACAGGTCATAAAATCGCCTAAGTTCTCCAGAATAGATAAAATCACGGCGTCGTCTGATGGTTGACGGATCGCGCTAAGATACGTAGCCAAGCGTAGTTTCTCTTCTATAATTTGTATCCGCATAGGGATCAAGCGAAATTTGGAGTAAACTAACTTCATGTGCCTTTAGGTGCACAAGGAGACCAAATCATTCCATGCGGAAATGCGATTCTTGACAGATGCTAAATCTTTCAATAATCATATCTCGGCACTCCGGACACCGGTTTAATTGATCTGGGGCTTGAATGGAAGCTGTTCGGATCTAGATTGTAGAATAGAGTTGTTCATGTACGGGTAATATCGCGAAAACCAAAGAATAACGGAGATCATTGTTTTCGATGTTGGTTAGAGCGGCTCTAGTGCGGGTATATAGACTCGGCGGTCTCGCACGGCGTACTTCTAATGTACTTGGCGCGAGATTGTGAAGGGCCGACCGCAATGATCTGTCGATCTGGCGCCCGTTGGCTTTGGGTGACACCACTCTAAGACTCTGCGCCGCCGTGTGGGCCGTTAATGAGTCCCTCCTCACCCCGTGGCAAAGGGCCGAGACCGTGGCGAGTTTTATACTCCCGCGCCTCGACTTTTGCCCGCGGGAATCACATGTGGAGAAAGGTCCGCTGAAAGCAGCCGATAAGTATCTCAAGGCCATTGCAAAGTCCTGGCTCAACCTCCCGCAGGGGGCAAGCGAAGAGGTAGTGTTTCTCCCGCTCAATAGGGGGGGGGGAGGGGGGGGGGGGGGAGGGGGATTAGGACTACTGCCGTTGACGGACCTCGCCAACGCCCTGAACATTGCGCACGCCTTCCACCTGTTGACGGTCGGCGACGACGTGATCCGGGAGCTGGCGTGGTTATCTCTGCGGAAGGCTGTAGCCAGGAAAATCGGTAAGGATCCATCAAACAGCGACCTGGCGACTTACCTCTCCGGTTCGCTGAAAGGCGAGTTCGCCAGAGACGGGGGGGGGGGGGGGGGGGGGCATTCGTCACCGTGGGCGAGGGTTTGGAATGCGGCGCGGAGGAACCAAGAGCGACTCGGAATCCGTTGGAGATGGTGCGAGGAGAGAACGGAGCTTGGCTTGGAGCTCAGGGGCTCGGGCGGGCGGCCGACTATCGTACCACCTACGGCACGAAAACAAATAATGCGCGGGGTGCGGGGGGCGGCGGCAGAATTTTACAAGCAGAGGCTCAGCCACAAACCGGACCAGGGAAAGGTATTCGGGGTGTCGTCGAAATCGAGGGTGTCCAACCAGTTCCTTCGCGGCGGCAGCTTCACCCGCTTCGCCAATTGGCGCTTTATTCACCGCGCTCGCCTCGAGGTATTGCCCCTCAACGAAGCAAGACGCTAGGGTGACGGTGATAAGCACTGCCGAAGATGCGGGGATGCACTCGAGTCCCTCTCCCACGTCCACTGCCACTGCCGCCCGCACTCCGCCGCATGGCAGTTGCGATACGACGCCGTGGTCGGCCGTATCGCACGGGCGTGCCGGCTCCCGGGGGACCTGAGGACCAACCGGAGACTCAAGGGCGTAGACGGCAGGCTGGGGGCTCTCCACCTCAACATTGTGGTCAGGCACGAGCCCTCCAAGAGCATCGTCATCGTCGATGTGACACCGGCTCGTTGTGTCGGAAACAATCCGGTGGGGTCAGGATATGTACGTGGAGCACGTATCGCGCGCCCGCCAGTACACGGCTGCCCCAACGGAAAGCGGCTCGAGCCCGGACGATAATAGCAACGACAGGTCGCGAACAACAACGCCTCCCTCGGCCCAAGACGACTCGCGAGAGAAATAAATCGACTAGGGACCGGCAAGGTCCTCATAACATTCCAAAGACATAGTGATAGGCGCGGTCCAGGGCTTGACTCGACGCGACACCCCACCACATCATTTCATATCATCACCACAATTCACCAATCATCAACTGCCAGGCCCTGGAACCGAATAATAATGACTAAAGTCGAATATGAGTAATTTTTATACAAGACGATCAGCGATTTTAACACATTGACTGCCCCTGAGGTGAAAAAACTCATTATTCTTAAGCCCTCGCCTAAGAAGGGAATCAACTGTATCGGCCCCCGGGTACAATCTGTAAGCCCGGGGGACCATGCTCTGAAATAATATATGAACGACCATTATATTATTCATTGTAAGACTAAATAGGCGAATACAAAGATTAAAAAACAGCGTTCTCAAATCTCTATATGAGATTCCAAAAATCTCTAAGGGAGTAATAGTTATTTTCGTTCCATGGGCGAAAGCCGGCGTCATCCGGCATTATTTGCTATTTGTAATGCTATTTGGTATAATGTATTTGCTATTTGGAATGTATTTGCTATTGTAATTACATCTGTTTTCAATTTCTTTTGCGGAACATTCAGCATCATTTATATTAACGGAATTTTTAATAGGTTCAGCAAGGTGGTTTGCCATTTTCCTCTTCATTGCCGCAGATGTATCTATATAGCCTTCTGCGACATTTAGTGATTCGCATCCAAATTGTCTTTTTAAGTTTGTTATGTCACCACCGGCATTTCTGAACATCATTGCTGCAGAATGTCAAAAACTATGGCCAGTATACTTTTCTGGATTGGGCGAGCCTAACCATGCAGCAATTGTTTCGGGAACTTTCGCCATCGTATTTTACCAATGGGTTGTTTTGTACATTTTCCCTTTCCATACGTGAGGAAAAGTCGATCGGTTTTCGTATTTGGTGGTCCGAGGTGCATGTATTTAGTAATTTCCTCACTGTACTCTGTGTTGACAGCGAAGTTTCTAGTAGTGTGAGTCTTGGTATTCGGTAATTCGATGTAGTAAATAGAGCCTTCGCGTCTTATGTTATTAATAGTAAGTTCAGTTAACTCGATACGTCAGCAGCCACCCGTAATTCCAATAATGATAGCTACCTGTAAAAACTGCAGAAGCCATGTTGCGTAAATTATTCAAGTGAATCATGATACGCAATTATAATATATTGGATGACATACCTTATTGGCAAGAAATTCTGAATCAGGAAATTTCAGACTTCTTCACTTTGTAACCAACATTCTTGTTCTTTATTAATGTTATTAGATTACACAATTTTGAAAAATCTATTTATTTTCCAGTCCTCAATAAAGCTTTAAGCATTGGAAACTTTGACCATAAATAATTGAAAGCTAGTTTTGTAGAAAAGTGTCGAAAATATGCCAATAGAACAACTTCACAGCAGTTATTAGTTTCTTTCGCAGCCATCCAGTTTGTAAGAGCTTCATAGGCTTTGACATATAAAGCTCTAGATACTTCAGAAATTGCTTCTTTCATCGCTGCATTGGCTTATGCGATTAACTCAGGAGGAATCACGTTATTATTACTGGTACTGGCCATATTGGAGTCTTATTTCATATTTAAACACACAGTGAACGTCAAAGCTGTACTGTACTTTATTGTGATCGCATGCCTTTCCAAATGTACGGGTTCCTACAGAGAACGCGGATACGCACGACTGTGCGCACTGTTGGTACGCGCGTATATTATCGTATACTTCTAACTTCTGACTTCTCGTGAATTTTCAGAACTAAGGGCGTGAAATGCAACCTTAGGCCCGCCATTCGAGCGTACAACTGTACTTTACGCCCGCAATGATAAAGGGTATTTTTGTTACCTATCCATTCATAGCTTATTGTTTGAAACACGTTTATCCTGGGGACCACTGTATCATCAAAATCTAGTGACACAAGTACCACAAGATTGGGAGTTCCGTTTCCGGTGTGAGAGTGAGCGAGTGAAAGAATTTGACGTGTGGGAAAAAGTGCGAATATTGGAAGGAAAGAGGAGGGGAAAGAAAGCAGGAAAGGCGGGGAGCCGGGAGGGAGAGTGAGGAGAGAGAACAGGTAGAACGGCAGGTGAGGAGAGAGAGAAGAGAAGGTGGGAACAGATAAAGAAGGTGAGGCAGGGAGATTGAGGTTAGGAGCGACGCGGGAGTGGGGGGCGCGGGAGAAGAGAAGCGTAGGCGCGAGAGTAGACCGACGAGAGCGCCGTACACGGCCAGCGGGGAGAAAGAGAAGTACGAGAGAGTCGACGCAGGTAGCGATTAGACGGTTGGTATGAGTGAGAGGAAAGGAGAGGAGGGGGAGAAGAAGAGGGGGAGAAAGACGAACGTGGAGAGGTTAACGAGGGCCAGGAGCGAGAGTCGGGAAAGGATAGGAGGAATTAGGGAAATGTGGAGACGGAAAAAGGAGAGGGAAGAGGAGGAGCAAGAGAGAGCTTTCCAAAGGGGCGGGAATGTGACAAGGTCACCGGAAAAGAGAGAGGAGGAGGGGGTGTGCGAGGCGATGAGGAGACTAGGGGAGGAGATAAGAAAGCAGGTAAGGGAGGAATTGAGGGAGGAGATGAGAGAAGAGATGAGGAAGGAGAGGCAGGAGTGGAAGAGTGCAGAGGAGGTGAGAGAGCAGGAGTGGAGGGCAGAGGTACAGAAGCTGAGAGAGGAGATGAGAAAAATGAAGGAGGGATGGAAGAAAGAGAAAGAGGAATGGGAGAAGGGAAGAGAAGGCAGAACAGGTGAGAGGAGGAGCGGGATGGAGGGGGAGGGGGAGGCCGATGGAAGGTTTAGGAGAACGGAGGTGGAAGAGGAGAGAGACGGAGAGGAGGAGGAAGGGTGGACCATGGGGAGAGGGCGAGAAAGGGGGATAGAAAGGAAAGTGAAGGAGATGGAGGAAAGAATAGAACGAAATGAGAGAGAGGAGAGAAGGAAAAATGTAATAATCAAGAGGGTAAAGACGAGAGGCACGGCAAGGGAGACAGCAGAAGAAGTGCTGGAGAGAATAGGGGCGGAAGTGAGGATAGTGGGAGTGAAAGAGATAGGTAGAAGAAGAGCAGAAGGGGAGGAAACGATGCTAGAAGTGAAGCTAGAGGATGAGGAAGCGAAGAGAGAGGTTATGAACAAAAAAAGGAACCTCCAGGGGAGGAATGAATGGATAGGGGATGACTGGACATGGAAGGAAAGGAGAATGCAGTGGATGCTAAAGAGGAAAGCGGTAGAGGAGATGAAGAAAGGAAGAAGAGTGAGGGTAAGGTACGGGAGGATAATTGTGAATGGAAGCTCATGGATCTGGGACGAGGAGAGAGAGATGCTCAGGAAGGGATGGGAAAGGGAGGAGGGGAGGGGGGCAGAAGCAGAACAGAGAGAAGAAGAAGGGGAGAATAGGAAGGAAAAAAACTAGGAAGGCAGGGCAGGGAGAAGGTGCGGGATGGGAGCTGGAAGATCGGCTTTTGGAACGTGGCAGGGGTGTTGAACAAAGATAAAGAATTCTGGAGGGAGATAGGGAAGTGGGAGGTGATCGTAATGATTGAAACATGGCTGGAAGAGAAAAACTGGTACAAGGTCAAGAACAGACTGCCAAAGGGGTACAGCTGGACGAGACAGGATGCGAAGAGGAGGAGCAGGAAAGGAAGAGGGATAGGCGGGATGGTAATAGGGGTGAGGGAGGAGATGGCGGAGGGGATACAAGAAAAGGAGCAGAACGAGGAAGAAGGTCTGATGATGAGGACAATCAAAGCAGAAAAAGAGGAGTGGACGGTGGTAGCAGTATACGTAAATGGAGACTTGGAAAGGAAGCTAGAAAGTATGAGGGGAAGGATGGAGAGACAGGGACAGGGAGGAAAAGTGATTATAGGGGGGGATTTCAACGCAAGGACGGGGAACAGGGGAGGAAGAGTGGAAGGTATAGAAGAGGAGGAAGAGGGTGGGAGGAGATCAAAGGACAAGAAGGTAAACAGAGAGGGGATGATATTGACGAGAATGCTAGGAGAGGTAGGTTGGGAAATAATGAACGGCAACATAAAGGGTGATGAGCAGGGAGAATATACCTTCACTGGAGGAAAGGCGAGTACGGTAATAGACTACGTGCTGGGAGACGAGGAAACAAGGGAAGGGATAGAGAGAGTGGAGGTAGGAGATAGAATAGAGTCGGACCATCACCCATTGATAGTGACAATGAAAAGAGGAAGGTTGGGGAAAGAGAAAGGAAGGAAGAAGAGGAGAGGAGCGGGGAACGGCAAATGGTCGGAGGCGATGATAGAAGAGTACAGGAAAGGAGTTGGAAGAATGAGAGTAGAGGGGGAAGGGGTTCAGGAGGCATGGAAAGAGACCACGGATAAGATAAGGGAAGTGATAAAGGAAAGCGAGAAAAAAGGGGGAAGGCAGGAGGTAAAGAGAAGGGAAGGGTGGTGGGACGAGGAATGTAAAGAAAAGAAGGAGGAGGCCAGAAGGGAGCTGAGGAGATGGAGAAGAGGCGAAGGAGACAAGGAAGGATACAGGGGAAAAAAGAGGGAATATCAACGGATGTGCGAGAGGAAAAGGGAGGAGGAAAGAGAAAGGGCGGTGAAGGAGATCGAAGAGGCAAGAACAGAGCAGAAGGTGTGGGAAATAGTGAACAGGGGGAGGAGAAGGAGGAAAAGGATGAATGAGGGAATAGGAGAAGAGGAATGGAAAGAGTACTTTACAAATCTACTGGGAGGAGCGGAGAAAAAGGTAACATGGGGGAAGGAAAGAAGGGAAAGAGAAGGGGAAGAAGAGGAAATAAGTAAGGCAGAAGTAAGGAGGGCAGTGGGGAAGCTGAAGGCGGAGAAGGCAACGGGAATAGACGGGATACCGAACGAAGCATGGAAGTATGGAGGGGAAGCGGGGATAGTGATAGCATGGGAAATTTGCAGGAGAGTGTGGAGAGGAGAGGGCTGGCCACAGGAATGGAAAGAGGGAATAATAGCGCCGATAGTAAAAAAGGGAGAAGGAGAGAAAGTGGAGGAGTATAGAGGAGTGACGCTAATGCCGACGATATATAAAATATATGCAATGGTACTAGTGAACAGACTAGAGCAAGAGGTCGAGAGAGAGAAGATGATCCCACCGAACCAAACGGGTTTCAGGAAGGGTGTAGGAACAATGGACAACATCTACGTGCTGAACCACGTAGTGGGAAGGCAGGTGAACGAAGAAAAAGGGAAATTGGTAGCGCTCTTCGTAGACCTGAAAGCGGCGTTTGATTCGGTGGACAGGAAGGTGTTGCTTCAAGCGATGGAGGAGAGAGGGGTCAGGAAGGGATTAAGGGAAAGGGTGGAGGAAGTACTGAGGGAAACGATAAGCAGAGTGAGAGCAGGGGGGGAGTTGGGAGAGGGTTTCTGGACGGCAAGGGGAGTGAGGCAGGGATGCCCATTGAGTCCGCTGCTTTTCAACCTGCTAACGGCTGACTTGGAAGAGGAGATGAGGAGAGGGAGATGGGGAGGGGTAGAAGTGAGAGGGAGGAGGATATGCACGTTAGCATATGCGGACGACGTGGTGGTGCTGGCAAAAGGGGAAGAGGAGATGAAAAGTATGATAAGGAGAATGGAAGAATACTGGGATAGGAAGAAGCTGGAAGTGAACGTGGCGAAGACCAAGCTGATAAGGTTCAGGAAAGGAGGGGGAAGGAATAAGGAGATAGACTGGAGATGGAGAGGGAGGAAAATAGAGGAGGTGAAGGAATTTAGATACTTAGGATATGTGTTCAGGAAAAACGGAGGGCAAGAAGCGCACTTAAGGGAAAGGGTAAGGAAGGCAGGAGCAGTGATGAGGCAGGCTTGGGGAATAGGAAAGAGGAAATTTGGGAAGGATTGGAAGAGAAGGATGTGGCTCTTCGACACGCTGGTGTGGACGGTGATGAGTTACGGAGCAGAAATATGGGGTTGGGAGGAAAGAAAGGAGATAGAGGGGGTGCAGGAGAGATATATCAGATGGACGTTAGGAGTGGATTGGGGAACGCCGGGATATATGGTGAGGGAGGAAGTGAAGAGAGACAAGATCAGGACAAGGGCGGCGAAGAGAGCATGGAATTACGAAGAGAAGCTGAGAAGTGGAAAAGGGAGCGAAATAGCGAGAGAGTGCCTGGAGGAGGTAGAAGAGAGGGAGAGGAGAGGGGAGGAAAGGAAATCCAAATGGGAAGAGGAGAGGAGAAGATTTAGGGACAAGTTCGGACAGGAAGGGAGAAGCAGGGAAAGAGAGAACTGGGAAGAGGTAGAGAAAGAGGACAGGAGACAGCAGGAAGGGGAAAGGATGGAGGAGATACAAGGATCGAGGTACAACAGGTGGTACAAAGAGATAAGAGTAGAAGGAGTCCCGGAGTACCTAGGAGGAAAGTGGAGCGAGGAAAGGAAGAGAAGAGTAGCGAGGTACAGACTGGGAAATGAGATGAGAGAGGGCAGGTACTGGGAAGAGGAAGAGGACAGGAGGTGTAGATTGTGCGGGATAGAAGAGGAGACGTGGGGTCACACGCTAGAGGTGTGCGGTAGGGAGGCAGAGGAAGAGGAGGAGAAAGGAGTAGCAGAGAGGGTGAGAGAGATTTTGGACGGAGCAGGCAAGGGAGAGGAATGGATGAAAGAGATGGAGAAACGAAGGAAAGAAAGAGGGTGGTATGGCAGAAGTGGAATGGGATGAATGAAACGGAAACGGAAGTCGGAGAGGAGGGAGTAGGAATGAGAATGCGTAACTAGGCTAACTAGGTTAAGAGACTAGGATAAGGAAAGAGGAAGAGAAGGAAGTGCCGGTAACCCTTCGGGGAGGCCGTAAATATATACATACATACCACAAGATTGACAAAAAAAAGTTCAAATTGATTCAAATATTTTCTATCAAATCATTATCACTTAAATTCTGCATTCCATGAGAAGTACCCTCCTATTATCACGAACAGACTGCCGCAGATGTGGATTGAGTTAAGGGCGCCCACTTTGCGTGCTTATAGTGTGGGTAGGCATCAACCAGACTCTATGACTGCACGTGCGAACTCGACTTCGTTTTTGAGAAATCGCCGGTCAAATTTGGAGAGGGCACTCACGTACCGTAGAGTTCGTACGAGAACGCAACGAGGCGAGTAGCCCAGCGGCAAGCGAGCAACACTCATGTTCGAAAGGCTCATGCAAGGCTCGGGTTCGTGTCCCCCATCAATGCTATTGTTTTTCCATTCCTTTCAAATTATTGCTGGGATCTGATACTCATAATCAAAAGGTCGCGAGGGAATAAAAAAAATTCTAGCGTCTTATAATTCTTTCAATGTTTCAAAATCAATGAGCTGTAATGAAAACTTTGGCCTACAATAATCCACCCACCTATCTGAAAATTGAAAAATCTGATAAATCATTTTCATGAAAATACTCAGAAACATGTGAGCAAAATTTTTCGGAAGGCTCATTAGAAGTTTATACCTGTCGGATTATCGGGGCGTTAAGGCGCCAAAACCCGAAGACGGTCTGCGACCGTTGGCTTTTTTCTGTCCATCAATAAAACATGGTCTTAATCCCTATATTTTTGGGTAGTTTTGTAGGATAAAACCCCATCCCATCGGAAGAGATACCAAAAAATTTCCAAAAATTAGAAACAAATGAATTACAAATGATTGATTCGATTTTTTTCAAAGATAACAAAAAATTTTTGAAAAATTAATAGTTGATATGTTAAGTGTGGTCAATAAAGACGCCAGAATTTTTTTTTCATTACCTCGCGATTTTCTGAGTATGAGTTATGAATTTCAACAATAATTCGAATTCTTTTCTCAAAAAAATACCACCGATGGAACACGAAACCAAGCCTTTCGCGAGCCTTCCGAACATGAATTTTGTCTTACCGCTGGGCTACTCGCTTTGTTGCGTTCTCCTACAAACGCTGCGGTTCGCTAGCGGGCTCTCCAACTTTGACCGGAGATTTCTCAAAACCGAAGCCGACTTGGCACCTGCCATTTTGGGGTCTGGTTGATACTTACCCAAGCTATAAGCATGCGGGGTGGGAGCCCGTAACTCGATGCACCTCTAGGACGGTCTCCTCGTTAGAGTTAGTCGTGATTGAAATACGTTTCTTGACTTCGTGTCGACTTACAATCAGTGCCGCGTTTGATACCGCGCGGCGTTCGATGAAGGATTTCACTCCACTAAAACAGTTGAATACCACATTCGTACTCACCGACGGTGAAAGCTTCAAGGAATACAAGGAAAATTATCGCAATGAAATAATGGAAATGCACACCAATTATTGCGATATAATCTGTCAAGTTTCCGACTACTGGGTATTAGCCGACTACCGGTGCCGTTACCATACTCAAAAAAATGTTGGCTCTTATTAGTAACAGAATTTTCAGTATTTCTGATGTGCAAGTTTTTATCACGTCTCAGTGAAACTTTTCTCAGAGATCGTTTTTTTCTCAAAAGGATTGTAATACTATTCGGAGTAACAGAGTTTATAAGGACTCTGATATCGCTTTCTATTAATAATACAAAGTTTCACTTCACTGGAAAACCATTTTGGAAAGTTTTTTACTCCAACCAGTGACTGATGAATATTATGTGCAACAGAATCTACTATCTCGAATTCCGCACATTCGATCGCGGATTCCGCATTGGCACAGCGAAAATTTGCAACGTCAAATGCCTTTGTGGGATTGAATTTATAGAAAATTGATACTTCAAGTTTCTTATTCTCCATTCAGTAAATCAAATTTTATCTTGCGAAATAATTCGGTCCATTATGTGCAAATTGCTATTCTTATGTAACTTACTTAGAGTGGATTGAGCCTCATTGGATATCTCCGCAAAATCAAATTGACCAGCGTTTTCCAGTATAACTTCGGCACCCAAATCTTGATCCAAGGAACTGCGAACCACGATTGGAACAGCAACGGCTTCCCCTCGGATGACGGAGTATGGAAGGTCCAGAGACACAAAAAACGATTGGGATGCTTCCAACTGAAAATGAAGAAAACGTGAATTTTCTATCATCACTCGTCTGCAAGAATTTCAGAATAACGAATCTCACCTTTCTTGGCATGGTCATCAAACCAAAGCCATTAATTTGATCGATGGAGAACCCCGTGAGCAGCCATGAAGTTATAGTGTCAGGAACTGATTGCACGAGGTCTATCCGGCCGTCGGATCTGTTGCATCGCAATGTAAGGTGAGCATTTCAAAGTTGGTAAAGCAAGAATACTGATAATTGAATGAGTGAGAGGTCAGTCTGCCGAAATATCCGAAACGAGACAGAACCGACATAATTCAGTAACATTTATTTCACTTGTCAAATGATTTAATTGAGAATCGTTCGAAGAATTTCAGTTTTGCTCTAAATATTTTTTATGGTAATAGGAAATAATTCAGAAACCGGTGTATGCTTATCTATCTTCCGTTCATAATTTTGAAACAATCGACGATGCATTGGAAAGACATTACTTTGTTTGAGTAAAGCACGCAACAAATAAAATGATATTCGTGGTGTACCAACACTGATTCGTGAGATCTGAAAATGGGACGGCGGAGTGACTGATTTCACAGCTATGGAAGAAAAAATGTACTTTCTGACCTGGGAGTCTGACTATGTTGACTCCATGTTTGTCATGACTCTTGCCATTACTTTGAGGAACCCGTCATTCGAGCTATTAAACGCATATAACTCCAATAATGAAACTGTGAGCGGGAAAAGAATGAACAATAAGAATAATATAACGTGCCTTCTATCCGCAAGTTTACCAAACAGCGCTTTGAGACCGTGAGCTAGCAAGAAAAAACACGTACCATAAGCTCATCCCTGAAACTTTCTCGAGAAGTTAACTAGTTTTATGAATAACAGGGCTGTGCAAGTATGACAGCCGTGGGCGCCGGCGTTGTGCTGCGCAATTTTTCAAGTATTTCAAAAACAACTGCGCCCTTGGGGAATGAGTACAAGGCTTATTCTTGTTTTATATTGTCCAATAGATATCTAAACTATGGAAGAGCCGTATGTCATACCGTCCGCCAGATTCAATTAAATCTGTCATTTTTTATACCGTCCTGTATTATGCGTTCAATATTCATTTTTTGCCCAAAAGATGGGAGAAAAATCTGTTATTACCGATTACGACCATGCCATACTGTTTCGGTGTCCCTAAATACCCGCCATACTTCTTCAAAGCCAAACTTCAATCTGGGACCTGACTATGTTTGTCTTATCGCGATGATATCACCTTCCCGATCAGCGAAAGCTTCCTTTCTTTTCGCGTCGTAATTTTTCTTGTTGCGGCGCTGAATAAGCTTGTGCGTGACAATACCAATCTTTTAGTTTTATTCAAGCAAGCTGAAATGAATTTGAGGTACATATACATCGATCATGTGAATAACGATATGCCTTACACACTATTCAAAGATTTGTGTTCAACATGCTGGAACAGTGATGAGTACGGATTTGTCGTTATCCATAAGGATAGTGAGATGAATGACGGTCGGTATGGGAAAAAGTTTCATAGTTTCGTGAGTCTGAACAAGTAATAAATACTATCTGTTCATTGCAGTGAAGTTAGTAGCGTTTCTAATACGACTTCTTAAATATGTATGGCACGAAAATTCATGAGAAAAAGAAAGTCTTGCTACAGATTGCTAAAGCAAGTGCTGCAATTCGACGGAAACATCGAATAATACCGTCAATGAAAGATGAAATCGAGCATACCAGTCCACCAACGGAGGAGCTGAATCCTTCAAAGTAAAAATCGAACCAATGAGAGCTGAAATCGAGCAGTCAAGAAATGACAAAGAGGTCTATATAACAGGAGACGAGGAAAAGGAAGATGAAGCGAACGCTTCTATAGTATCAAACGTTGCAAAACCTGATATCAAATTTCCGGATGCGTATCTTGAAATGTTACAGAATGAAAGTAATGAAAATGATCCGAATAATAGCTACGGTATACGCAAACTCGCTGACGATAAGTTAAAGATTGGCAATTCATCGATAAGCTTCGAAAGAGATCATATTCGTATCGGTGATGTGCACTATCCGAATACCAGAGGCTTATTCGAATTGTTGTTCGAAAAGAAACCCAATGAGAACTATCTTACTTCGCGTAATATGAAAAATTATAGAAAAATTGTTAAAGCTACAAATGCGCATCGGAAATACTATAAAGCCGATACAGCCATCCGTGACACGCACAATCACAAGTATAACGGTTTCATCATGCAAATCTTCTCAACTTCACCAGCATCACTGCAACCAGAGCGTACACACCCGGAGAAGGATATTTTACCAAAGTAAATAACGTTCATTGGGAGCTCTACATGCAGTCGGAAACTCGAATTATTCTATTGAAATCATATCCATCATCGAGGAATTACATGAAGCTGTCATTATTTATTAACCGTCATCTCATCGGTTTCACTTCATTCCCAAGATGAGCGTTGATGTATTTGGACGACTGTTGGATAAAGGTGTTGCTACAGATAATCGAGGTCCTCCTGGTGTCGGATTCAAATTCACTGCTGACGGGAATTATGATATAGATTATGAAAGATTGTGCAATGTTGCCAATCCGATGCTGCAAACTGATGTTGTTACTATGAGCTTTCTGATGAATGAAATCGCCGTCCTACAAGAGGAAATTCACAATAACAATTTGATGATACACGCGTTAGAGTCTACTACATCGACAGCTTCGCAAAACCTCAGTGTTGATATTGAAACGGTTTAAGAGCTGATGACTCGAAACTCAAATTCATTTTCAAATTGAACGATCGATTGAGAGGACTGGAGAAATGAACGGGAAAAAGCTAGACATCGTAATGGAACTGCATAATCCAGCGAGAAAAAATTATCAGCGTCGACATGTAGATGTTCGTGGTTTGAATGAGATGTGGCAAGCTTATTGTCATTCCAGTTGATTACTATTTTATTTCGCTCAACGGTATAAACCTCGTGCTTTTTGTCTGCATCAAATTTTGTCTTTTACTCAAATTTTCTTGTTCCAGAGCACAATCCAGATAATCGTCGAACGTTATCCTTTTCAAAGTAGAGCCTTTGTCTCCCTTGGGACGTTCTTCATATAAATTTTTCTGTTCCGAATTTTTTTCGTTCAATAGTCTGAATAAGTAGTTTTGCTCTCGAACCTATGAATTCTGTCATTATTCTACAATTATTCTCATCTTTCATCAAACCAATAACCGTCTTGTTCACCAGAGGCATTTTACGAATGTTACCCAACGAATAATCTGAGGTGTCGAATTTCATCACATCAAATTTCATGCAGTCGTATAAGTCGGGAACGGTGAATCAATACAAAAGACTATCTGTGTCTGTATACATCAAGTTTGCTCGATCTCTGAAGTTTTTCTTCACATATTTATAGTGAAATTCGTAAATGTATGTTTTGGAAAGATCAAGGATAGAAAATCCCGCGTCTATCCAGCGTATTTATTGATTGTGATAATTCAATTATAACCGTATCTTCATGGAAAATGGTGCAACTATGGAAATTGGGTTGAACAATAAGAGCTCTGGCTCCATACCGTCCATCCCATTTGTTAATTAACTTCACATCTTTGTACTTTCGAACGTTTTCCATTGTTTTGCCAAAAACTGCGTTATTCATAAGTTTGAAGAACATTTTTTCCGAATTATTGCTAGATTTTTTTCTGAATGCGGTATTCAAATTTATATATTTTTCAAGCCATGGTCCTTGTCAAAATTCTCAAACGCTATGAATTCTCGTCAATTTCGTACCTAAATTTGAACATTACTCCAAGACTTCATCATGAATAATATATTACGTTTTTGAAAAGAGCGTAGTCGTTAATTTCGATTGTTTGCTTTCCGGTGGTATGTAATGCTTGGCGCATAACGGTACATCTTTATGCGATTCATGAAGATGTTGCGGATATTCCAAATTAACTGCAATATAGATCCGATGGAAGAATCGTGCGACATATCACACCCACCGAGTTGCTTGAAATGAGATACCAACTCGGACGCGCTGTATGATAATAAAGACTCATAGCAGCGCCATACAGATTATTTACGTCAAAATACACGAGGTACGATTATTCCTGCTGCGGATCAAACTCTGCCCCCCCCCCCCCCATATACCTGTTATTGGCTTTAGCATACCTATTTGAACATTGAGCTACACCATTTCGTATACCTTTTCCAATGAACATTACCATGTGAATGTCGGGTGAAAGTTCCAATTTCATACCTGTGCATTTGAGCATTGCATCAAAGGCAAGACCGGGTGCTGTATAATAATGCAGAGAATCTAAATTGTATGCTGATCGACAAGTTTGACGGAAATTCTCGAAAATATCCACTAAAAGTGATACATCGGTTTCCAAGTACAAGTCTGAATATTCACGAAGGGTTTCAACATTAAAAGCGTGCTAGACATTGCACGCATATAAATAATCATCTCTCGCAATATCTTCATCATTTAATTTTGAATAAAACTTGTCGATCGTTGGCGACTGCTCATCGTTTAGCTTATCTCAACTATCTGTGTAATCGTATGGAAATACACCTTTTCGCGTCAATCATTGAAACTCTGCCGAGGAATTGCAATATTCACGTGTAATTAGTTTTTGTTCATCCTCCAAATATGAGGCTAATTTTTCAAGACTGCTCGGCATGAAGCAGAATGAATCAATAAATCAAAAATTTATACTTGTACTATCAACAAACTTTGTAGACGATATATATTTTTCTTTGTTAACGGTTCATGTTCCAACACGGCAAATCAAATAATTTTCTCCTCATGCCGGTCTTATAAACAAATTTTCTTCATCCGTATTGGTCAAGTCCCCATTTGAAGAATGAATTTTTTGGTGAAGAGATTAGATACTGCGCAAGTAAATATGATAAACAAGACTATTTGTTTGATTTCACACGTTGAAATTGCACCGCAAGTTACTAAGTCTGTCGGGCGTCAAGTTCAGGCGACGACTGATCCCCTCTCCCCTTCTCCGCGACACACGCGCTCGGCTTCCCTTTCCGCAAACCGTGTTTTCGTCGTTGCTTACCCTTCCGAAATATGCGAATATGATTGACTAGCAATCTACCGCCGCGTACGCTGGAAACTCTTAAAACTAAACATAGGTATTCTACGAAATTCGTCACTTCATAAATACAAATGCCATACTCATCTTTTTGAGTCATTTTTAATGTCTTAAACGAATATGTGCCATATGAAGATCATGTCTGTAAGGCGAGGAATAAACCTATAAGTTGTAAAATGTGTAGGAGCGCATATGGTTGCGCGCCTTGGTCGGGTTGACCCGAGAGGCATGCGAAATTCGGGTCGGGGGTTAGGGGATACGAAGCTGTATATGAACGTAAAAACCTTCAATGTGCTCGTATCTCATCATATAATATACACAGAAGTGTTATGATCCTGGGTAAAGAACATAGTAAATGTTTGCCGACTGTATGGACAGCAACGCATTAACTACGCGAATTAAATGCGATTGGCTTTATTCTTGAAAGCTCATAGTATCCATAACAATAATCAGGCAATTGTTCAAGTCGTTCACACTTTCGATGCCTCCCTCATTCCACTATGTGAAATGGAATTATTGCAACAGCTATTGGGAGTACTTCACCTCAGCTACATTTGATGCAATGCACATTCACAATGAAGGAAGACGATATCATCGGAGGAAGACGATAATGAACATGAGGCATGTAACGAAGACAAATGATAAATATTTCAGCCAAATATAATATACTACGTATATGATATACTACGTATATTATATGCGAACATACGAACCTGCAAAAAATGTCTCCAGCAAATCGAAGCTTTTTGAGTTCATACGCAGTTTTGTATGCCCCGCACCTCTCCCTCCCCCTCGACCCGCACTTCATATGCCACTTGGCTCAACTCAATAATAGCGCACGATCAGGTGCGCACCTAGAAATTTTACTTTACATATTTATTCCTCGCCTTGGAGACACGATATCGATATGGCATATATTTATTAGTATTCCAGACATGAAAAATGACTCAAAACATTCGTATGGCACTTGCACTTGTTATACATCAAACTTGTTGAAACCTCACAACTCCACAGGCTAATGTCTCAGGTTCGGGACATCCAATCGGTATGGCACTTGCAGACTTGCTTCGAGATATTGAAATCCACTAACAATGTTTTTTTCACAAGTATACCTATGATACGTGGACTAGTGAGAAACTGGACATCTTTGAAGGAGTCTGACGGGTAACAGTATGGCATGATCATAATCGGTGATGAAAATTTTTTACCCATCTATTCGGCAAACAATGAATGTTAAACTCGTGATCCAAGAGGACATAAATAAATGACATATTGAGCTGAATATGGCGGACATTCTGAGACGCCGCGTCGGTATAGCATATAATTCCTTCATACTTTACCCATCCAATGAAGAGTATAAAACAAAAATTATCTTCGTACTTATTTTCCGAAGGCATAATTTCTCTTGGCACATTTGAGAAATGACACTGCGCGACTCCGACGCCCACCGACGCTCATACTTGCGCTGCCCTGTTATTCATAACATTAGGTCACTTTTCGTGAAGGTTTCAGCGATGAGCTTATTTTACGTGTTTTTTCTTGCTGGCTACCGTATATTTTGAGGGCTACATGATGTATGACATCCGATCCCGCAACCTCCCCGCGGGATATATCGGGTAACGTCAATGCTGACGATCCGAAGATTTGAAAACTATCATTAGTTGAACAAACGTGAAACTCTAGACTTTTGGGGTGAAGCTGTTCTTAGGATAAAACAGTATGTTTCGGGTGCTTGAAGCAGAACAAAAATTGTGTGAGAAAAAATGTCATGAGCGGAGTCGTGCGCTTATTGAAATAACGTCCATATCAAGTTGAATGTCAGACGTGTGTGGTTATTGGAGTTGATGTACATTGAATTAAGAAGGGTTTATGTAGTTAAACGGCTTTAGTCTTACGATTACACTTTATTCTCAGAGTTATGTGCGCTCAATAACTCAAATCACGGCTTTCGAGGTCATAGTAAAACCCTGAGCTGATGTGGTCAAATAGACTCTGGATTCGAATTCAGCGACCCCAAAAACTTGAAGTCAGCAAAGTCAGAACCCCAGGTCAGAGAATAATTTTCTTGTTGCATAGTTGTGTTATTCAAGATCGAGGTGAATATACAGAAGTGCGGCTTTTCCGATAAATGATGATAACATTTCTTTTCCTTCTCTATTAGTTGCTGAGCATGTTGAATAATGATAATCAGTAGAGGGAGCTTGAAGTATTTCCGTATAACTTGTTTTTTATTGTTGCAAAAAACAGGTGAATATCTATAAGTGCAACTTCTGATAATCAAGGAACATTGTTGAACATTTGACGCCAGAGCGATGCTGTATGTTCTTGGCACTCTATATTTTATTACCTCCACTTTATCAGGAGTTCTTACGAAGTAAACTGAAAATGGGCCCGAATACCGTCTGTAATTGGTCAAATTTCGTCCGAGAAGCATTGGAAGATTGGTACCTAAAAAACTCGAAACCACAGTGAGGTGGGCCTGAAGTAATAGTTGAAATTGATGAGGCTAAGTTTAGTAAAATAAAATATAATCGCGGTCGTGTCATTGAGGGTGAATGGCTTTTTCGGTGGTTTTGAGTGAAATTCAAAGAATATTTTCGTAGAAACCGTTTCTGACCGATTTTCTTCCACGTTGCTGGAAATAATTGAACGCCGTATTGAACCAGGCACCGCTGTAATATTGGAAAGCGTAGAATTGTCTCGCGGGAAAAGGTAAATATTGCCTAAACAGATTGTTCGTATGTTATGTTTGGGTTTTATTATGATTCTTGGTGATTGTATTCTTGGAATTTTTAGTTCATTTTCATTGTATAGGATTTACCCATCTCAGCGTGAACCAATCGGTTAATTTTGTGGATCCCGATTCGACAGCATACACTCAAGCGAGAGAGAGAGACAGAAAGAGAGAGAGAGAGAGAGAGAGAGAGAGAGAGAGAGAGAGAGAGAGAGAGAAAGAGAAAGAGAAAGAGAAAGAGAAAGAGAAAGAGAAAGAGAAAGAGAAAGAGAAAGAGAAAGAGAAA